>JBAMBE010000312.1:437500-1037500 GCA_037043585.1 Drosophila mimica | reverse complement strand
TCGCTGCCATCGGCGCGACCGTGTCCCAGTAGACGCGAATAGATATAGTTGGACACCGAATTGCGATCCATGGCAAAGTTGCGGAGAGCACGAGTCATGCGATCAAATGAAGTACACTTCCATATGAAGTCAACGCTAAAGTTGCTGGTGAACTTGAGCGGGGCATTTGAGAAGCATTTGAGCTCCAGTCCAACATCGTCGCCAAAATTATCGGGCACCTTGATGACATGCCCAATTTCGCTCCACGGATTGTACAGTTCGCCGACGTAGCGCAGTCGGAGCTCATCGCCATGCATGAGTTTCATGTCCGAATCAGTTTTGGCAAGCGTAAAATACGCAATTGTCTTCTTATTGAGTCCCACATCCCAGCGCACCTCGATGTTCTCCTGTGTGGCGGACTCCTTTAGCTTCTTATCGTAGTCGGCCTCGAGACTGACCAGTGGCCCAAAGGTCTTCTCATATTGATAGCCATCTTCGTAGCGGAGCAGCACTTCCGATGGCTCCGAATCGATGCCGGGCTTTTCCAAATCCTGCAATTAGATATTTTCAATAATTTATCGATATTTTCACTCACCTATCTATCTATGGATCGTCAAATATGATGCACTCTCACCTGGAATGTTGCCTCAATGTTATCCTTCCACAGTTCCTCGAGCTTGTTGATTTGCGCCGCGGAAATTTGGCGTGCACGCAACTGACCCTGCTCGCTGGGCTGTTTGACCAACCAGGCGAGAAAGCAGCGATCGGCTATTAGCGGTTTCCACTGCTCCTGATCCCAGTTCATGTCCTTCAGTGAGTTCTGGGCGGCGCATGGCTGGCGGCACAGCAGCACCACCACAGAATCCGCCTTGGCGGGTATGAAGCCCAATACGAACACATTGCGCACACCACACGAATAGCACTCGAGTATGGTCTCGCCAAGTGGGCCATCGCCGTGGAGGGTCACCTCGCGATGCTTGGCACGCACTAGATGATTGATGATGTGCGAGCCGGAGGTGCTGCCGCGTCCATTGCAAAACCATTTCTTGCAATTGTTGCACATGACAACGGTGGCCGGATCATGGATGCCACAATATTTACACGCATGTGCCGGCAACTCTTTAACATAGGCTGAGGTGCCGCCGACACAACGACCGATGCCATTGCCGCCGCCGCCTGCGCCACCGCCACCGCCACCGCCAATGCTCTCATCATCCTCCTCCTCGAATTGTAACTCGGCCAAGGCATTGGTAATCGAACCCAAACGTGGCTGAATCAACTGATCACTGCTGTGAATGCTAACGCGTCGTGGCTGCTAGGGCAAAAAAAAAAAAAAAAAATAAGGAATTATTTATTTTTGATATACACGTGGCGGGCAATCCTCCTTCACTCACCTGCAGTTCGGCCAGCTGGTCTCCCTGGGTCTGGCTCTGCGATGTGGATGGCATGGTGAAGTCACGATAGTCATATGGCGTTGGCTGCGTATCGGCGCCGCGCAACAGCTCATTGTCATCCATGTCCAGGAATGTGAGCGCCGAACTTGGCGCATACGTGTCCACGCTCATTGCGAATGCGTATTTTGCTACTCTTTTGGGTACTCTTTGGTTGTTCGATTTGTTGTTGTTGTTGTTGTTTTGAAGTTGAAGTCATGCAAATGCATATATGCGGTTTAATTATTCAGCCAACACACTTTTACCTATATACACAGAGAGGCACACACAAAAAACAAGAACAACAAAATAAACATTTCAGTTTTAATTTTTTTTTAGTATTATTCGGGTACACTGTAATCAACCCACACACCTCAGGCAGGTCTCGTTGTTGACCATCAAAAAGTTGACACAAAAGTGTGTGCGTGCTGTGTATTTTCAGTTCATGCAAACTGTTGCCGTTTATTTCAACTGCAAATTACAAATTAAATACAACAACAAAAAACAGAACGAAAAAGAAAAAAGGAAAACAAAAAATGCAGTGACCGTTTACAGTTAATTTTTGTTTTGCGCGTGAAATATGTACGTCGGTCGGGGCAAATGGCAATTTACGCGTTCAGCACGTTGCTTGCCTTACGGAATATGAATGAAGACTAGGCACTTGATCAAAAATAAAATTAAGCCTAACAGTATACATATACCTATAATTACAACTTTAGTGACTGCTATTTCATTGCATTCTGACAACTACAGATGTTCGTTTAGTGTTATTACGAACAAAATATATAAATACCAGTATACAATTTTATTGAGTTGCGCGCAAAATTTGTTGCCTTGTATATTGGCAAGTTGACCTGTAGAACTTGTGGGCATGAAAAGAACAGTGCTTTGGGAACCTATTCAACTAAAGTACTGTTGTAATTTTGGGGACCTATTGAACTAAATGACTGTTGTAATTTTCTCATGCGATACAATCTTATCGTCTTCGTGCTACTTTTTCGAACGGCAATTCTTGCAAAATGCACAAACTAAATTAGTTTTCATTTAGTAATTACACATATTTTTCCTTTCGTAAATTCGTTACAATGAAATTGCAGAAATTTGTATTATTTTCTACCCAACTTCGCATTCTTTTTAATATTATTAATAACCATTTTTCAATAATTTTACCTTACAATACCTCCACAGAACTTTCCACACACGCGATTAATGATAACACTATAAATAACTGAAGAATAAAAGAAATTTTTATAACAAAATTAATTATATTTATAAGCGATCTTTTGAAAACCTCTTTTCGCAAAGTTCTACAATGTGGAGCTATGTTATTTACATGAGATAGCGTTTGTGTAACCGATCTTGTTCTTTTGAACATCAATTTTTTTTTTAATATTTTTTTATTTTCCACTTTGAAGCGATAGTTAGGAAGCATTTTAATAAATCATTATGCTGTCTTTCATACATTACCAATCGCCTAAGATCAGCATTATAAAACAAATCTAGTATTTTTATGATCGCACGCCAGTTATTTCACCTTTTTTTTATTCTACACATTCACACAAAATCTTAATTTTGTGAGACAATTGCAAAGTCTGGTCACTCTAGCTTATATCGGTGCAATCGATAGATCGATACGTTTGTATCATCCCTTATACCGATTGCAAAACCGACAACTCGCAACTCGCTTCTTAAATTTTCGCATTGAAAAAAGTGCTTTAATTAGTAAAAGTCTTTTGAAAATTGTGCGAAAATTAAGGTAAGTGCCATGGTAAATCGAATAAAGCGTTCAGTAAAATTAAACTCAATCGCCCGAGCTGCCAACACAAGTGCAAAAATCATCTAACACGGTCTGTGAGCGTGTGCGTGTGTGTCTGTGTCGTGCAGCTACGCCAAGCGCGCTGTTGCTTAAGGCCCAGTTGGAAAATGCACCACTCGATTTAAACCAATTTTTTTCTGTTAATAATGCTGAACTTTCGTTCTCAAACCCAACATATTTTAACGCATTTGAGTGTCAAATACAATCCACACAATGGATCAGTGTGTCCAAAAAATTGTGCCAAGTACGAGCATGCAAACAGTGAGTGCTTGATTTCCACACGGGTTGGGTGTATTGCCTGCCTACTAAATTTCACTGCGCTCGGTGTCTCTTTTTTTTCTGAATTTCTTTGCTGCTGCTACTTCATGTGTGCTTCTTCTTTCTGCTCGGCACATTTTGTATGAGCAGCGCTTGTCAAAATACGCGTACAAATTTCCGTTCAATCGACTGTGCGTTGAAAATAACAAGCAAAAACGAAAAAAAAAAGTGGCCGCAGTTTTAGTTTCTATCACTCACGCGTAAATATAACAGCAACAAATATTCAGACAAAAAAATAAGAATAATAAATAAGAAAATTATAATAATCGAGTAAATCGAGACGCGCTCTTAAAACTCGTGGACAAATTCGATTCGTTTACTCTTTTCATTGTGTGTGTTTGTTACATACATACTGCGTTTGTGGACGTTGTGAGAAGACTCCATTGTAGCACCGCAAAAGCTAACAACAACAACGCTGCCCCTTCTATGGTTTTTTTAAATAAATAAATCGTCAAATTTCGCAAAATAATTCCTTTAATGTAGGTTGGGGCTCGCAATGAAAATCGCTTGCATGTGCTTTCCATATTCCCCCTTCCCCCACACACACTTACATGATTTATTTATGTGGTTTCTTTTTTTTAATATTTTTTTTTTGTATATTTTTTTCTGTTGTCTTCCCAGCAAAATGAGCAGCTCCGAGGAAGTCTCCTGGGTTACCTGGTTCTGCGGGCTTCGCGGCAATGAGTTCTTCTGCGAGGTGAGTGCCACAAACACACACATATATACATAAATAAATGTATCATCGGCTGCTAATTCCGAAACATTGCCCTGATCCATGTTGGGTTGTTACCTAAGCGAGCGCCGCCTGCAACACAACCAGGCACAGCGGACGCCAATAGTAGCCCCTCTGTATACATATTTATATATATATATTTTAATACAGTACGCGCACGTTAAAGTGCATCAATTGAAATCAAGCATATTCGCATATTGTTGCTAATATTGATGCATTCATATTGCTTAAATTAATATATATTTAAGAATGAACTGAAAACATAATATCTTTGAGATCTATCTATCGTATGTCTTTAGCGTTACCCGAAACGTTCTCATCCCGAGCACTTATCGTAGTAACTCTTACGAGCATTATAATTGGTTCATTGTGTGTAATGTTAAATTGTGTATAACTGTTAACAGTTCGTTATTGTTGAACACTATTAGCTTTAAAATTAAAATGCAGACAGACTTACAGTACACCTCTTTTTAAATACTTACACCAAATTAAATCGTTCACTAATGCAGCTGGCTTCTTATACTTTGTGCTCTTCAGGTTGATGAGGATTACATACAGGACAAGTTCAATTTAACTGGCTTAAATGAGCAGGTGCCCAACTATCGTCAGGCCTTGGACATGATTTTAGATCTGGAGCCGGGTGAGTTAAGTGCTATTCAGTGTGTCTGTCTAGCACCTATACGCATTGTTGTTGGTTTACTTTAATATTGATATTGTCTTACAGAAGATGAACTTGAAGATAATCCGTTGCAATCGGATATGACCGAACAAGCAGCTGAAATGTTGTACGGGCTCATACATGCTAGATATATATTAACAAATCGGGGTATCGCTCAAATGATTGAAAAATATCAAACTGGAGATTTTGGACATTGCCCTCGTGTCTACTGTGAGAGTCAGCCCATGTTGCCTTTGGGTGCGTAACGAACTCCTCAACATTAATACGTCAATATATATATATTTATGTAAGATTTTGCAATAATACATATGTATCTATTCTATATCGTATCAGGCCTGTCGGATATACCCGGCGAGGCAATGGTGAAAACTTATTGCCCTAAGTGCATTGATGTTTATACACCAAAATCATCACGTCATCATCACACTGATGGCGCCTATTTTGGCACTGGATTTCCACACATGCTGTTCATGGTGCATCCCGAGTATCGCCCCAAGCGTCCTACTAATCAATTTGTTCCACGGTAAGTTAACTAGTTGATCCCCACACCCAAGTCACTATCAATTTGCAGAGCTGTGGCAAAAAGAAGAATATATTATAATTATATATCACCATCTCTAAAATTACAATTTCCATTGTACGTCTCATTTTCACAAACGAAGTTTCTTACCGAAGCAAGCGAAAGAGCGCAAAATGTGTGATTTAATTTGCCTCTACTGCTTAACTCAATAAACCATATAACGAAGAGCAAGCCAGTCTTAGGAAATTCCATATAATACATATACATTGCATATTTTGCAATTCTATTCTTTAAATGCATATTTTAATTTATATTGTAAATGGAGACATTCCTTAAGGAAATGAGAACATTAATCTCCGATTTCCGTTTTTTCTTTTCAACATCTTCAAACTATTTTTGTTTATGTGTTCAGGGAATAAAAACAAAAAGCAGTATTTGGATGTTCAGGTTCCAGTCTATTTTGCTATCCAGTGTCAAACCTAGGAAGTTGGCACTGTTATTGATAAAGAGAATTGCGTCATTTTGGAATTTTGTATTTTCTTTCAAAAAGAATAAGTTCCGTTTTATTTGGGTTTACACCTCAACCACACATATGTGCCCAAGATGACAGTATTTTTTAGTTTACAAGTTATCAGGTCACATTGAGTTTTAGGGTACTTTCCTTTGAAGATTACCGCAATGCAAGCAATGCATTTATCGCCAAGTTCCATAGAAGGGATGACAGGACTTCTGCTGACATACCTGGAGAGAGTTGACGATCCAAGTGGAGATTTCACAATCCTGCAAGTGAGCAATTGACTAATCAATCCCGCTAAACTGGCGTCAATCCCCAGGTCCACCAGAGCTCCAGCCTATGGTGAGGCCAGTCTTGTGTCTATCGCATTTCAGGACGAGGGAACTTATGATCTCCTCTGATCGTGGTCCAGCTTCATTCCCCGCTATATCTTTCCGTCATGTCCGTCTCTTGTGGGCTGACGCAGCTGTATCTTGGTTCCTTAGCCTTTTTGAGGGCTTCATCCGGAGCAAGGCCTTTAAGGAGGTACCTTAGCTACCACTCAAACTTCGAATCGCAGAGATTTCGCCTATTCGGGCCCCACAGAGGAGTAATCCAAGCACACATCTGTTCCTCGAAGCTGGGGCCTGCCAACTTTGCCAATGCTGTGCCTGTAAACAAAAATTAATAAGAAATAAATTCGTATGAGGTCTAATGGTATTCCGAATGATGACTGACACTAATAAAATGCAAGCAGATGTTCCGCAAGGATCTGTTTGAAGCTCTTCGCATTCCACATTCTTCACCTCTAGACTAGTGAGATGCCCACTCCAAATAATAACATTATAATTAGCATATTGTGCAATTATAATGTTATTATATGGTTATATATTTTGGCCGATCGCCCTCATATCTTGAAACTAAACTCTTACAATCTCGCTAGAAAACTGCCTTTCAAATTCATCTCACGCAGAGGGAACAAAATAGGCACTATTACTTTTGTCATTTCAGTTAAAATTGTTTAATTGAGTTGGTGATAAGAATAACAAAGCTATCTTTAAGTTCTTCAATATATTTTTATTTTATTTTTATATTAACTTTAATACTAATCCATATGTCTATCTTTTTATATATACTGCTGCCACCCACCCTTGGATATCCTCGACAACAATCAACAACAAATTCATCTTTAAAAACAACTATAATTCAGTCTGTACGGCTTTAAAATTCACAGCTTAGCTTATCAAATTCAGCTGCAGGCAGCAGCCAATTTCAAAATGCCACTACGAGCGGTAAATTTAAAATGAAATTTTTATTAACAATTTTTTCTATTGACTAAACAAAAAAACAAAACCAAACCAAAAAAAAACAAGAGAGAACGTTGCAGTCGGACGTAACCGACAGCGAAATACAATGATACCCTAAGTCGTGTGCAGACAAGAATTACTGTCCAAGTTTTCCTTTCAGATTGAGGTAGATATAAGATAGTAACCTTCTTCGAAGTTTGGCAGCTGTACGTCTTAAATTACGGAAGATATGAGCTTTTCAAAATTTTGGGGACGGGAGTTGAAAAAGTAAAGAGAAGGTCCCTAATAATCTTTCTTCCAAGTTTGGTAAATGTAGCTCTTAAATTGCGGGAGATATGGGCATTTATCGGTTTTTGGGCGACGAAGTGGGTGTGGTGGGGTATTACTAGCAATATACCTTTCAAATTTGGTGACTTAAGCTCTCAAATTGCGTGAGATATGTGAGATATATGGTCTTATCGATTTACACCAATAGGTGTATCGGTTTAGGTAGGCGGAGTGGGCGTGGCCTTCAAATTTTTTATCGATATTAGGTGAGTTATCAGTAACATACTTTCAAAATTTGGTGACTCTAGCTTACAAATTATGGAAGATATTCGCATTTCAGATTTCTAGGGCCGAAGCTCCTGGGGGCGGCGGTTGTGGGCGTGGTTCAAAAAATTATATACCAGTTTGGTCCCTCTATACTTAAAATTGTGGGAGATATACGGATTTATCGATTTACACATTCCGTAATATCGGCATTATCGATTATGGGCGCAGATGTGGGCGTGGCAACACAAATTTGTTATCAGTTCTTCTAAAAGGCAACTATCAGTAATGTACTCCAAAACTGCGGAATATGTAGCCATATAAAAGTTTTAGGGGCGGGGTGGTCTGGCGTCCTCGGAGGTGGGCGTGGCATACAGGCGGACAGACAGACAGCATAACGGACATTGCACAAAACCAATATACTATATACCTTCGGTATCATAGTATAAAAAATACAAAAGAAAAAATCATAAAATCAAAAACATGCAACAAACAACGTCTCAACTGAGCATATATATATATCTATATATTTTTTTTTATTTGTTTCTCTCCCCACACATACAACCACCACCACCACCAACCAACCAAACCAACACAAAACACCTAATGGTCATCTATCTGAACGACAACCAATTCTAACTTGAATTTCAACCGAATCCAACATATATGTATATATGCATATGCACACGTGTCTGTGTATGTGTGTGTGTGTGTGTGCGTGTATGTGTGTCTGTTGTTAATAACCTAACCTATGATCTGATCTATGCAAATGTGCCGGGTTTTTCTTTATGTTGTCTGTTTATCGATCGATGTCTGCAAAAAAAACAATCGTCATCGATTAACACAACAATACGCTGCTATACATACCATACATACCCCTATACAAAAACATTGTGTATAGAAAAACTAATTAAAAAACATATACGCATACCACGCACGAAAATAAAACACACATACAACAAACAACAACAAATAAACAAACATAACATTGCATATATATATATATATGATTGATTATAAAGAAACGAGAGACATAGTTTCAACTGAAGAGAACCGACAGCTACAGACCGTTACAACTGCAGAGGTTTTGAGCGCCACAAGCAAAAATCATTTATACAAAATAAAATTAAAAAAAAAAAAAAAAATACAAACAACAAAACTGCGTTTATATTTAAAAAAAAAAATAAAAAAAAAACTAAGAATAAAATATAAAATCGTAGTGAAGTGAACAAGTAGTAGAAAATGTATTAAACCTAAAAAAAAAAGAAAAAAAATAAACAATAACAAAAGAAAGTAAAAAAAAAACCCGAAACATTCGAAGCAAAGAGTACGGAAATGATATGAAGTTTTCTTGAAGCACACGCACACAAACACAGTTAACAGACACACATAATACCCATATGGCCATATACCAGTTGATCGATATTCCTTATCGCTATTGAACATGTCGCATCCATACAAAAGCTCATCAGTACGAAGATAATAAATTTTTGTCGTTTACACAATCAAAAAAACAAAAAAAAAAAAAGAAAAAGAAAGCATATGTGCATACTTATGTATATACATATACATATACTTGTATATATATATAGTCAATGTACTTATGTTAGCATTTAATATAATTGTAAGCAACAACAACAATTGAATGCAGCAAAAACTAACAACAAAGCAAACAATTTACACATTGTGCATAGAAATTTGTTTCATCATCATCATCAAGTTTTTGCGCTTGTGTTTTGCTGCTTGTCGTTTCTCCTTGTTTTTCACACACACATACACACAAACACACATATATATCAACATACAAATTACATACTAAACATTCACACACACACACACACACAATCTCGTCTTTAACCTAGTATGTATTCGTAAATAATTATGTTAAATTTATAAACACATTTTGTCTTTAGTTAATAATCTTATATAATACTTAAATATGTACTTTTTGCATTTGTTTTTATTTCTGTGTGCTATTGCATAACTGTATTACTTATATGGTATATATACTATATATATTTTATGTTGTAAAACAGGACACTGTAGGTGGCAGCACTAGACCAAAACACAGTTAGTTCTCCAACCGAGTGAAATAGAGCAAACAACAAAAACAAAAAAAAGACAAGAAAGAACGTTGTAGTCGGGCGAAACCGACTCGAAATACTTTGATACCATAAGTTGTGTGTAGCCAAGAAATGATCTCCAAGTTTGCCTTCCAAATTGCGGTAGATATAAGATAGTAACCCTCCCCCGCCGCTTAGTAACTGTAGCTCTTAAATTACGGGAGATATAAGATTTTGGAAATTTTGAGAGTGGACGTGGATAAATAAAATTATAGAAAAGGTTCCTTATAATCTTCCTTTCAAGTTTGGTAACTATAGCTTTTAAATTGCGGGAGATATGGGTTTTTATCGGATATTGAGGTGGGAGTGGGCGTGACCATACAAATCAGTTATCGGTTCTTAAAAGCGACTACCAGTAATGTACCTACCAAATTTTACAACTCAAAAACTGGAAGATATAGCCATTTTAAAATTTTAGGGGAGGAGGCTGTAGCATTTGCCGAACTTTGAAGGACATCGCCAACAACCTACAAACCAAATTTGGTGATTGTAGCCCTAAAATTGTGGGAGATATGTGGATTTATCGATTTGCGAATATCGATTTTTATCGATTTACTAGCTCCCTTGTGGACATACTCTAATTTTAACACTTTATCTAGCGGGAGAACAGACCAGTAAATGTTCCAAGTTTCAAGTCTATCTCTAAGGGTGTCGAAAAAAATTGTGTTCATACAGAGGGACAGAGGGGCAGCAGACAGACAAAGAGCATGACGGACATTGCAGAAGACCAATTTACTATGAGAGCTTCGGTATCAAAGTATAAAGACAAAAAGGAAAACTTTTGTTTAACTTAATAATAAATATGAGAGAGATCCGTATAGAAGCGAGAAAAAGTTAGGGAGCGAATGAAAGTTCAATATTGTTTAGAACACAAACAACGATATATAAGGAACATACTCGTAGTACTTCCAAAAACCATTTATTAAAGCAAACAAACAAAACAAAAAATGAAGATATGAAAATAAATGAACAGTATAATTTTAAACTACAATATATTTATAATATCAATAAAACGCATATACATTTTATAACAATCCACAGGATGCCTGTATCAAAATAAAGAAGGTCACAAAACAAAAATTAAACGAAAATGAAAAACAAATCGTCTGTAAAAAAGAAGAAAAACAAATAGAATCCGCTGTTAAATATGTATAAGCAATTGCCCTCACACATACACACACACACACACACACATACATACATACATACATGCATACATACACACGTACACGCAAACACAGCCACACATACCAATACGCTTTAATTGACATGTGTGTCAACAAAGAAATCACAAGGAGAATCAATTTAAAGACAAGGACAGCAACAACGGCAATCACTTAAATCACTGATCACTGCAAGGCCGAGCGAGACGGACTCAGAGAGAGTGAGAGAATTAAATCTGCAAAAAGCACACAACACACGGCAGAGCAGCATCACAAGAAGAGGAAGCCCGTCACCCTCACACAGACACACACATTCTCACACATACGCAAGAGGATAAACGTTGTGTAGATTTGATATGAAGCGAAGAACACGAAAATGAGGCAGCATTTTCACACACAAGCGCACCCACACACACACACACAAAGACAAATGCACTCACACTCACAAAACCACATACAAATGACGCAAGTGCTGCCCAGCCCTACCAAAATCATTCGCAATGCAATAACCGAAAATGTTTACGAAATTTCCAATTGAGCAGAGTAGGTTTCTTTTTTTTTTTGACGAGATTAAATGTAGTAAATATGAAAAAAAAACCACATACAAAACGATTAGCTACAGATTGGTTTTATAGAATACATTTATATGTGTATGCGTATATCTAATTGTATATTATTGAATTATAAGCAACGGCAAATAAAATAGAAAAATAATTAAAATGAGTGCATCACAATTTGAGGACACTCGGCCGAAACTACAAGCAAACAAAAACAATAAGTAATCCAAATTTCGGCTTGCCGAAACTTAAATACCCTTGCATAATAATATTGCATTATAGTATAGTCTGATATTTAGAACAACAAAAAAAAAAAAAAGAAAAGCTAAAAGAAGAATCGAAGATCAATGTAGAAATTATCAAGTTGGTTGTAGTAAAATAATGCAATTATATAAAATATTTTTAAAGCATATAGTCTTCCGATATATCTTATGCCAGTTTCATTAGTTTGTACTCGTTCTTCAAGGGTATTATAAAATCGTGTTTCATAAATTTTAAAAGTTTATCAATTGCGCTTGTTTTTTAGCAACTCGTTTAATTTTTAAGGGTCCAAATTAAACGTATGTAGTTGTATATTTCTTTTAATATAATATGTAAATTTTTTGTTCATTTTTTTTTACTATATTAAGCACAAACGTATAGAACGCAAGTTTATTTAGCAATATCTAATTGTAATATTTTTGTTTTCTCAATGTGTAGTTCCAAAAAAATTCATATGTGACAAATTGTTTGTATCAAATTTTGTTTATTTTTTATGCCATTTCTTATAAAGAATGTTTTTTGTATGCAGACAGATTGTATAAGATGATGTTGTAATAGAGAATCGCATACTGAATCAAAAGAAAGGAACACAAAACAAGTACATAACAATAAAAGTGAACGCATTTTTTAAGCAAATTAGCATTAAAGTAAATATATATACATATTATATATAGAAATCGATAATAAAAAAAAGGCCAAGTGTGTAAGGAACGTTGATAAGTTGAGTGCATACCGAAACAACAACAAAAGAAAAAATAACAAAGAAAAAACTGTTTACAATTGATATATAACTTTTACTGATTTAAACATAAACGAAAAAGATGAAAGAAAACAAAAATGATTTGAAGATGAAAAAGTTGAAAAAAACAAGAGTAATATTAACAATAACTAAAATAAAAACAAAACTGATATTTAATACAATTTGCAGTGTATCATTTTGGTTAATCATTATTACTTTCCCTTTGCATTTTCTTTTCGTTTGTACAACAAAAAGTAGGAGACACGAGACCATCATTGACCCACACTGATCATCATCCCTAACCAAAAATCGCTCTTTATGTTGCATATGTATTTATGTATGTATGTATGTATGTATGTGTGTATTTATACGCATTACACTGCACTCATCTCAGCTGTTGTGTTCCATGTTGATGGCTGTGCGGTGTTGGCTACTTAATTGTTCAATGTTTTCCTTTCTATGGACTATAATGCTTATGACTATTTTTATTTTCTATGTATATACAAGTACTTTCTCTCTCTCTCTCTCTCTATGCTATGCTATATTTTTTTTTATTTTGTTTTATATATAAATATATATACACCAATAACAAAATCTAGGACTACATTGCGCTCTGCCAGGAGATCTTAAGTCGTCCCGATCCCGAGGCCGAAGTTGAATAGTTTGCTTGATTATCCTGCTAGCAAATGCTGACGATCTGCTACTAATGCCATTTCACTCTAACCACCAGCACGTGCGCTAAGCGAGAGACATTAACTGACAAAAGCTAGCTGCTATACAGATACTACCACTATGCGAGCTTGCCTCTATCTCTCTCTCTCTCTCTCTCTGTCTATCTATCGCATTCACATAATTTGAATCGTTTACATTTTGTATGCGTAATTTATATACTTAATATGTACTTATATTTTTAAAGCTCGTTCTTAAATTATTTCGTTGCCATGCGAATGTGAAACAAAAATAAAATTAAGCAAAATGGTTATTTTTATTATTGTGACTTACACGCTTAACGACTGTTGGTTGGGATCACTTTTTATATTTATGCAATTTATCCCCAACACACGCAAATGCTTCTTATCACGATCACGCTGTGGGCTGCACTGCATCCAAAAATACCCACACACAACACACACACACACACAGAAAATCTCAAAATCGACAAAAGAAAATAGGCAAATATACAAATAATAATACAGACATACAAAATTTGTATACCTAATTCGTGCAAAGTTTGGATTGGATTCTTCAGGTCGACGACCATATGCATAAATATACTGTCTCTCTCTCTCTCTCACACACACACACATACAGACAGACAGACATGCACACACATACGTATATATTTATAAAAGGACGTGCCGTTTCTCATGATCATAACGGTTCATTAATGAATTGGCTTACAGAAAACGAAAAAAAAAAATAAAAACAAACGGCGCATTTCGTATGCAAGACAAGGACAACAACAAAATTACTTTCATGCACATATTCTTCGTTTTTATATTCCTCCCTCAATTTTGTAAATTATACATACAGTTTGTCCAGACATCTATTTCTGATGGGGGAAAAAAAATTTTAATTTCCGTTGCAAAAAATAGTACTTTATTATTGACTGAAATGGATTTCTCTAAACTACTTAAAATTAAAATTAACAAGATTCATATATTTAATTAATTGTGAAATTTTAAAAACCAAATTTATCTATTTTTTGGATTGTCGAGTGTTTTGATGGCTGTTTATAATTTATAATTTTCGGCCGATCCTATTAGAAATTAACGATTTTTTCTTTTGTCGTGCATTGTGTCTTAGTAAAATAAAAATAAATATAAATTAAAAAGTTATAATATAAAAAACATAAGCTATTGATATCCGCGTTGGTATATTATAGCCCCCAGATTGGGAAACCGATCGATTTTCTAGTGGTTTAATGTCTGGGCTCCTCCGGGGAGTGTTCCCAGTTGTAAGGGAGTCACTTCCCATCAAATAACTTGAAAATCTTGTGGGCAGACACATTAAGCAGATGTGCTCGGAAAAAGGTAGACTTAGATTAAGGGGTATTATTAAGGATACTGGAATGTATTCCGCAAAATTAGGAACAGATCCACTAGAGGATAGCTTAAATGAGCCACCTGCATTTGGATACATGCATTTTGGCAAACAAAAGCCGCTTCTCTTTATTATAGTGAAATTATTATTAAATATTTTTAATTATTGAAACTTTTTATTTTTCCATGAGACCCATATGTCAATTGGCCAGGTGGCTCCTTTAATGTGACTTAATTGACATCGTTTTGTGCCGTAAGATATCCTTTAATGGATCTGATCGATATTATTTAGATTCCCTTTCATTATGCTTAATAATTTGCCATTTTTCCCAATCTGGTGGCTAAAATATTCAAAATCCCATATACAATTTCCATAGTCCAAATATTTTATGGACAGTGAAAAAAGTGATTAATTTTGATTTTTAAAATTTCACAATTATTTAAATGAATGAATCTTGTTAATTTTGATGTTAAATAATTTTGAGAAGTCCATTTAAAAGCAGAAAATAAAAAAATAATTAGAAGTCAATAATAAAATACATTTTTTTGCAAAAGTTAGAAAATATTTTTGTTTCTGGACAAACTGTATGTATGTATGTACATATGTATATACATACATACATTGTACTATATATTGATGATGTACACATTATAGCAGTTTTGGTTTCTTCTGCTTTGTTGTTGATTAATTTCGCTTTTACGTTTTTCTCTCTTTCATTGTGTCTTCCTTTCTTTGTATCTTTGTTCTTGTTGCGCGCAAATTGGTGGCAAATTCTGGCATCTCTGCATATACCGATAACCGATAACCGATATACCGATTTGAACTTGTCTACGCACCCACTTCGTCTCTTCGCTCTCTCTCTCTTGTCTCTCTCGGCCTACGAAATGATCCCAGCAGCAACGCGGGCAGCCACCAAAGGACGAAGAGCCTGAGAATAATGCCGTCGATACGATTCCAAAACGCATCTAAAATTGCAGCAGCCGCTGCAGCAAACCCCAACAAAGAAAATTACACAGACCCACACATACACACACACACACACACACACAAGCAGAAGCAGAAACAGCAGCTACAAGCAGCGCCTTTGTGGAATGATATGTCACATTTCCCCCATCCCTAAGAAAGGACCAACTACGCAATCCGCTGGCATTCACGAGGCTTGTGCGAAAATCATATTCTTAAATCGAAAGTGCAGCTATGTATTCATAAATAGCATGTAACATCTACACACAACACGCAAACACAAGAAAAAAAGCATAAAAATAACAACAAAAAAACAAAGAATCAGAAAAACGCAACTTTGTAATAGCAAGGCATGGTCCCCGTACGTGCGACCGGTGTATTCAATTCAATTCAATTTTATTCTTTGCATTTTATTTACTAAGTGAGCGAGCGGCTGAAGTTTAGAATAGTTTTAAATATATAGTCAAGTCCCATTTACCGATTATCAATTTCCCTCTACACAAACATAAACACAAACAATGCATACAATCAGTACACAAATTTTTAAAAAATTATAAACTTGTGCGGTTTGCTCTTGTTTCTGTCATAAGTTAACATCGCGTGTTAGCTGATCTTCCCGTCAAAAGTTAACCGGCAGTTGATTTGCTGCAGTGTTGCCACATCGTACACAAAACACAGCTTGTAACAGACCTATCGATAATACATTTCGATACATTTGCAAGCGACAAGCTACCGACCCGCTTTGCCAGCTCGCACCGTTGAGGTGTTGCCAATTTAACGACCTGGCGTTCCCAATAATTCACAGCTATTATATTTAATGTAACATTTTAATATTTAATATTGCTGAACTTCTTGTTAACTTCAACAGAAACATAAGAAATCGTGCCTAAAAGGAAACCGAGAAGAAAAATCCGTTACCGTAACAACCCAGCAAAAACAAAAAAATTTATAATATTAATAAAACTATGCGAGCCGAAAGATTGTGTCGAGTCGGCCTCGCAATTCAACATCTGAGAGTGCATACGTATATAAGTAAATAGAGAAATACATACATACATATGTGTACACAATAAACAATATATAAATATACCGTTAGCTTATTTATATACATATTTAAAAAAAAAAAACGAAAACGAAAACAAAAACAAACAAAACAAATATTTTATGTATTTTTTTAATGTATTTAAGAATAATTAAGATTACTCGTAATGCAGTAACTGAAAAACTGAATCGTAGTAAATATATATAAATATGTATGCGAATCGATGAAAGTGCAAAGCGACTAGCTCCCAAACAAAACGATAGAGCTACCTATAAAGTAAGTAACGCCTGATCAAACTGAAATCTATATGCGCAAGGAATATAAGATACGCAAAACAAGTATAAGAATAATAAGAACAAAAATAATAATAAAAAAAATAAAAAAAAACAATAAAAGGTACCGAAAAACAATTGAACTACAAATATTATCTCCTGAATTCTTTACTTTTTCATCTAGTTGCCCCACTTATCTATGCACAAATCTGATGAAAAATCGCTGGAAAATCTGTGGGGCGAATTTGGTTGAGAAGCGTTTCTCCATGGGATTCAAAAATTTTACTAGCAAAAATCAGATTTCATCGGATTGACATACATATACATATATACAAATATGTATATAAATTTTGGGAAAAAATAAAAAAACAATTAATTTTTCAAATTTATGTTTTTCTTTATTTTATTTTTAAATAAATTATAAGGTTCTTCGTAAAATCGAAGAATCCGTTATTATTATTATTATTTGTTAAGTTTTGTCTGTGTGTGTCTGTGTATATATTTTGTGTTTGTTGCTTGTGTTTTATGCTACACACATTATCTCTTTTTAATTTATTTCCCCGCAGCACTCGCTTTCTCTCTTTTCTTTCTCTAGCCCTTTTCACTCGCTCTTATACATATAACATTCTTTTGTATTTAATTTTTTTTTGTGTTTAATTTTTCTTTTTTTTTTTTATTCTTAATAAGATGGTGTTTATATAACTTGTAGGCTAACCTATTGATTTGTGTTACCTCAATTTGGAGAGCTTAGCTGTTGTTATCAAAAAATGTACAGTGCTTGACGAATGTTTGTCTTTTTCGTCCATTTGTGGGAAGAGGAATGCGAGGAACACATGTGATAATCTTCAGCTCTCTCTATACAGCTCTTTAGTCCAATGCGTTTTTTTTTTGTTTTTTTTTTTTTGGGTTCAAAAGAATACTTTACAAATTGTAATATTAAAAATAGAAAAAAAAAATGTTGCTACAAGAATTTGGGCGTGAGGTTTAAGAAACTGTGAGTTGTTCAATTAACACTTCAACAAAAAAACCTATTTTGTGGCTTTGGGGTTTTTGCATTTTGATTATGCGACGGGGGAGTGGGGAGGAGTGTGTGTGTGTGTGTGTTCTTTTATCTATTTGTTGCTGTTGCAGTTGTTGTTGTTTGTTGGTTTATTTTTCATAATTGTTTAATCAGTCTGATTTACTTCTACTGCCAAAACTATTTGTATATTCCAACCGTCGTCGTACGTTTCTCAATTTGGGCAACGTTCTCTTTCCGTTCGCTCGCTTACAGCTCATCCTTGAGATCGTCACCAGCGTCGGCGCCTTCCGGTGGTGGTACACCGCCAGTGCTTTGGTACAGTTTGGCAATGACGGGCTGAACGATGGCCTCCAGATCCTTCTTCTGTTTCTTGTACTCCTCGGGATCGGCATCGGGATTCTGCTCGAGCCATTTGATTGACTCATCGATGGCCGTCTCCAGTTTGGTCTTCTCATCGTCGCTAAGTTTGGCGCCGAGCTTCTCCTTGTCGCCAATTTGATTCTTCAGACTGTAGGCATACGATTCCAGCTCGTTGCGCGACTCGACACGCTCCTTCAGCTTCTTGTCCTCATCGGCGAACTTCTCGGCATCGTGAATCATGCGATCGATATCCTCGGGCGTCAAGCGATTCTGGTCGTTGGTAATCACAATCTTCTCCTTGTTGCCGGTACCCTTATCTTCGGCGCTGACCTGCAGAATGCCGTTGGCATCGATCTCGAACGACACCTCGATCTGGGGAATGCCGCGCGGTGCCGGTGGAATGCCAGTCAAATCGAATTTGCCCAGTAAATGATTATCCTTGGTCATGGGACGTTCGCCCTCGTAGACTTGAATGGTCACCGTATGCTGATTATCGGATGCCGTGGAGAACACCTGCGATTTCTTGGTGGGAATAACTGTGTTGCGTGGAATCAGTTTGGTCATAACGCCACCGACTGTCTCAATGCCCATGGTCAAGGGATTCACATCAAGCAGAACGATCGCATCGGTGTCCTGTTCGCCAGAGAGAACGCCAGCCTGGACGGCAGCGCCGTAGGCAACGGCTTCATCGGGATTAATACCACGGGATGGTTCCTTGCCGCCAAAGAAGTCCTTTACAAGCTGTTGCACCTTGGGAATACGCGTGGAGCCGCCAACTAGCACAATCTCATGGACATCCTTCTTGTTCATATCAGCATCCTCGAGCACTTTCTGC
This sequence comes from Drosophila mimica, assembly GCA_037043585.1. NCBI lineage: Eukaryota > Metazoa > Arthropoda > Insecta > Diptera > Drosophilidae > Drosophila > Drosophila mimica. The sequence goes on along the minus strand of JBAMBE010000312.1, from coordinate 1,018,315 downwards.
ACCGGCTTCAGCGTCGAACGGAACAGATCAAGATTAAGCTCCTCGAATTTGGCACGGGTCAGCGTCTCGGAGAAGTCATCGCCCTCGAAGAAGGATTCAATTTCGATGCGCACTTGATGGGAACCGGACAAAGCGCGCTTTGCCTTCTCGACCTCGCGACGCAGTTTCTGCACAGCGCGATTATCCTTGCGAATGTCCTTGCCCTTCTTCTTCTTGTACAGCTTGATGAAATGATCCATGACACGCTGATCGAAATCTTCGCCACCCAAATGAGTATCACCATTGGTGGCAACGACCTCAAACACACCATTATCGATGGTCAGCAGGGACACATCGAAGGTGCCGCCGCCCAAATCGAAAACAAGCACATTCTTCTCGCCCTCCTTCTTGTCCAGACCATAAGCAATGGCAGCGGCAGTAGGTTCGTTTATGATGCGCATCACCTGGAGACCAGCAATGACGCCAGCATCCTTGGTGGCTTGACGCTGGGCATCGTTGAAGTAGGCGGGAACGGTGACAACAGCGTGGGTGACCTTCTTGCCGAGGTACGCTTCGGCCGTTTCCTTCATTTTACCAAGCACCATGGCGGAGATCTCCTCGGGCGCAAAGACCTTGCCACCCTGCGAGGTATCGACATTGATATGTGGCTTCGAGTTCTTTTCGACAACCTTGAAGGGGAAGAATTTGATGTCGTGCTGCACATTCGTATCGGACCATTCACGTCCAATCAATCGCTTCGCATCGAAGACCGTATTCTCTGGGTTTGTGGTCAGCTGATTTTTGGCAGCATCTCCAATCAGACGCTCGCCATCGGCTGTGAAGGCCACATATGAGGGCGTAATACGATTGCCCTGATCGTTGGCAATGATCTCAACGCGTCCATTCTTGTAAACGCCAACGCTGTGAACAAAGAAAGAAAAGAAAATATTACAATTAAATTCAATTACATATGCTATTGGAAAGTGCTAAATATTCACTTTTCATTTAAAATGCAATTCCACAATTCCAACTTACCATGAATATGTGGTGCCCAAATCGATGCCAATAACGGTGCCCAGTTCCTTGTCCTTCTCCTTCTTTTCCTCACCAAGTGAGAGGCCAACAAAGGCCACGACAGCCAGCAATATGCACAACTTCATTTTTCTTTTGTTATTTTCTAGAGTTTTTGGTGCTTAGACTTTTGACACCAAACAAAAAAAAAACTGTAATGAGAAAAAATAAGGAAAAAATAATGATTAATGGAAATGCATGAAAGCTTAGCTTAATTCTTTTTTTTTTTTTTTTTTTGTACACGTCAACACACGGACAAAAAAAGGGAGAGAGCGAAAGAGAGTGAGAGAGACAAAAAGAAACGTCACTGACGTTGACGACGCTGTCAACAGGTAAGATACCGTTAGGTGTGCTGCTTTTGCAAAATGATTGAAGCAATGGCCTTGTTTATTTATAGCACGGCCTTAAAATATGTCAAGTGCGCTTTACACTGAAGGGAAAACATAATTAACGCACACACCTCAAAAAAAAAAAAAATACCTGGAGAAAGATCTTGAAGAAAAAATACACTTGCGCACGTCCGTTCCGTTGGCTAAACGTTCAAGAACTGTTTAAGCCGCATCGCTGCTCTTGTCTTCTCAGCTCAGCTCAGCTCAGTTTAGGCTCTGCTCTGCTCACTGACATTGACCGACGTCGCTGCTCTACCAAAGTTAACATAGAATTTTTGTATACGTGGTAGCATTTTTCTGGTTTTTTTTTTGCTTTCTCTCTCTCTCTCTCGCTCTCTTCACAAAATCTGTTGCCGGTCACACTGTTCTCTTGTGCGCGAGAGTTAACTGGTTTTTTTTATGCCTCTCACTCTCTCCTAATTTTTTTTGTTCCCAATAAATTTATTATTTGGTCTTCTTCGCCGCGTTTGCATTCTCAGTAAGTAGAGTGCAACAACAAAAACCAACAACTATATTGCGATAGACACACATCTGTCTGTCTGTCTGTCTGCCTGGTAGCACAAGCAATTTACTCACGGTGAAAGTTAAGGAGGGGCGGGGCAGGCCGGGCGTCTTCTTCTGCCGGCAAGAAACCCAAGCAATTTGCACAGCTGTATTAGTTTTGTCTGTCTTTACTTACTATGCGTTCGCTGTGTCAAACTTCGAAAACAAAAAACCAACTAGATAATCTACTAAAATGCTCAACTGACGTGTACTTTTGTTAATACCGTAAACTGTAGTTTGCGGATCTGTTTTAAATGACGTGTACAATGGTGATTGAACCGACTGTCAGTCACACACACACGCACAACTATTCAGAGACGATGCCAGCAAAAATCGACAGTTAGCGCAGGCGCGTCTCTCTCTCCCTCTCGCTCTCTCTTCCTCTCACTCTCTCTCTCTCTCTCTCCCTCTCTTTCTATGTGTGTCTGTGTTTGCAATAAATTTGAATTGTTGAGTATTGCGTACATTGTGTAGTTGCATTTATTTGTTATTGCACCGTTATTGAAATCAAGTGTTGCCAGGTCAGCAGGCAAATAAAACTCCACACTGGCAACGCGCACAGAATTCAAACATGTACCAGCTGTGCAATCTGCCGACGGCGTGTGGTGTGTGTGTGACCAGCCAGTGTGTACACAAAAGCAGCGCTTTAAAAACCGATGTCGCAATAATATAAAATGTTTAACAGCCGGCATGAAGAAAGTGAATGAACTTTGCTACTGATTGTTAATCATTTATGCTTGTCCATTTATTACACATTATGGATTGTATTAATTGTGGCCAGTGGCCAGCGTTGCACGACACGTCATGCAAATTTGGGGTTACACTGGCAGCGGGTGTCGTAGCAATTTCCCAACACCAATTGTTTTCAAGATTATAAAGCACACTTTCATGGGGATGCATTTATGTACTATGAAGGAGACAAGACACGTGCTTTAGTTTATTTCGCACCGTGTGTGACGCGTACACGCTTACACATGTGTGTGTATAAAATAAAGCCCCTGAATTTGGGCCAAAATTGCCAACATGGCGACAGCTACATGTGTGCACTAATATTCTATGTAATTCACTTTGTACTACTGCTTGAGCTTTTGGCTTATGTGAGCAATGCATTAGATTTAGCCATTGTCGCCAACTGATAAATTAAATATGTAACTTACACTTGAAATATTCTGCTCGTAACTTTTCTCTCTCGACGTGTAAAACTTAACTGAAAAAATGTAGCCGATTACTGCTACTTTGTGCCGGCGCTTTCTACACACGCAAACTACACACACACACACAATCACACAACATGCAACGGTGAGCTTTTGTACACGTCAGTGTTAACTTTACGACAGTGTTGCACAACACGCGAAATTATAAAAGTAATCGATTGTTGTCATTTTGAAAACAGATTTTTATACCCTGAACCCATTAAAAATGGGTAAAAAGGGTATAATGGTTTTGTGCAAATGTGTGTAACAGGCAGAAGGAAGCATCTCCGACCCCATAAAGTATATATATTCTTGATCAGGATCAATAGCCGAGTCGATCTAGCCCTGTCCGTCTGTCCGTCCGTCTGTCCGTCTGTCCGTCTGTATGAACACGCGGATCTCAGAGACTATAAGAGCTAGAGACTTCAAATTTGGAATATAAGATCTCGTATACCAGGCGCAGATCAAGTTTGAATATTTTATCGATAACTGCCTCAGTTTCTGAATTATCGATACATTTAGATTTCCGATAGCAGTAAATTCCACATATCTCTCACAATTTAATGGATACAGTCACCAATTTTGGTTGGTAGGTTGTTGGCAAGGTCCCTGAAAGATCGGCATGTGCCACGCCCACCTCCGACGCCCCCATCACCCCCGCCCCTAAAATTTTCAAATGGCTATATCTTCCGCAGTTTTTGAGTAGGGAACGTCAAATTTGGTAGGTATATTACTGGTAGTCGCCTTTAAGAACCGATAACAAATTTGTGGTGCCACGCCCACACCTGCGCCTATAATCGACAATTCCGATTGTAAATCGATAACTCCGTATATCTCCGAACATTTTAAAGATAGAGTAACCAAACTTGGAAGGTAAATTGGTTGGCAACCATCCTACCAAAGATTGGCATACCAATTTTTGGACCATGCCCACATCCGCCGCCCCCAGGAACTTCGTCCCTAGAAATTTAAAATGCGCATATCTGCCGTAATTTGCAAGCTAGAGTCGCAAAATTTTGCAGGTATGTTACTGGTAACTCCCCCAAAGATCGATAAAAAAATTGGATGGCCACGCCCACTCCACCTACCTAATCCGATACACCTGTTGGTGTAAATCGATAAACCCATATATCTCGCGCAATTTGAAAACTTAAGTCACCAAATTTTATAAGTATATTGCTAGTAACACCCTTCATAAATGTGGAAAAAAATTTTGGACCACGCCCACTCCCGCCCACAAAAAACGATAAATGCCTGTATCTCCCGCAATTTAAGAGCTACAGTTACCAAACTTAGAATATATATTACTAAGATCGAACTCCAAAATATTTTGGGCCACGCCCACTCCCGCCCACAAAAAACGATAAATGCCTGTATCTCCCGCAATTCAAGAGCTACAGTTACCAAACTTAGAAGGTATATTACTAAGATCGGGCCACGCCCACACCAGCCCCCAAAAACGATAAACCTATAATGCATTTAAAGCTTGGTTCAGGGTATATGGTAGTCGAGCTCACTCGACTACAGCGTTCTTACTTGTTAAATACTTACTTTTACTAACTTAAGCTAATTTGAGCACTAAATAAAAAAATCCGCTCGATATAAATATTTTGACACTATTATGTGTACGGCTTGACTTGTATAGTCTTTGTTGTTTCTTATTTTTGGCTTCAATTATTAATTACTTTGTACAGGGTTTCACAGTCACAGTTTTTGTTTATATTAACAAAAAAAAAAAAATCTCTTATTGTTGAACGCACGTTGATTGTAATTTTAAATATAGTTATTCCAATATAATTTCGCTTTCTTCTATATGCCGATCTGTTATTTCTTTGCTGTCTGAATGGAAACTGTTGACTGCTCTCTGCACTGCCGGGCTATTTATTCAATGCCATTGTTTACCAACTGACGTGTCGACCACGTCAGTGTCTGCTGCAATTCTGATTGGCGTTTCGTGGTGCTGACCCTCGTATCTGATTGGCCCACGCTGGAAATTTCCCCACGCAACTCGAAGAGAAGAGACCGTGCTAGAAAAAGCTTTGTTTGTCGCTTTCAAACATAATTTTCGTCATCAAATTCAAGGCTGATGACACTGAATGTGAATTCTCCCGCACTTTGTCGCTCTTACACTTAGTTTGTTTGTTTGTTTTTTTTTTTTTTTTTTGTCTGTTTTCTCTGAAATCTATGTTGATTTGGTGAAAACAACTATGCTATTTTTTGGGCAGACATTGACGTGTACCTTGTTTAAATTGTCCACAATCAAATTCTTATCGAATTCTCTAATGCATTTTCGTGACATTGTCGTGTACCGTTAAAAATGATTAGCATATGTTCTAGAAATTCCACAAAAAAAAAACGCCCCTTTTACAATTTTTTCTTTTTATGATATTTTTAATGACACACATTCGATATCAGCATATTTTTAATTTTTTTCTTTTCTTTCATTTTTTTTATTTTTATTTTTTTTTTGTTTTTTTTTTTTAACAGTAATAGCATTTTCATAAGTGACAAGTCCAACATACAATTTAACTTTACCATTGTTGTGCAATTTTTGTTGTCAATAGAATATTGTTTACACAATCATATGTTTTGTATGTTAGGCATATAAATAGGGAGTGTAGGGATGGGGGGTGGGATGGGAAGGGGACAAATTCGCTAAGCTTCTGGCATATGATTAATCAAATAAAACTGCGTCTGGCAAAATCGCATCCAAACTCAGTGGATTATTTAGCTTGCAATATTATTTTTTTTTTTGTTTTGCTTTTAAAATTAAACTATTTATCATAAGGAGCGAAAGGCAACCCGGCAAATAGTTTGCACACAAAATTTATTTTTTTTGCCTGCCAATAAATAAAACATTAAAAAAAAAATATATAATTGTTTGTGTGGCTGTTATAATGTTGTTAATTTTGTTCCTTTTCCATTTGTCCATAATAAAAATTGTAGCCATAATGAAAATTTCCAAAAAGTGAGCTCGTATAAGTAGTATGTATGTATGTATATAAACATTAAAAAGGTTTTGGTTTCTTCTTCATTTTTTTGTGTGTTTCTTCTTCTTTGTTTTAAAAGCTAAATTTGGTCAAAAAATTTGAGCTAACCTCATTCAAAAAGTTAAAGCAAAAGACTAGGAAGTAAATAAAGATAAAAACCATGTTGTGATAAAGACGAAACCTGAGAAGAAAAACGAAAAATTGTGTTAACAGTTATTCGAGTATAGTTTACAGTTGACAGTTTTACAGTTTTACAGTTACAATTGGGCGCAGTTCATTGTGTGCACAAAAAATTTGCATAAAAATGTTTTTTTTTTTTTTCGATTGTATTCTCTGTTTTTCTTTTTCATATCTTTATAAGTAATTTAATTTTAATTGAAATTTTGGTTATTTGCATCTATTGGTTATTTTTTTTGTTGTCTTTTTTGTTTTGTTTTTTTTTTTTCTAAACATTTTGAAACACATTGAGTTGCCCACAGAATTTGTTGTTGATTTTGCTGTTGTTGTTGTGGTTGTTGTTCTTGTTCTAATTGTTGTTGTTGTTGTTGTTGGTCCGAAATAATTGGTAACTACGCGTATTGTACGCATTGACTGGCGGCTGTTTTGTAAATAGTTATAGTAAATATATAGTAAATAGATACACAGGCTAGTTAACAATATCAACAAATGGGCGTGCCTACGCCTGCATTCTTAATTTAAATTTTTTTTCGTTTTTTTTTTGTATTTTTTTTTTTTTTTTGGTTTTTGTATGTGCGTGTGTGCGTAGTAGTAGTTGTAGTAGTAGTAGACTGGACATTGCCTCTCATCTCTCATATTTATCTCTCTCTCTCTCTCTCTCTCTCTCTCGCGCGCGCGCTCTTGTTTTATTCATGGCGCACACCGCATATGGACAGGAACGTACTGAAATTGTGCAAACTGCAGGCTGGCAACACCGTGTACACCAAGGATGCCATATCCTGGCACTTGCTACGAAAATCGTGCAACGCCTGCAATAGCAGATCTGTGGGCGGTGCGGCATTCACCTGATAGAAGATCTTCAAGTGAATCGCTGGCAATGTGTTGCTCTTGCCCGATGCCGAAGACGGCTGTTGATCACCACCAGCACCACCTATTGGCTGCTGCTGCTGGTGTTGTTGTTGTTGTTGTGGCAGTGACATTGCCTCTGTGGCAGTGGCAGTGTTGGCTGCATTTGCTATTTGTTGCTGCTGCTGCTGTTGTTGCTGCTGTTGTAATTGCAATTGCTGCTGCTGCCGCTTGTTGATGGGATAGTCCTTGAGCAGACGATTGACAACATAGGTGAGTATCTCGTCCAGGTGCTCGGCGCTGAGGCACTGCGATAAGCGGCAATGGTTGCCCAGCACATCGTCGCTCAGCTGCGTCAGCTGTGTGGTGGATGAGGCCAATCCGGTTGCCACATAGCAAACAATTGCAGCACAATTGTTCTCATAGTTCCAGCGACGACGGATCGAGATGGTATAATCGCTAACCGAACATCCGGTTTCCTCATCTATAAGCACAGCAAATAAACCGGATATAATTTCAATTGAATGGTTTCGAAATAATTTAAACTTGTTGGTCAATTTGAATTTAAGTTAGTAAGTTACTCAATAAACATAAATTTAAATTGAAAGTCTAACTTGATATTGAAATTTCGGATTTCGATTCGTGAAAAAGAGTTGAGTTTGAATTTAAGTTGGTAAATTGAAATATGAAATATAAATTTATGAAAAGAAGAAGAACTCGTTGAACTGAATACGTTTAACGCAAATATTAACAAAGTTTGTATTCTTTTTTTTTTTTAGTGTAATATTCGAATATTCATTCTTCGATTTGTGAAAAATATATTTGAATATGACAAATGGAAATTAGCTGAAGAATTTATGAAAATTGATTTGACAAGTGGTGCATGCAACCAGTTCGAAATTTGCTGCAGGAAATTTACTTTTCTCGATTTAGTTACGAGAGATAAAGAGACATTGTGTGTGTGTGTGTTGTGCGTGTGTAAATGAACTCACAGTCGAATCGATCGTTGTGGGTGTGCGCCCAAACCTGCCACTCAACGAGAGCGTCGCGTGGCAGCGCTGGCAGCACAATGTAGTCCATAATGGCATTTGTGGTGCGGCGCTCCCACTGGCGTCGCGCCTCCCCAATGAAGGCTGGATGGGTGACAAAGCAAATGCCATGGACGACATCGCGCAACTGGCCCTGGGCATTCATGGCCTTCGCAATCCGACTGATGTGACGCAATGTCAGCTTGCATTGTGGCCGGATGCCGCCCTCGATGATCGTCATGCTGCCCGGCACCAGCGCTATTTGGCCCGAGATGTACGTAATGTCGCCGATCTGTGTGCAAAATTAAACATATATAAATATATATATACAAACTCTTCTATATACATATATATATAAGGTGGTGGCATGACTTGACTTCGCATATATATTTTTTTGATTTGCATAGTTGCAACATTAAATTGATTGTGGAATATTTATATTTGCTGTCTTCCCATCCAAATTGTCAATGCCACCAACTTATATAGTTAATAATATATAATAAATTAATATTTTGCACTATCGCTCTCTCTGTCTCTATCGCTCGCTGGCCTTTTCTCTGTGCATTTCTCACCCGTGTCGATTGGCTGTAGGGACCAATATTGGCTGGCGCCCAATGTGAGATGCCCTGGACATGCATCGTATTCCGGCGACCATTGAGCAGCAGTTGGGTCTCCTCGCTATCATCGCCGCTGTGCGTCGGTGTCGGCCGATGTCCGACTGCCTCCATTATGACATGGCAATCATCTGGGAGCGGACACTCGACACACACCCGGGTCGGTGGATTGTGAAAGCCAAACGATTGCAAATAGATGGCATTCAGCAATGGATACTCGGCTATCGAGCGCACATAGAGCGTTGTGAAGCACAAATCCTGCAGATCATATCCATTGCTCGAGCAGAGCTCACGCAGCGTGCTCAATGCCTGATGCATGCCCTGCTCGATGCTGGGGGCGCAACCTAAAAACAACAACAGCAAATCTTAATTAATATGCATTAGTGCAACATTTCTATAGAAATATGTTTGTTGTCTGTTCTTATGTTTTAGTGTGTGCGTGTGTGTGATTGTGTGTGTTACCCTGTATGCCAGCTAGCCACATCCAGCCCTTGGCATTGATGGCCGCTTTGGCCTGATTGGCAAGTGGACGAAATTCACGCTCGTATTTCATGGGACTGGGCGGTTGGGTTTGGCCCGTCGGCATCGTCGCCGTCGCCGCATAATTTGTGCACTGTGTGGTGCTCAGCCCAAGCGAGGAGATGGCCAGCGACAGCGAGCCGCATACGGCGGCCGTGCTGCTGCCCAATGGATGTGAGATGCCAAAGCCGCAGCAACTATTCGCCTGCAAGGCGGCGTTGTTGGCCCCATTGGCGGCGATGGCGGAGGCGCCTGGTCCGGCGCCGGCACCCAATGCCAATGCCGATGCGGATGCGGATGTCGCTTGATTTGCATTGGCTAGCAGCAGCAGGGAGGCGCTGCCCGTTATCGAGGCGCTGGCCGTCGGTATGGGCTCGTCGACGCTGGCGCTCTTCGTTACAATGGGTATCGGCGAGGACGATGATGTGGCCAAATGCCGTCCAAATGAATTGCTGCGCGAGATTAACTCATTCTGGCTAAGCGATTCACGCAGACGTGTCTCCTTCTCGATCAGCTCCAGTTCCGTCTCACTAAAATCGGGATCGCTTAGATCACTGTACGTCGACTCATTGAGATCGCTTATATAGTCGAGGGATTTCTTAACAAATACAACATCAGTGCCGGAATGCAGCTCCTTCGGTTGCAGTGTTAGCTTTGTGAAATTTATATAGCCAACGGGACAGATGGGATCGGCGCTGCTAATTATCGTCTGTATATCCTCGACAACGATGCGCTGCTTGAACAGCGGACAGTCCAAGGTGAATGTCTCATATTCGCCACCCTCGCCGCACACATTCAATCCATACTTGTCGCGCATCTTCAACAGATGCGTTTGCATCTCGCGCAGCGATTTGCCCAAATGACGATCAGGCACAAGACCCAATGCGGCGACCTATAATATATATATATATTTTATATTAATGGGATAATTCTCGGAGAGCCTTCACAGAGCGGTGGTACCTTGATGATAATGGCATGCACCTGACAGTCGATCATCTCCTGCAGCAGTTCAGTCTGATCTCTCTTCCACAAATAGGCCAAGGATATCAGGTTGAGGCGACTGCAAACATTCTCCACGCGCACTCGCTGATAATCCGATAATATGGCACCGACAGCCACCGCGTCCACATTTAGCTCATGCTGCGAATTCAAATGAAAATCAAATCAAAATAGGAATAGGAATAAGAATCAAATAAACAAATAAAAAATAATACAACTATAGTCTTTGGATTTCTTTCTCTAGAATGTTGGAAAACTATCCAATAAAAGTTTAGGTTTAAATAATCCATTAATCCATTTGTCGGAAGCGTCCATATTAAATTACCAATTGTAGACAAAGAAACGCTCGATTCTCAAATTTTGACTTTCAAAAGAAAATATATATATATATATAGATATATGTTTACCCTTATCCAATTCCGGGTTGGTTCTTTAATGGTAAGAGTTTACATAAATATCCGATTCAATAAAATGCTATGACAAATAATAACTGACTGTGTCCTACTCTGATAATTTATGGCAATTTGTGACCGACCCACTTGGCAACTGTTCTTCTCTGAATTTTAAAGTGCATCCACATAATGTGGCAGCCGTTGGGGTTGTCTAATCAAATATTCGACATACTGCGACAAGTTCACGTGCTAGACGGCATTATTGATAAGATTGCGAAACTAATTTCCGCAATTATACATATATATAATAATATATACATATATACGTTTATATGTATATACATATATATGCAAATTATCTTTTACATTTCTTTTCCATTTGTTTGTTGGGGCGCACAACTCGTTCAAGGACAACGCGAGGCAAACAAGTTGCAACTGGACTCACAGATATGCTGTACAAAAAATTGGGACAGACTTGAACAATAGTTGAAATTATATCCTACAAAAATTAGGACAGACTTGAACAATAGTTGAAATTATGTCCTACAAAAAATTGGGACAGACTTGAACAATAGTTGAAATTATGTCCTACAAAAAATTGGGACAGACTTGAACAATAGCTGAAATTATATCCTACAAAAATTGGGACAGACTTGGACAATAATTGAAGTTTATATTAAGTATTTGTAGAGGTTTGTGGCTCTTAGCATTATTATTGTTACTTTTGCTCAGCTTTGCAGTGGTTTTGTTTAAATATATATTTTTTTAAGAATGATTAACGAATTAATTTAATGTAATTTTTTTTTTTACTAAAAAACTAAAACTTTTTTTTGGATATCTTAAAATGGGTTTAGTTTATAAATGTAGATTTCTTTGATGATTTTTTTAATGTAATGTTTTTCTTGGTTATCTAGTTTTTTTTTATATATTTCTTTTAAGATTAGTTTTCGTATCTTTTTCTTTTCAGAATGGCTTTTTTTGGCTGTTTTAAAAAATATTCGAATTTTTTCAGGTTTGCAGTGGTTGTGTTTTTGTGTTTTTTTTTTCCTGGTGCATTTCTTGGTGATAATATTAGTTTATATAATTTATTTTTAAAGATTTGCTAAGGGAGACTTTGAAGATAGCTAAAAACGGGCTCAGGTCAGCTACAACTTGGGTATTCAATTCAAAGTACAGGGTATAAGGGTAAGCGTTATTCGCTAGCTAATACTTGCAACGATAATCGCTTATCTATGGCCTTAATCTGGCATATACTCGTACATATATATATATATATAAATAGCAGTGGAATGCATTGATTTTGATTGGGGCAACATTTCTCACCTTGCACGTTTCGAGCAGACTGTAAAGATCCTCGACTTCATCGTCATCGGTGGGCACATATTGTTTGCCAGTCTGTATGCTCTTGCCTTGGGTCTCACGTCGGTACAGTGGGAGACCCATGGCGCTGGCCAGGATCTCGATGCCCATGTGGCCAACCGTCTGATACATGAAGCTATCCAGCTCATCTGGGAGCAAGTTAAAGTTTAGCGATTTAAATATTTATATATATAAATCAGTTTTTATTTTGTTTTGTGTGTTGCTTACCTCTGTCCTTGGGATGCAGATTGGCTAATGCGACAATTTCGTGGCCCTCGGCGACGCACTGCATCATATTGTAGCAGCTATCCTTGCCGCCACTCACCATTGCCACAACGCGCATTTTGATTAGCTGGGTGGGGCTGGGGGAGGGGTGTGGGGTATGAATGTGTTTTTTGGTTATTCTTCTCAATTTTTTTTTTTTTTTTTTTTTTGGTGTTTGTCGTGTGTGGGTGTTGTGTGTATTGTGTGTGTGTGTGTGTGATGCACAGTTTAGATAAAGTGTGCGTTCATTTGGCCTGTTTGCTGACTAGACTCGTTCACCATAGGAAAGGAACGTGGCGTCTTCGCTATTAACACAGTGTCGCTGTTCTTATTGATGCTGTTCTTCTTCTTGTTTGTCCTGCTTCTTCTTCCTCCACCTCTTCTTATTGTTCTTGCTTTTGTTGCTGTTGTTGTTGTTGTGGTTGGCTTGTCAACTGTAACGAGCAACGAGCATAAGGACAGTTCATTAGTAAAGAGAATTTACCTCGTTGCTGTTGTTGTCTAGGTTATTGCTGCTGTTGGTTCTGCTGCTGCTGTTGGTGCTGCTGCTGCTGTTAAAAGCTCTCTCAGGTGTCTGTGGAATCTAATTAAGACATAATCAGAAGTAGAAGTACTTCTGCTGCTGTCGTCCACTCAATGCACTTTGTCACTTCGATGTAAACACAATGTTAATCAGAAATCGTTATTTGCTTCTTTTTTTCTACTTTGCTGCTGATTATTGCGAAAGGTTGCGCACAGGATGCTGGTGTACTTTGATTATAATTGGCAAAAGTCGGCCAAACTAGATGATTGCACGAAGGTCACACATTCACACAATAACCGCACATACATATATACATATATAGCATTCATATGTATATATACATATATTTCTATAAACTGTTGTACACACACTTGTCACACACTTTTGTTATATTACTGGCGCCGCTTGTGTCACACAGCTGACCCAAATATGAAAATCTCCTACACTATTGGCACCTAGACAGAAAATCAAAAACAAAAAAAAAAAAAAAAAAAGAAAAGCTTACTGGATATTGTTTAATATTTACCCGACCCCGTCGCTGGCCGTGTGCGACTTTATGGAATTCGCACACTTGTGTATTATGTTATGTCCTAGAGATGTGCGATGGCTTTATATCTCATCGAAAAGGAACTTAACAGCTACGCGTCGCACCTATAACATAAAATCACAGTATATACACATGTAAAGCTAACAGAATCAAGCTTTTCATTTTGGCATTTTCTGCTCAAAAAAAATACTAGCATGGCAGTAAATGTGTTCTATTAATTTCATGTGACTGACATTGTTTATTATTTTGTTTTATTTGGCCATTATGGCGATGCCGGGTGCTAGTGCTTTGTACAATCACAACAAAGCATATGTTTTTTTTTAACGAAACCTTTAGCACACCGAAATAAACATAAACTTTTTGGTTTTGCTGTTTATGGAAAATCATATTGTTTACGTTCGTACTTCCATTAGCGCAACTTAACAGTAGCTTTTCTTGTCCCTAATGTTAGCTTACCGCTGTAGTAAAATGGTCTCGACTTTGATATCTAAATTTAAATTTTTGCTAAATTAATGTTTTTAATTTGCTGAAGCAAAATGCAAAAGCTTATAATGATTTGTATTTTGAATATTTTTTCACGACATACCTGAACTGTTTTGCTTACGTTACGCATAGCTGCGCATACGTTGCTCACTTTGCGTCTACATTGCTGTTAATCTATTAACATGATGTGTTAACCTGACGCTGTGTTGCCAACATTTAACATACACATCTGTTTTCGACAGAAATCCAATAAATATTGTTTCGCAGTTTCGTCTGCCAAATATTTAGCATTTATATGCATTGAGCTTCAAGTTCTCTACACTGCATAAGCTGCAAAACCTTTAGCTTTTAACAATATTTTGAGCACAACAGGAGACGAAGTGAATCAATTGTACTGTCTGGAAAACGTCAAAATAAAAAAAATGAACGCTCTGCCACAAAGTAAACACTACAATTTAACACATTATCAGCAGCGTTATAACTGGGACTGCGGCATATCTTGCATTCTGATGATATTGTCGACGACGCAACGAGAACAGTTCCTCAACAACTTCGAGAGCATCTGCAAGGAGGAGGGCTTCGGCTCCAGCACCTGGACAATTGATCTCTGCTATCTGCTGCATCGATACCAAGTGCGTCACGAGTACTTCACGCAAACGCTTGGCATCGATCCCAATTACACCCAGCATATGTACTACTCGCAAATCATCGACAAGGACGAAAAGCGAGTGATGCGCAAGTTCAAGGATGCCAAGGCGCACGGTTTGCGCGTCGAACAGCGCACAGTGGATATGGATGTGATACTTAAGCATTTGGCACGTGATGGTCCCGTTATATTGCTAACGAATGCCTCGCTCCTTACCTGTGAAATATGCCGCACAAATACTCTAGAGAAATTTGGGTAAGCGATGAAATTTCCAATTACACCACATCTGCACGAATGCACACACACACACTCGCACACATGTTCTCCAGGTGATTTGTCTGTGATCAACACGCTGTCCTCTTTTTCTAATGAACATTACAGTTGTCTTTAACACAAACATTAAACTCAATTGCGTTATTCTAATGTTAAACGTAGAACTGCTTATAAATTTTCGTATAAGATGATCAACAAATGACCTCCCTTTCTATCACTTGCGAACAACAGCTGATGAAGTTAACAGTTTTCTTTGACACAAGCATTAAACTCAATTGCGTTATTCTAATGTTAAACGCAAAATTGTTGATCAGTTTTCTTATACGATTAATCAAGAAATTAACATTGAAATTTGCGAGCGTTTGCTGGTTGTCTTTTCTTACCATAAACTCATTTTGGGACAGCTCGTAAAGGTATTCGAAATAGGAAATGTGTGTGTTCGTAACGGTTTGTTTTTGCTTTGATTACTTTGTTGTTTTTGCTCAAGCCTTACATTTTTGCATTCATTATCAAGTTGTTTTCATTTATGTTGTATTGCCCAAAAAAACACACGCTTGCCAACGGCTGCCAACAAAAGATACGCCGGACACTATGTGGTGCTCTGTGGCTACGATATGGCCATGCGTAAATTGTTTTACCACAATCCCGAGGTGCACGACGGACGTGAGTAGAGTCTCAATTTAGTTGCTAAGCTAATCTATCAATCTGTACCTAAATATATATATTTGTTGTTGTTTTTTTTCTTCAGATATTTGCCGTTGTTTGTCCGAGGCAATGGATACGGCTCGGACGGCCTTTGGCACCGATCAGGATATCATATTCATTTACGAGAAGCCCAACAACAACAGAAACAGCAGCAAACAGTAAATTCTTTAAGCATAATAATGTCAATAATGCCGTAGTACCTGCTCAGCGGTTGCCAATGTTGTTTGTTGTTTCTGTTTTTTGGATCTGCGCCTATGTGATATATATTTAACTTATATTAGGATTTCAATCTGCTTGTGCTAGGCTGGGCCACTCATCTAAAGTACCTAAACAATGTGGTATACACATATATTAATATAGATATATAATAATGTAATAGACAATATACACAATATGTATCCACATTTTTGACTAGTTAACTAGCATTATAATATATACACACATATATTTTATTTTCCTTTGAAACTTTGCCATTATGTTTAGATATTCGATGCATTTCCTTTTGTCAATGCTTTCGTTTTACAAAAGTACATATATTTATTTAGTATTAGTTAGTTAGCTTATTTTAAGTTGGTCCCCATAAAAAAGAAAAACAATTTGTTTTCCATAGTATACAGATTTCCACATGGCATAATTCCTTATAATCCAGGGTAAATAATAATTTTACATCTGTTTTGCAGATCGGCAAATGATATTATTGAAATATTAATGTTTTGTATAGTCAATAATATTTGTTTTGTTCAAAACTATCGTTTACAAAATGCTCGATAAATACAATTAAAGTTGGCGCATTTATGTACAAATAATAGTAATATTTGTGTAATTAAGTTTAAACATATTCGTATCTGAAACTTGCCCAAATATTTTCCTGAGATTTACTTCGGTTTTATGCCATTGTACATTCCAAAACAGCAATGTCTTGTGTCTATATAGAAATATATGTAATATACCATAAATGTATGTGTATAAAACAAAAAAAGAATACAACTGTTGTGTTTACTGATCCTTGATGTTCTCATCGTTGAGCTGTTTGGTGAGCATCTGGAGCTTAATGTGTGGCGCCTCCACGGGCAATATAATCTCTCCGGCATCATTTGTATATTTGGCATAGAGCTGCTCGGAGAATGGCTTGAAACCATTGGACGATAGTATCTTCTGCGAAAAGATGCCGGTGGCATCAGCCTTAAGCAATTGAAAGTTGCATTTGCGTGCCATGTGCTCGGCCCGACGCACCAGCTCCTTGGCAATGCCCTGGCCACGAAAGCGTGAATCCACCGAAAGGATGCGCACATCGAAGATGCGACCCACATCGTAGTGGGCAAACAGATTGGTCTGCAGGCAGTGCCTGTACAGCAGCTCGAAGATCTTTTTGTAGTTGCTGTCCGCGCTTAGTTGCAGCTTGCCCAGCGCCTTTTCCGTATCGCCTGGCAGCAGGACGCCGTTGAGGATGACGCCGGCTATTTGACCATAGGTGGCGCTGTCGGTGCGCTCATCAACGGCCATTACGCTAAGCTGATCTTGCAGCGTTGCCAGACTGAGATATTCCAGTTCAGTATTTCCATCGCCTCGCTGACAAAGTCCGGCAGCCCGATTCAGCGGCTCGTCAGCAAAGAAATTGTTACGCAAATGTTCGATCACTAGTTCGTAGTGCTCGGCAGTAATCAGTTTGTACTCCATTTTCTTGTTTTTCCTTTCTTTCTTATAAAGTGGTTCTAAATAGGTTAAATGAAAGAACAAAACTAGTTGACGAAACCAACATTGATAGGATATGAAGTAGCATGCTTAAAAACTATTATTTTTTTTCTTAACAATATAATATTCCATTGATCTCTAACTCTTAACTCAAACTAAACAAGAGAGAATGTTGCTGTTGTTCATAGTCGACTGCGGAATATTCTGGTGTAGCTAAGTAATACCAATCTTTAATAAAAGTTCCTAATAACCCATCCTCCAATACAGGTATTTTTGAATTTTTTAAAGCGGAATTGGGCTTGGCCGTAAAAAAATGTGGGATGAGTTTCCTAGTACTATAACTTGCAAGCTTGGTAGCTTTAGCTTGTCTGAAAAAAAAATATGAAAGGTATAGATAGGTTATAGGCTTTTAACGATTTTTAGCCGGGAGTGGGCGTGGTCCAACATTATTTTTTAAATTACTAGCAATATACCTTTCAAATTTTGTGACTGACCTTCAAACTGTATTAAATGTATGGTTGTATCCATTTGCACCATTAGGTGCTTCGATTTCGGGAGTGGTCGGAGTCATCGAGTTTTATTACCGATCGCTCAGGGGATAAAGATTTGGTGACTAGCTGAGAAAATGTGGGCATTTCACTATTCTAGGGCCGAAGTTCCTGGTGGCGGCGGACAGACCATATACTCTTAATATGCCTTCGGTATCAGAGTATAAAAAGAGAATATAGCAAACAAAAAAAATCTAGCATACTTATTTGCCGATTTACAGTGCTTGTATCGAGTAAGGATATAAATATTTGCAATATAATTATTTAAAAAAAAAGTTGAGCCCTTAAGCAGCTAAAGACTGGAAAGATGAATTTTAAATTGAAATTAAAGTCAAGTCAAGTGCATTCTGATAAAATATGTATGTGTATGTGCGTGTGTGTGTGTGTGTGTGTGTGCGTAAGTGCGTGAGCCATTTGAATAACACTAATAGCACTAATACACTCTCACTGGCTTTTTCCTCTCATAACTCAATCAGAGAGGATTCACGTCTTATGCACTCAGTCACTCTCTCTTCTCTTCACTTCTCTTTTCTTTTGTTGTTGTTGCGACTGGGTGTTGCTGCGATTATAATCGCGTTACGGCAACAAAAGACGAAAACTCTTCACATTCACTACTTGTTTTTTTTTTTTTTTTTTAGTTTTCATTACAGTTAATCTTCTGTAGCATTAATAACTCACTTTGTAGCTCAGTTGGTGTAAAATCGCTCAACTTGATTTCCTAAGTCGCGGGAGCGGCAAAAAAATATGTAACCTACTTGCAGGCGCTGCTAAATGCGAACTGCGGCAACAGCTCAGCAGCAGCTCAGCATCCCAGCTGCTCTATCCTATTCCTATGCGAGAAAAAAAATCCTCACGTCCAGTGGCGTCGTCTGCGCCTGACTCGTTGCTCAACAAGTTTATCGGCTGCAGTGCTAAAAAATACCTATCAAATCTGGCATATTGTTTTTATTTTTAGTGTAATTGTAATACGAACAGTGGACATTTTCGGCTGACCCCTTCCACTGCCGTCTATGGCAAAAAACTCACTGTTAACTGCTAACAGGACGCGTAAGTGTGTGCATGCGTGCGTGTATGCGTTCATGTGAGGGAGCGAACAAGGAAGTTGTTGGGTGAGTCAGCGAGCGAGTGATTGCCAGCTCGTGACTTATGAGTGAAAGAGAGAGTGAAAGAGAGAGAGAGAGAGAGAGAGAGAGCTTCTCTTGTTCTCACCTAGCTCCCACCCGCACCACTCCATTACATTAACCAACAAAATTTGACAGTTTTGTGTGGCGGGAACAACAACAAAATTGACGCCAACTGTTGATTCACTCGTTTAATGTTTGTGCGTGTGTGTTTGTGTGTGTTTTTATGTATGTGTGTGCTTGTATCACACAAATCGTGTTTAATGTGTGTGTATGCATACGTGCTTGTACATTTGTAAATACATGCGGATTTGACTTTTATTTGACATGCTAAAGATATTAAGCCCAATGAGGTCGTACGTGAAGATTGAAGCAAATCTGTCTGGTGAATGCACTCAATTACATACATATCTTAAATGTTAGTTAATTAGTTAGAGAGAGACAGACAGAGAGTGATATTAAAAATTCGTTTTAAAATTTTTAATTAATCGTGTGTATGTAAAATGATTCTTTTTATTATTGTTTATTATATTATATGTTCGCATATTTATAATAATATTAAATTTTTATCATAAATTCAGAGCTCGCCTGATTGAAATCACGAGAGCTCGCAACGTGTAAGCCGAAGGCGAAGAAAAGCAGTAACCGTAACTGTAAATTGTTTGAGGTGCTTGCCTATTTTATTGTTATTCGCTATTCCTTTTTCTCGGTATTTATGCATAAGCAAATTTACAGTAACACGGCGATTAGAACGAAGAATAATGAAGGAAAAGACAACTGTTCTCAGAGCAGCTTAAGCAGTGCGACTTATCTGTTGTTGTATTAAACGTTTAAGTATACGGAGGAACTGAAGAAGCCGCTGCTTTCAACAATTAATATTGCCCAATTGCCTGATTGAGCAGCTGCCTCATTTCATTGACAAACACCGGAAACTGTCTGAAGCTATCGTGCAATGGATCTGGAGATATTTTGTGTATTATTCTACACTATACTTAATAATATTTATTAATCTCAGTGTGCAAAATGATCGGATTTGGCTTCTTTATAACTGGGGACACCATATTATTATTCAACTTATATTACATTTTGTATGCAAAAATTATGAACACGGCCAAATGTCATAGGTCAAGGTCATAGATTAAATGCAAGACATAAGACATAAAAATAATAATTTCTATAGCGATCGGCTCAAGGAAAACTCAAAATCATAAGTATCGGTTATTTCGTTTGCTAATCTATCAAAATAGTTTAGGCTAATGAATCGTGTTCATATTTTAAAGTAGTTTTAATACCTCCAAATAAGAATAAAAAGTACATTTTTTGCAAAAGAATTAAGAAAATATGTTTTTTTCTGTGTCAAAACACTTTCTTGACATAGTGTACGTTTTATACATTATTTTTTCGTTGTTGTATGTTCAGAGAATTGAGAAGCTTAAAATCTTTCTTATTCTGAATGGGCTTATTTTTGTTTGGTTTTTTTTAAATTGAAAAAAAAAAGTATTGGGTGTAAACAGAACGAAAGTTAAGTTTTTGGTGCCAATTTTCTTTTATTTCAATTTGACCTTAACACACTTGCACAAAAGCCTGACTAGGGGATGCCTTGTACTAAATTACTGTTTATTTATATAGTACGGAAATACACCTAGATTTATAGCTATCTTGGTGTCTTAGAATGTAGACGTCTCCACTCTGTAGGCAGTTAATTCATGTTAGTTGAAACTGTCTAAATGGGATCATTTATAGTCGATAGATAAGTTCTATATTGAGGCACTGGTTAGCATTTTTCACAATTATAACTTTATCAAAACTAATCAAATTTTGTATTGCATTTTAATTTGATTTTGGATCGAAATTCATGGAATAATTTTTATTTCTATATCAGTATTTAGCAAAATTAACCTGCTGTTAATTTCAGTACAAGTATAAATATTTGTTAATTAAATTTGACTCACCAATCTGTTTAGATTAATTGGAGTTGGATCGGACGATGTCTTAACGACACAAGACTATTGTTATTAAAGACAGGCAAATAATATGCAATGATAGAAGTCAAAACACTGATGCTGAAACTTTCCGGAATTGAAGCATTACGTAGCCGCGTAATTTCGGATTGATGCTTGAAAAATGGTTTTATAATGGACTGTGGCATATCAAATTGTTAAGAAATAATTTTAGCACTAATAAGATACTATAGCAATTCAGAAACTAAGAATATCACTGTAGTATTTCTATATAGTCAATCGAATGATGAAATTCTTCTTCGACCCCATGAGGTATATGCATACATTTAATACTGATCAGAATCAACAGTCGAGTCCATCGCAAATCCAGTTTTAATTCCAATTAATCAATAGAAAAATACAATTTTAAAGCCTTTCAATTATAGAGTATTAATTATCGTGATACCTTATTGATCAACTGTGTAAATTTCATTCGGATCTGTTTGGATCGAATCGGATCGGATAAGAAAAGCAGACTTCATAAACAACACCTATTTTCATACGGAGCCAACAACTACTGGCAAATATGGTCTGGGTTTAAATTGATGGCTTTAGGGTATCACCTAGTCGAGCTCTCTCGACTAGAGCATTCTTGATTATTATTTTAATGAATATTATTAACACACTCTGACCATATCCAAAATACCCCATACATTGGGTAGCACCATAAAAAGTGCACACGTGTTGATTTTTATTTTTTTCTTTTTCGGACACATGACGCCATATTCAAATTGCGTGACTCGGACAAGTACACCCCACCAATCGTCACACTAGCACAAACACACCCACACACACACACACACACACGCACACACACACACACACACGCACGCACACACTTCGTATTCCATTGTCAGGTCATGGCAAAATTACAATAGAGGCGACTGCGTGTGTTTCTGGCATTTGGGAATTTAAGAATTTTTGGGCATTTCTTTTTCACTTTAGTGGGCCGGTCAAAGTGCCAAAATTGATGTGCGTATTTTTTGTTGGCAATCAGCATCAATTTAAATCAAGAGCTCTAACGGGAAGCGCAATGATTTGGCAGCACTGGCTTAGAAATATGCGTGCGCTCTAATTAATCAACAGCTTGTAAATATATATTATATATATATATATATATATATATATATATACGAGGGTGGTTTGATGAGTACCTGACCTGGCCAGGTGAAGTCCACTGTTTCGACTGTTCTTTGGTCTCTGGTGTGTACCAGTGAATCCATGTTTCGTCAACAGTCACGAATCGACGCAAAAATTCCTTCGGATTACGCTTTAACAGCGCCAAACCATGCTCCGAAGTGGTCACGCGGTTGCGCTTATTGTCTGGTGTGAGCAAACGCGGCACCCATCGCGCCGATAGCTTTCTCATACCCAATATTTCATGTAGGACATGTAGTCCGATTTGACTGAAATTTTCACTGTGGCTGTTTAGGTTTATGTACTATACGATAGTCACGTCATATTGCAATAGTGGCACCATCTGGCGTCAAGGTCAGGTACTCATCAAACCACCCTCGTATATATATATATATATATATATATATATATATATATATATATGTATGTTCATCAGTAATTGACTTGTGATTTGTGATGGATTCTTGGAGATTTTATTGGCTACAATTGCCTATTGTCTATTTATTAAGGTTTGATAATTTATTTTTTGTTTCAATTCTGGGGATTTGCTTAAAGACAAAATTGCCTAATTGTGTCATTTTACTGCGTATGCAAACTCGTCGAAAAATGAGAGCTACACTGTGAAAAACAAACCGCCTTAAATTTTAAAGTTTTGGTGCGAAGGGTAGCTGACTATTTATAAAATGAAATGTTATGTATTTTTAAAAGGCGTGGATATTCTTTTATTTATAAATCAAGGTTACATTTCTCTAAAATGGATATTAATTAAGTTAGTAAGTAATTTCATTATTATTCTCTGCATTTCGGAAATGACTATTCCAAGAATAACTAGAAATATTTTCTATTATTAAGAAATATATGGTTGTAAAATAGAAAAAAGACTTCCTGATTTCGAAATTTCCGTATGCATTTTTTTTAACTGTAACTAAGAATTTACTAGCCAAGTCACCTTTTTAGCTTATTTTAGTCTGTAATCTAATGTAAACTAATCACCCAAATATCAATATTGAATATTAATATTTAATAGGAAATCCCAATGTTTTGTCGCTGACTAATTTGAGAGAGTATATATGTATATTGTTTTTCCTTAGAAATTTTTTAAGATCGTTCCAGCTTTTGAGACAGAGTAATTGCTGCTGTCAAGCTAAATAGTTGTTCGGTAAATTGATACGTAGAAAAATAGCAAACAAATCATAGCTGAAATTCTATTTACGTGCATAATTCAATTAACACTCACGAGCTCCTCTCTAATCGTATCTGGCTGCTGCTACTGCTGCGGAAACAGCTGAGCGCCCGACCCAACGGTCGCTTTTATCCATAGAACGTCGGCGTCGACGTCGACGTCGATGTTGGCGTCGTTGCCGCCGTTGCCGTCGCCGTTAACGTCGAGACCATTTCGCGGTTGTCATTTGGCCCATTTTATTGTCGTATGCTTTGCTTTGCGGTTCTCGTTCTGGCTTCTTCTTCTCGCGCTCGTCCATTTATTTTTGTACAATATTCGTCGCATATATTTTATTTACCTAATATTTTGTTGTTGATATATTTTTAGTTTACAGTTTTATTCAGTTTGTTTTTTGTTGTCCTACACGCAGTAGGTACCTGTTTAGTGTTTTTTGTTCTGTTCGAAAACATATTTGACAGCTAACGTAACGTATCGGTAACTGTAAGTGTAACGGTAACTGTAGCTGTTTGTA
Source organism: Drosophila mimica (assembly GCA_037043585.1). Classification (NCBI taxonomy): domain Eukaryota; kingdom Metazoa; phylum Arthropoda; class Insecta; order Diptera; family Drosophilidae; genus Drosophila; species Drosophila mimica. The sequence continues at coordinate 994,583 of JBAMBE010000312.1, read as the reverse complement.
ACGGTAGTGTAATACTTAAATCATGGCTGCCAAAGATCGTCTGCCCATATTTCCATCGCGCGGGTGAGTACTAACTTAAAGAAAGAGAGAGAGAGAGAGAGAAAGAGAGAGCGGGAGAGAGTGTTTGAGAAAAATTGTAAATTTTTATATAGCGCACAAATTTTGATGAAATCCCGCCTGGCGGGCGCCACCAAGGGCCATGGCCTGCTTAAAAAGAAGGCAGATGCTCTCCAGATGCGTTTTCGCCTAATTCTGGGCAAGATCATTGAGGTAGGCCAGCATGTTACAATCACAACAAAGAAAAAAAAAAAAATGATGCTGATTCCACTTTTGTTTAGACAAAAATGCTAATGGGTCAGGTGATGAAGGAGGCGGCTTTCTCGCTGGCCGAGGTCAAATTCACGACCGGCGACATCAATCAGATTGTGCTGCAGAATGTGACCAAGGCACAGATCAAGATACGCACCAAAAAGGATAATGTCGCCGGCGTCACATTGCCCATTTTTGAGCCATATCAGGATGGCGTCGATACCTACGAGCTGGCCGGTCTCGCCCGTGGCGGCCAGCAGCTGGCCAAGCTCAAGAAGAACTATCAGAGTGCGGTGCGTCTGCTCGTTGAGCTTGCCTCGCTGCAGACGTCTTTTGTCACGCTGGACGACGTCATCAAAGTGACCAACCGGCGTGTCAATGCCATTGAGCATGGTTAGCTTGAACATCATATTCAAAACTATTACTTCATATATATATATATATATATATATATATATATATATATAATTTTATAGTTTATAATTTTAATGGCGATTACTTTTATTATTTATAGTTATAATACCGCGCATCACTCTCACCATTGAGTATATCATCAGTGAGTTGGATGAATTGGAGCGCGAGGAGTTCTATCGTTTGAAGAAGATACAGGATAAGAAGAAGGCTGCCCGCAAATCGGCGGATCTGGCCAGGGAGGAGCTGCGTCGCCAGGGCTACAATGTCACCAGTAGCGAACAAGCGCAGAATATACTCGAAAATGAGGGCGACGAGGATCTTCTGTTTTAGTCAACTTTCAACTTTCAACTGAATACCCACAAGTCACGCTCATATACACACACACACACACCCACACACACACACGCTACCTCATCCAGACACAATGTGAAGCTTTCAAAATTTCAAATTTTTTTGTGTTTTTTTTTTTTTTTGTAAATTGTGCACCAATTTGTTCATTGCTGTTGCCCTTGTTGTTGTTATTGTTGTTTGTTGTAGCTAATGAAATAATGTACACGTATTTGAATACGTATTTTTAGATGTATTATTATTATTATTATTATTATCGCTATTATTATCGTTATTGTGTGTATTGTTGCTAATTTGCGAATTTCGTTGGTGTTTCTTCATTTATTTTTAGTTCAATTTAATTGTGCAAAAATATTTTTGATGGCCTATAAAAAATGCCATATTTAGCTGCTTATAGTAGTTGCAAATAATTGGCATTCCAGCGTCATCAGTGTCAACGATATGGACGACCTATTGTGTCTGCCCCCCACCCACACCTATATATAGACTATAGTCGAAACATGACGATCGCTAAACCGCAATTCAAGGCAACGTATAGAAAAGAGATTATCTTTCAGCTGGGCGGAATTATCAATTAATAAATAAAAAACGAGACACACATTTATTAATTATACACACATATAAAATCATCATGTTTATTCAAATTTCCATGTTTGCTTATACAAGTAATAGTTTGCCATTGACCACTGTATTTCTGGGTCTCTATTGATCTCTATGTTTCTTTGATTTGGTTTTGTTGTAGTTCTCACAGATCTGTTGCTGTATCTTTTTTAGTTGTTTTTTTTCCCAAGTAGATAAGTTAGTAGTTTATTTATTTCTTTCTTTAGTGTGTGTGCGGTTTTTTTTTTTTTTTTTAAATTCGGCTTGCTTTTTATTGTGTTTCTTCCTACGAAGCTTTTGCGCCAGTAGAAAATGAGAGCAACACAACAAAAGAAAAGATTGCTCTAAAGTTGCAAAACGCGCATGGATTATATATATGTATGTATATGTATGTGTATATGTATGTATATGTATATGTATACGCATATGTTTATTATCTATGACTATACTCGAGAAGAATTTAAAAATTGTTAAGAATTTGTATACCAAGTACTACGGCGACTGCATTTTGTACTCTCCAAATATGCATTTATATATTTATGTAAGTGTAAATGCTCTATATATAAAAATAATTAGGTGGTTTTTCACGGGCATATCATGGTCAAGATATAGGAGACATAATGGGGGAATGGGAATGTAGAACTTTCACGTTGTAAACTTTAGTTCATTGCACTTGAAAAAAGTATGACGATAAGTTAAAATATAGTTTAAGCATAATTTAGTTGATATGTAAGACAAAAATCAAATACATATATATATTTGCTATCATTTGGAAAATTAGAGTAAAACTGTTGCAAAATGTTCGACATTTTTGAATCACTTAATTGAGTTGAGTAAGTATTGGTGGATGTGGACGTAGAATTTTGTATGATTTGTTGGTTCCCCTATGCTTAAAATAGAACGCCGTGAGTTTTGAAATTTTAATACATGCATTAACATCGATGTACGATGTACATACGTATGTAAATTTAAATTCGTAGGTTGTATGTATGTATGTTATATGTTCTATGCGATTTATAGAACAATATATTGTCAGGTACCTTGGTATACCGTTATTTTTTGTTGTATGTGATATATAAATATATATTTGCACTATAATTATACATATACATATGTATGTGTAAATATGCAACTACATTTATTGTTTACGAATATGTATGTACGCGTAAGTATGTATGTATATATTTTTAGTAGTTTACCGACTTAAATTGAGTACATAAGTTTATTAAAAATCGCAGAATATGCTTATGTTTGAACAGTAAGATTGAAAAATGCACCTTACACACACATGCACATCAATTTACATACAATCCACAAAAAAAAAAAAAAAATTATCAAATTGTTTTCTTTTTCCGATTTCTTAGTAGTTTCGAATAAATAATTTGCTGTACTTAGCAGCCGTTAAATACAAGTATATATAAACATACAAATATATATATGTATATACATATATATATATTTATATATATTTACATATGTATATAAATATAAAAAGATGGTATTCATTTATGTGAGTATGTATGTATGTATGCAAATATAAAAAAGTGCACACACACACTTCAATAGAGTTCAGTTTCGGTAAAGTTGCGCGCTTAAAAGCTAAAAACTAAGCTTAGCCAGATGCACACACAAAGACAGCGAGAGACAGAGAGAGAGAGAGAGAGAGAGAGACAGAGAAAGCAAGAGATGCTTAAGCTTTAGGCGATTGCTGCTTTTGTAGTATTTGCTGCTGCAGCGGCTGCTGCTGCGGCTGCTGCTGCTGCGGCTAATGCAGCTGTGGTTGTAACAGCGGCGACTGCAGCTCTTGTTGTTGTGCCTACTGCTGTTGTTGTTGTTGTTGTTGCCGCCAGTGCTGTTGTCGACGTCGGCAGCTGTGACATCATAAATATTTGCTGCGACACTTGAGCGCCAGGCATCACACATTTGTTCTGCAATTGAGACAAGCAAAAAGACAAGAGAAAAAGAAGGAAGACGGAGAAAGAGCGTGATAGAGAGAGAGAGAGAGAGAAAGGAGGAAATGCAAAGCGTTCCGAAAACAGTAAGCAAAAATAACGCAACCAAAGCACAAACAAACAGAAGAAGCGGAGAGAGAGAGAGAGAGAGAAAAGATCACAAATAGATATTAAGTTTCGTTGTTTTCGCTGTTTGTTTTGAATAATACTAAAAGAAATAATTGCAAATTGTTGTGACCAAGCGCAGCAAATAAAAGCAGTGGTCAAAATATTTAGTATTACGTAATTGCAATTATTTAAAATAGCGAAATAATAAAGCAATATGGCAACGAACGCCGCAAATAATGTTAATGCTGATCGAAAGTGTGCACAGTGTGACCGTATTCGAAGCAATGCGCGAATGCAGCAAGCACAAAGGATGTGGCCGCGAGTGCTCGACAAGTAAATGCAATATTCAAATAATTACAGAAATTCTTTTTCCATGTATTATTTACACAGTGGAACAGACAGATCGTACAAATATGAGCAAATATAACATTTAAGCAGACAGGCAGGCAGATGAATGTTTGTGCATAGATAATAAGGATACTCTTCTCATATCTTTCTTTTTTAAAGTTGTTGATTTTTAGCAAAACTTAAGGCTTAGATTTAATAAATATGTATTTGATTCATGATAAATATTGGTAAGATCACCAAGATCTTTATTTGTTTAGAAAACTAGTTATATTTGTTGCTTCCAATTTGATTTTATAGCTTCGGTCACACTGATTGCTAAGTTCAAAATATGTATAAAATATTTACGAATGTTTTTTTTTTTTAATTAGACATGCTGCCTTAGTTCCTAGGAGTTGCTGAAAAAAATATCATTTGATATCCATGCTGTTATTTGAGCTAAAGCCCATTGAGTGGTGGAGAGCTTTTCGGTGAGGTGAGGGCGAATATTATTTAATTGTATCTGTAGGATCTTTAAGAGGGATTGCGTTTATAAACAGTGCTTTAGCTAAAGTGTATGTGTAGTACTTATAAAATAGCATAGCCCACGATGGTTTATAGCTAACAAGTCGCAACTGTCTTAGCCAGCTAAAAGCTTGCACAGACTACAGTTATATAATAGCATAAAGATGGGCGCGTGATCGGTTTTTATGACAAGGCACGAGCACGAAGTACAAATTGTACACGGGAACGTGATTCGACAATTTCTTTTTTTTAATGTAAAATGTATATGAGTGGTACTTATCAAATCAAAATAATACTAATAATATACAAAGAGTTACTTAATTGCACTTATTATAAAAAAACCATTATTTATAATTTAATTAAAAAAAAAGGGTGTCAAGCGGAAAGTTATTTCTAAACGAACCGGAATCGAAATCGAAAATAAAACTTTTATTTTTTTAAGAGCCCGTAATCGAAGCTGACCAAAGAATTGTAATGGTTTACGTTACGTTACGTTACGTTAGATACGAATACGAATCCGAAATATTACGTAAAAATTCCTTTACAACCGAAATCTGTTGTAGCTAAAGAAATTATAGCAATAAATTGTAGATTACAAAACTGAACAGTTTTATAAGTTTACAAACATGAATGAGAATAATTTGTTTAAATATTAATTAAAAATTCAATATGAGAAGAAAACAAACACGACACACGCGTCCAGCTCTAGTTAAAAGTGCGTGGAGGAAGCTGTAAGCAACGTGTGTAAGTGTGTGTGTGTGTGTGAAAATTTTGTACAAAAGTAAGCATAGGTAGAACTACAATATTAGGGCTTAGCTAGACGCTGAAGGCTCTAAGAGCAACTAAGATGGGACTACGAATACAGACTACGTCTACGTCTACGTCTATGGCTATTACTAATTTGGGCCTACAGCTCTGACAACTCAAATACAACTGACTCGGGTGGCACGGATGACGCTGGCGGTACTCGTAGTACCTTTTTGCCGCGAAAGCACAGGCTCGTCATCCAGTTGGTGCGGCCAGCCGACGATTCCTTGCTCCGTATGCGTGTTGCCATCGCCGATCCGGTTGCATCCTCAACGTTGCGTTGACTACTACCGTTCGCCGAGTTGTTGTTGGTGTTGCGTTGTTGCAGGCTTCGATGCTGCTGCGGCTCATTGCCGATGACGATGGTAACGTTGTTGGCCTTGCGGCCTCTTTGCTGCTTAATCGGCGGTGCCGACACCCTATATATTGAGAAACAAATGAAAAAAGGTCAATATTTAGGGAGGGATTCGAAATTCCAATGGCTTTTACATTGCTATAATCACGACTTGGATTTTAACTTGAATTCTGAGTTCAGCCCGTTTAAAAATGACTAGGATTATCATAAAGATAAGCAGAATGATGGTTAGGGCTTACCTGCTGCTCGTTGAGATCTCCTCGCCTGGCTGCTGCACAACATCCGTGTCTGGTGCGGTGTTGTAGGCGGCGGAGTACACCGATGTGCGCTTGGGTGCCCATTCGGGGTGTCCACGGACGGACATCCAGACGGCCAGGCTCTTCAACAGCACTGTGCGTACCTGCAACGTGCCAGCAACGGGATAGATGCCTCAAGTAAGTGATACTTTCATTTGATATATGGATTTGGTGGGATTATACCTCGCCATTGAGGAAACAATAGATTAGGGCTATGAAGAAGCCCTGAAACGATGTCAAGAAGTGTGTTACATAGCTCCAAACGGCAAACTTCCAGGCGGTCTTCAGAGCCGGCACCAGATGCAACAGATTCGTAATACCCAACAGGGGCAGCAACACAATCGCTGCCCGTACCGCTTTGCGGGTCTGCTCGATTTCGCTGGCCTGCGATTGGCGCAGCTTCACCACCAGCACTCGTATGATATTGACCAGAAAGAAGAAGTTCAGCTGCCAGACAGAAGACGGACAAGTTCTTGCATAACTGTCTCCGCATTTACTTGATAAAAACTCACCAATATGACGGTGAGGCGAGGTCCTTCCAGTATCCAATAGTAGGGTGTTAGATTGTAATTCCACATGCATTCGCCGACGGTGGTGTCCATAAATATCGCTGTGCATTGGACCCACACGAAGGTCATCAGTACGGGCAGACCCCAGCCAAGCAGCGCGAATAGTTTGAGCGGAAACTTACTCTGGAATACCGCCACAGTGACCATGTTGTGCAAGTAGAGACCTTCAATGAACATCCACATGAACATGGCGGTGCGAGCGTATTCGAGCAGCACATACGATGCCTCACACAGATATGGCTGAAAGCGATAACATTCCGATAACATTCGATTTACGATATATATGCTGTTGGTAAGCACATTAAAGAATCTTGAACAACTCCTTGGGTTCGAAATCTTGCAGAAATAACATCGTTGGCTTCTCTCAACTATATAAGAATATTGATCAGTCCTACGATCAAAGTTGAAATCGTGAATTTAGCTCGGAGTCCATGGAAATATTCTACCCCCAACAAATCGGAATAGGTCGAAATTTTCCACACAAGCCGCTAGAAAATTATTATGTGTTTTTACAATTTTTTTTTTATTCGAATTCGATGAAGCCCTGGAGCGACTATTGCTTAAGTAGGTTAGCAGCAAAATTTGGATACTATTATTATAAAGTCGAAAATTTGAAGGTCTTAAAAGTCTACCCTAAACGACTCCAGTTAAACCATTTTTAACAACGTGAATTTGAATCGCTTCACATTCAGTATTATACATGTTACACAGTGCATAAGAGGCCTGCTAGGCTATAATTACTATCGGAAATCGATTTGTATCGATACACTCTTTTGCACAACTTCATTATACAATTTATAGAAATTGTATTCGTTAGTAATTTTCTAGACTTATTATGTTGAAAATATAATATAATGTTTTACGTTTTTTACTAACCGTATTTTCGATAATCGATAGACTTGCATTGGTAGCCGTTTCCGGTCTGCCACGTCGAAATTGATCCAGGTAAAGGGTCAGTCGCACAATCACCTGCAACACCATTGCAACGAACAGGTTCTTGTGTATCTTGGTGCGATTGTTCCTCAGCGAGCGAAAGGAGCAAAATATCACCAGGGATATGATTAAAGCGAGCAGCGAGATGCAAAGTCCGATAATTTCTAGAGTTCGTGTACGCTGTGCTATATCCATGTAGAGCTGAAAGTGAGCAAATTGAAACTCGATTCAATGCTACGTTAATTTCACAACTTACGTTCACATCCTTAATCTGCTTCATGAGGCGTAAAACCTCGGGCTTGTAGCACGGCGCATAGTCTGTCCAGCCGCCGGTATTCAGGTCGGTATCGTTGGGCCTTCTGCCCCAATGACCATCCAGTTCGCACTTTCGAATGGCAAATTCTGTTTAAATAAAATGAAATCCATGATAAATAAATGAAATAAGCCATCGATTCCAATCAACTGAGTTCTTTGATGACCATTCGTTATTTGTCCTCCAACGTTTATTGCTCCCAAATGGCAAACAAGTTGTTTGCTGTAATGCGTATACCCTATTGTGACCAAGGACAATGCAGGTATCCGTGGGTGCACCGACAATGTGAAAGGTTTGCCCACGTCCTTTAAACAACGTTCAATTGTTGTCTAACATTTGATTCATTGAGCTTTACTTTTGCCCTTCTCGATACCTTCCACACACACAATGACCCCGTTGCGGGTATGAATAAGGATAAGATGAAATAAGGACGTATTTTTGATGCACCATTCGAAATCAGACAATATAAGAGCTACAACTGGCATATTTTGTATTCAGCTTTAAAAAAAAAAAAAAAAAAATGAAAAAACATCAAGTTTACATTAAAAGTACAGCTGATCACGTCTATATGTTTTTAAAGCCTAAACTGCCTTTTTTACTAAATATAAGGATTATTTTATCAAATTTATTTATTTATTTTTTTTTTTTCGTTAATGTGCACTAAGAATAATCCATAATTTTTAATAATATAAAATAAAATAAAGTTGTTTATTAAATTTTAAACTAATTTAAACTTATGACTTGATAAATAAATAATTTTCAAGTTAAATTAAAATATAAAATAATCCAATATTTATATTGCATAATGGAAATAGGAATGGGAGACTTGCTTTAAAAACAGAAGACAAAAAAAAACTTGAATTTATTATGTATTAATCTATTAGATTAAAGATTACAGTTCTTACAGTTCTATAACTGCATTAAAACCAAATGTGTAACAATAATAAACTGTTGTTGTACAGGGTAACTGTTAGTCAGGACAACTGTGACTATTTCCGATTTCTATTTAGTTCCGTTGATAGCGAAAGCTTTGGTGCAACAATAGCTACGTCAATCAAAACACCACGCCCCCTCTCCCACACACACACTCACACACACACACACACACTGAAACTAGTAAGCCCTGTGTGCAAAATGAGACCAGGTCAACTTGTGAAAAGTTGGTTTATTCAATATTTACATTTGCACCTGTTTATAGACTTGGCACTACAATTACTTGGCCGAATGCAAAGGAAATGGTAAAGGAGCTGTCACTAACCACCTAAAACAGGTGGCCAAAACCCTATATATATATATATGTATGTAACATATATATATGTGTTTGTGTGGGTGTTTGTGACACGGCTGTGGCAGTCGCACGAACATTTCGATGCAATCTTGGCCCAGTTGGATGCACATCCAACTTAAAGAGCCGCTTGGAGTTGCGTCCAATTTACTTTAGACAGGTTATAACTTAAAATCAGGTAGTTTTCAGTGCAGCAAACGCCATTTCATCAATATCCACTAAGCACTGCTTTCTGCCTTTCAAATAAGTCACTGAAATATTTATTCCTTTTTATACCCTTAACCCATTAAAAATGGGCATAAAGGGTATAATGATTTGTGCAAATGTATGTAACAGAGAAATGGAAGCATCTCCGACCCCATAAAATTTATATATTCTTGATCAGGATAAACAGCCGAGTCGATATAGCCATGTCCGTCTGTCCGTCCGTCTGTCTGTCTGTATGAACACGTGGGTCTCAGAGACTGTAAGAGCTAGCGACTTCAAATTTGGAATATAAGTTCTCGTGTACCAGGCGCATATTCAGTTTGCTTTATTTTATCGATAACTGTCTCAGTTTCTCGATTTTCAATACATTCCAACTTCCGATAGCAATGAATTCCACTATTTCAGAGGCAGAGTCTTTTAATTTATACATAATACGCATATGCATATTATTGATTAATTGTCCAAATTTCATCAAGATCGGATGAGAAACACCGTCAGTTATGGTCGAAAATATATTCTGATATTGAACTCATACAAATAAATAGGCGAGCGCATGTGTGAGAAAGAGATGGCATGGCAATCGACGCAAGCGTCAATGTATTTGTGTATATTCTAAAGAGCCCCAAAAACTACTTTTGTAGCCAACCAGTTCGGGTCAGTTCGGGGTTGTGAGAACTGCAGATTGAGTGCAAATCATCTTAAAGTGAAATTTGTCAATAAAACTAGAGTAAATTTAACAACTGGGTTAAGGGTATATCGTAGTCGAGCTCACTCCACTACAGCATTCTTACTTGTTATCGTACGCTTAGCTGCTCCCCTTAAGGCAAATATATCTTGACAAATACGTGACTTGCATGCCTTGCCTTGTCCAAGTCTGCGAGAGAGAGAGAAGAAGAGAAAGTTTGCCATTTTCCTAAGCTGACTGCAGGTTTTACTTTTTCAAAGTCCAACTTGTGCAAAGTGTAAAAAGTAATGCTTCCGAAAGAGCTGTGAATGACTGGTTCTGAATATCAATTGGTAAAGATTCGGTGCCTTTTCAGGTTCCGCTTTACCAAGCACCCAAAAAAAAAGATGAAGTTTGGTCAACATTTCGTAAATGACTTAAATAAAAGCTCGGATCAACTCTTATTTTCATCGGTTTGCGAAATCAATAGCAAAACTATCAACTTAGTTGTGTTTATTTATAATTTTTTAATTTTAATTGTATTTTAATAATTTGAAATATCAGCTATATTTGTTAAACATTTTTAAACGTTTGAAATTCGATAAATCCATGAAAAAACTAGAGAGAACGTTGCAGTCGGACGTACCATAATTTGTGTACACCCAAGAATTTACTGTCCAAGTTTGCCTCTCAGATTGAGGTAGATAAAAGATAGTAACCCTTCTTAGAAGTGTGGCTGTAGCTCTTAAATTACGGAAGATATGAGCTTTTTGAGAGAAGGCGTTGTTGAAAAAAATTATAGAGAAGGTTCCTCAAAATTTTTCTTCCAAGTAACTGTAGCTATTAAATTGCGGAAGATATGGGCATTTATCGGTTTTTGGGGACGGGAGTGGGCGTGGTCCAACATTTTTTTTGGTGTCTCTAGCTTACAAATCACCTTCAATCTTTAAAATTGTGGGATATATATGGATTGATCGATTAACACTTTCCGAAATATCGGCATGGTCGATTATGGGCGCAGGTGTAGGCGTGGCAGCACAAATTTGCTGTCGGTTCTTAAAGGCAACTACCAGTAATATATCTACAAAATTTGACGTTCCCAACTCAAAAACTGCAGAAGATATTTAAAAATTGTAGGGGCGGTGGGCTGGGGGCGCCGGAGGTGGGCGTGGTATATGCCGATCTTTGAAGGACAGCGCCAACAACCTACCAACCAAAATTGGTGACTGTATCCATACAATTGTGAGAGATGGCTTTATCGATTTGCGAAAATTGATTTTATCGATTTGCGAAAAACGATTTTATCGATTTGCGAAAAACGATTTTATCGATTTTCTAGCTCCCTAGTGGATGTAGGACCAAAACCTTAACACTTTAACCTTTGAGGGTACTTTCCAGTATATGATCCAAGTTTCAAGTCTCTATCTCTAAGGGTGTCGGAGAAACGAGCGTTCATACAGACGGACAGACGGACGGACAGCATGACGGACATTGCACAAACTCAATATACTATGTACCTATATATATCAGAGAGAGATTTCCAATACTGGATTCAGAATGTCGCTGGTTGCAAGTGCAACTGCGACCCGTTGTGGATAAATCTGAATGTTGGCTGTTTACTTACTGCGCGTATCCACGCCGTGATAGCCGGGGGGACAATACATGCGAGCCATGACGCCGGCCGGCGTTGGTGGCCAGCAGAGCAGCGAGTCCCAAGTCCAGTTGCAAAACAGACCTAAACAGAGAGAGAGAGAGAGAATGAGAGAATGAGAGATAGAGAGAGAGAGAGAGAGAGAGTAAGTGTTTGCTAGCAAAGTGACAGGCAATAAGCAACGAGGCGAGCCCAAGGTTACAACTGCATAATGTGCCACATGTGGCACAGAACTGATTGGCTGCATACACTCAGAAAAAAACACGCCATACATTTGGCGGCAAGGTCTCATCATTTATTTAGAAAGTCAATTTCTTTTTTGTAGTTTCAGCGTGGATTAAATATTAAAATATGTATATGAATATAGATAAAGTCAAATATTCGATTTTTCAACTTTTAAGAAATGAATTTCTGAACAATAGATAATATTCCCAATAAACTTAGGAATTTTTGAGATTGGCGATTTGGGGCAAGCCCTTTTAATTTGTTGAAATCTGTTTTCTCATTGAAATTATTTTTAAAAACATGATAAACTTTTTAGTTTTCAAGGCGAAGTTGGTTTTTTTTCTGAGTGTATTCAGCTGTTGCATAAAACATGCAATAAACATATCTTTATGTTGTGGCATATCATTATAAAAAATATGTATTTATTTCAATTTGACGAGCACACTCTAGTTGTCAGGTGTTGCACTTGTGATTGCTGTTGCCGCAAATGTTGTTATTGATGGGGGGCACTCAGCTGCCGAGAATAGAGGCGGCTCTTTGAAGAAATCGCTTTGACTGGCTTACGCCAATCAGCCACATATTGACTCTCGCCCGACATGGTCACCAACTGATTGACGCAGTGCATCACTTAATGCCCTTTATGGCAATATTGAACACGCCATTCACCACTCACCATTTTGAATATAATTTCAAAATGAATTTCAAAGCAGAATTTGCTTAACTATAAAATTAAGTGCAGTCTCAAAAAAAAATAAATAAATAAAATGTTCTGGTTATTCTTTTTTTTTTCGTTTGTAAAATGATTTTTGAGCACTACATTCAGGTTAGCTTAAAAATTTAACAGTTAGGAAAAAAAATTCCAAATTCAATTAAAGTTGAAGTTGTTTAATAACAAAAAAGTAATGAAGTTGTTGTTTGAATAATAAGTATTGGAGAATATGAGTTTTATAAACGAAATGCTCAATCGATTGTAATTGAAATTGATGGAGTTACATGATAAATATATATCTACATATATAATTTATTTTTTCTTGCAGTGTATGTCCTGCACACAGAGGATACAGAAGGATACTAACCGGTTGGAGGCTGGGTGTAGTTGGCAAACACTGCTGCGCAGTTGTCATAGCTATTGGCCGAGGCTGTTGAGAATGTTGCATTCCAGGATGAGCTGGTGGTGGTGGTCGGATCGGGCACGGTGGCATCCGGGCCAACAGCTGCTGCTGCTGCCATCGTGTCCAGCTCCGTGCCGTTGATCGCATCCGCCAATTCTCTGATGACTTGCGATGGTAAATCTGTTGTCGGATGTGTGGATATCAATGTGGATGTGGTTGTGGTTGTGGTTGTGGCTGTGGATGTCATTGTCCTGTTGAGCGCGCGTCTACCGCTTTTCATCATGGACACCGATGTGGAGTCAACTCTGGCCGCCCTCCGAGCGAATCGCTGAGAGCTGATGCCAGGCAGCTGCATCATTTATCATCAAATGGCATCACTGAAAGCGGTTACAAGAACAATCCAAATAAAATAATTAAAAGTTTGCAATTTTATTTAAAATTCAATTTTAAATAACTGTTACAATTGTCTATTGCCTTTGAGAGCTTTATTGCAGAACAACATTGATTTGTGGTAACCGCTATTGTTTCATTTTAATAAGCAGCTTATCTGTGGCATTAAGTTTTCATTGTCTAAGGATTTGATTGTTTGATTGTTGCTTTTATCGAAAATGGCAATTGCAATTGGCGTCAAATTGCCGTTATTTTAATTTTGGTATCAATTATAAAAAGCTCACCGATTGCTACGATGACATAGTTATCCGATAGTTCTTTGTCCAAAATTAAAGATCACAATAACTCGCACAACTGTTGAGTTTTGTTATGATAACTTAGATAACAAACAAGTAAGAATGCTGTAATCGAGTGCGCTCAACTAAGATATACCTCTAACTCAACTTTGAAATAGATTCTAGTGGTGCTTTCCTTCCGATCTTGGTGAAATTTGTCTAGTTGATCAATAATATGCATACGAAAATGAAATATATCGATATTTGCGAAATGCAAACAGTTATCGATAAAATGAGAACCTGTATTCCAAAGACTCTGAAATCCGCTTGTTCAAGATATGTTAGAGACTAGTTTGGATAGAAACAAACAAACAAACAAGACTATATCGACTCGTCTGATGGAGAATATATATCCTAAGGTATTGGATTATTTTCAATGCCTGACCTGTGCCTGGGTATAAAAAGCAATTATCACAGTACAGCTCTATTCTTAGCCGATTATTATTATAAACTGATATATGGTGTGATATATTTTTCTTTCTTTGTTGCATAGCATTGTTTTGTGATGAGAGGGATAATTGAGTGGGGGTGAGGGGGAAGGTTTGAGTTTTAATTAAAAAATCTTGGTGAAGCAATGCAATCAGCTATCCAAGCATGTGCTTTATACTACAGCGATATATATATATATATATATATACAAATATATATATATATATATATATATATATATATATATATATATATATATATATTATTTGTATATATGTATATATTTGTCGAAGCAGCGTTTTCATTGTTATTGAATCTAGTCACTGACGCAGTTTTATCGTTGTTTATTTTTAACATTGGAATGCAATCGTTGGCGTTATTCAGAATTTCTATCTTTGCATCATTCCGTTTGCGTCACACAGTAAAATTAAACGGAGAAGTCATCATTATCATGATGATGCTAATCATCGTCATCAGCATCAGAATCAGCTTAACCGACTAACGCTCTGACATCGATTGGGCCTGGCAACAAGCCAAGTTTATAGTTAATCCAAAAGATTATAAATGTGTGGCATTCTCATTCAATTTATTATCATACAAAGTTGATTCAGAATCATATCGATTTGCTTTTTAATTTGTATCAACTCTGAATCAGAAGCTGTGGTATGACTGTTGCTGAAAAACAATAAATAGGCGCCGTCGATCTTATAAAAGATGCCACCAGCGATATACCCTATGAATTTGGTGACTCTAACTAGCAGATGTCTTTCTTTATCGATTTGCACATATCGATTCTTATCGATTTCTTTCTCCCACTAGTGTAATATCGCTTCGAGTGGATCGAAAGCGAGCTCAGCTTTATTGGAACTTGGAACCAGTTCGCTGTCGCGGCTGATCTGGAGAATATGAGCAACATGAGCATTTCACACAGGCGCTGAAATATCGAAGCGGATGTTGTGCAACAAAGTATCGTTGGCCGCTCTCTTGTTGCACTTGACAAATCTTAAACCGTTAGTTATTGTTAACTGATACATCAAGTTTGAAAGTCTCTACAAATTATAAGTTTAAAATGTGTAATTAAAGGAAATCGCATCGCAAAATTAAATTAATTGAACTTAAATAGTGTCACGAGAAATCTGAGAATCAGTAAGCCCAAACTCAAGGATTACTGAAAGTTAACATATAGTATCTGTATATATTATATATATATATATATATATATATATATATATATCAATTATATGTATATATTTAGGTACTCATCTGCCAGTTGAGTAGTTGTTGTCAGTCCCTTTACACTTGGCCAGGTGGCTCACCTTGACTGAGAGCACCTCAAATAACTCTCCGTTGATTTAGTACCACACACACACACACACATACACACACACACACACACACACAGACTTGAAGACTATTGGGCTGACGGTAGCAGTATTCTAGCATCTCAGTAAGCGGAGTGAAATCTGGCTGAAATGACTGCTAGGGTAATGCTGCTACTGCCTCCGTCCCGTTAAAACTTAGCAAGTCTCCAAGCACGCTTTCTGGTACGTCGTCATTAAGTTGACAGTACAGGTTCAGATGCATCATTCCTGATTTATCCGAATCCGGCTCTGAACATCCGACCCCATAAGGGCGGGTGTCAACCCTCGCATGGCCTCCCTGCTTGCATAGATAACCATGGGATTATTACGGAACTGTACAACGACCAGAGATAACGACTTGGAGTTGGGACCCAACAAAATGAGTACAATGAATATCAACACAAACACAAACACACAAACACAAACAACGGAGGGCGACGCGTTCGCCAAAAGTAAAAGGATCATGAGATCCCCGGTAGGTGTAGCATCGCCACAGCTACCACCAGAAAGGCCTAAGGAGAAAGAGGTTAACCTGGCGAAGCAACGCAGCACAGCGCTATGCGACCTCGGCCAGGAAATCGCAAAACTGGTGGATATGCTAGAGGACGGCAAACGGCGGTCTATCCACCAGCCGATGCGGGACTCTATCGAGAGCATTAAGGCGTTGTACGAGCTGGTAGCCATTCAGCTCCATGACGATGGAGCCAAGGCGGTGATTAGGACACACCAGTCCTCCCAAACGTCACCCCTTTTCCGAACGGCGGTGGACTCAAAACGGAAACAGGGTCCAGGGGCCAACACACCCGACAGCAAGCGGAGTAAGGGAGCAGGTGACCCGGTCGCTCCCAATGGGAGCAAGGCTAAGGAAGTACTCCGCTCCGTGGTGGAAGTACAGGAGACCCCAAAAGGTGAGCAGTGGCGGGAAGTCACCCGGAAAAAGAAGGCAAGAAAGCCCAAAAAACCGGATGTACACGTGGGGAAGGCGCGCCCAGACGCCATTGTCATTGCGGCAAAGGGCGAGGCCAGTTATGCGGACATACTCCGCAAGGTCAAGGCCGACGGTAAGCTCAGCGAGCTTGGTAAGGCGGTGACCAGGATCCGGAGAACGCAAAAGGGTGAACTGCTGCTACAGCTGGATAGGCCAGGTATAGATACTACGGCCTTCAGGAGCCTTGTGGGTGATACCTTGGGTGACCAAGCAGAGGTTCGATCTCTCTCTCACCGGGTGACCATAGAGTCCAGGGATCTGGACGAGGTCACGACCAGGGAGGACATCCGCGACGCGCTACGTCACCAGTTCGACGTGGACGTACAGCTGGAGAGCATTAATCTGCGTAAGGCGTACGGGCAAACCCAAATAGCCACAATTAGGCTACCAGCAGACAGTGCAAAGAAAGCACTGACTGCTGGAATTCTGAGAGTGGGATGGGTCAGGTCAAGACTTCGTGAACGGATCAACGTCACAAAGTGCTTTAGATGTCTGGAGTTTGGTCACCTTGCGAAGCATTGTAAGAGTGAAAAAGATAGGTCGAATCTGTGCCGACGATGCGGAGGCCAGAACCACCTGGCCAAAGACTGCGCTGAAGAGCCCCAATGCATGTTCTGCAAGGAAAAGAACACTGATGCCAAGCACACCGCTGGCAGCGGCAGGTGTCCCATGTTCAGGAGCGCTCTTGCTAAAAGAACATGAAGTGCGTCCAGCTGAATCTCAACCACTGTGAGGCAGCTCAGGCCCTGCTGCGGCAGTCGGTCAGGGAGACGAAGGCAGATTTGGCCATAATCTGTGAGCCGCACAGACCAATCCCAGGGAGCGGCTGGGTGGCCAGTAAGTGCGGAAAAGCGGCCATATGGTCTCTTCGAACGCCACCGAAGGAGTCCAGCACAGACCACGAGGGGTTTGTTCGGGCGAAGATTAACACTATAACCTTTTATAGCTGTTACGCTCCGCCGAGCTGGGATCTGAGGCGGTTCCAGCAATTGCTAGAGGAGATCTCGGATGATGCCCGCGGCAGGTCTCCCATCGTTATTGCCGGGGATTTCAACGCATGGGCTGTAGAATGGGGAAGCAGGGTGACCAACGCTAGAGGAGCCAGTCTGCTGGAAGAGTTTGCATCGATCGATGTAAACCTCGCGAACGACGGAAAGCGGCTCACCTATCGGAAGGCTGGCAGAGGGTCCGTCATAGACATAACGCTGCTAAGTAGCTCGTTATGTCGGAAGACAAAGTGGAGTGTCAGTGAGGAATTCACTTTCAGCGACCATCAGGCGATCCACTTTGTGATCAGTGGAAGTTCGCCAAGACAGATGCGACCCAAAACAAGTGGTCCCAAGTGGAAAGGAAATCTCCTAGACGAGGATATGTTTAAGGAATCCTTACACCACACGGAGCTCGCAACCACTGGCCAGTCAGCCGACAACATGGCGATGGACCTTATGCGCCGCGTCTCGACCGCATGCGACCTATCCATGCCAAGGAGAAAGCCGAACAGACGGGCAACACCCTGCTATTGGTGGAATGAGGAGATCAACCAGCTACGGAAAGCGTGCTTACTGGCGAGAAGGCACTCCCAACGAGCCAGGGGCCGCCCAGACTTTGCCAGTAAGCTGGAGATCCTCAGAAGAGCCAGAAGAGAGCTGAAGCATGGCATCAAAAGGAGCAAATCTAGATGCTTCCGGGCAATATGTGAAGAGGCCGACGTGAACCCCTGGGGAACCGCATACAAGGTGGTCACGAAAAAGATCCGGAGCCAGGAGACCGTACGGGTGACCTGCCCCACGGCCTTAGCTTCCATTGTGGAGAGGCTGTTCCCCCAACACCCACATCTGGAGGAATCTAACCCAACACTGAGCATGGAGCTAATTCGGGAAGTCTCCACGGAAGAGGTGATGGTGGCCATCAAGGGAACGGGTGACAGAAAGGCGCCCGGACCAGACGGTATCCCCAACAACGCGCTGAAGCTGGCGGTACGCACGATTCCCGAAGCCTTCGCGGAAACCTACTCGAGATGTCTGCAAGACGGAGTATTCCCGAAGCAGTGGAAACGGCAGCGGCTCATCCTCTTGCCAAAGGGGGATAAGCCGATCGACGATCCGTCCGGATATAGGCCGATTTGCCTGCTAGACACAGCAGGGAAGATACTCGAGAAAGTAGTCTATAATAGACTACTAGCGATTCTGGATGAGAAAAATTCGCTATCAGCCTCCCAGTATGGTTTCCGCAAAGCCCGCTCCACCGTAGACGCAATCCAGGCGGTGGTAGATATTGCAACCAAGGCAATTGAGGGTACCAGATGGAGATGGGGCGAGAAGGAGTACTGCGCCGTGGTCACCCTGGATATCCGCAACGCGTTCAACTCCGCGAACTGGTCGCGTATCAGGAGAGCCCTGGACTCAACGGAAGTACCACAGTACTTGTCAAGTATTATATCTAGCTACCTTTCCGACAGGGTGCTAGAGTATGATACAGAGGATGGTCCACGGAGCTACAAAGTCACAGCAGGCGTGCCACAGGGTTCGGTCCTAGGTCCTCTGCTGTGGAACATCATGTACGACGAGGTGCTTAGGCTCCGACTCCCTCAGGGTTGCAGTCTGATAGGCTTTGCAGACGATCTGGCGCTTGTGGTGGTGGCCAAGGACCTAAAAGAAGTAGAGTCCACAGCGAATGCAGCCATACAAACCGTGGCGAGATGGATGCAGGAAGCGAGCTTGGAACTTGCAGGCCATAAGACCGAGGCCGTACTCATTACAAGTCGGAAAGTAGTAGAGTACATACAGGTGCAAGTGAACAACGAAGTGGTGAAATCGAAGGACTCAATAAAATACCTGGGAGTCATGCTGGATAACAGGCTCAGCTTCCGGCCACACGTGGAGTACGTAAGCCGTAGAGCTGCAAAAACGCAAGGTGCCCTGGCGCGCATGCTACCCAATATTGGGGGCCCTAAGCCAGGGAGGCGGCTACTGCTTGCGAGAGTGGTAGCCTCAATCTTGCTGTACGCGGCACCAATCTGGGCAAAGGCGGTGTCCACCAAAAAAGGATTGCGGAAGAAGCTCTCTGCACCTTACAGGCTAAGTGCGTTACGTGTGATCTCCGGATTCCGCACAGTTTCGGACGAGGCGGCATTGGTCCTGGCACGAATGGTACCAGTTGACCTACTGGCGATGGAGATGTTGGAGATCCGCAACAGTAGGTTAGCTGCGGGTGACACCATTACAGTGGAAGCCATCCGAGGGACAGCGAGAGCTGCGACGATGGATGCATGGCAGCACAGATGGAGCTCGGCGACGAAAGGAAGATGGACACACCGTCTAATTCCTAGGCTAGAGGAGTGGACCGGGAGAAATACTGGTGAAGTGGACTTTAACCTTTCCCAGTTTCTTACAGGTCATGGCGGCTACAGGAGTTACCTG
The DNA here is from genome assembly GCA_037043585.1 of Drosophila mimica. Taxonomy (NCBI): domain Eukaryota; kingdom Metazoa; phylum Arthropoda; class Insecta; order Diptera; family Drosophilidae; genus Drosophila; species Drosophila mimica. Next base: position 974,664 of record JBAMBE010000312.1, on the reverse strand, counting down.
CATAGGTTCAGGCACGAGGACACCCCGCAGTGCCCGACCTGTCCGGACGCCATCGAGAACCCGGAACATGTGCTCTACCACTGCTCGAGGTACAGGGATACCAATACCTCAGTTCCCCCACCGGAGAGCTTGGTACAGTACATGATGGAGTCTCCGTCACACTGGAGAGATGTCCGCCAGCTCATAATAGGCATACAGAGGGATCTGAGATTATGCGAAAGTGAGCGGCGAGTGACGGAGAGTGCCTAGTTAGGCAACCCACCCCGGCGAAGTAATACTTTACGGTAATACCGCCGGGACTGGGGGTGTGTGTGGGGGGTGGGTTTAGTACGTATGCAGTGACGCAGTTCCTGAATCGTGCATGCAGTTGGCGCGGGCCTTCTGTATCTCTTGAAGATTCCCACCTCCATGGCGCAACCAAAAAAAAAAAAAAAAAAAAACACACACACACACACACACACAAACACAGACTGAGTGACTTTTAAGCATAATTAACTTAATTGCATGAAGAAGAAGCCGTTGCCGTGCCACTAATTAATAAGCAGGCTGCAGCTTACTGCTTTCCCATTACTAAGCATAAGCAATAAGTAAGGCCAGAACGCTGGGGAGGGGGGGGGGGGCAGGGGGGGAAACGTGTCAGCAGCTATTTTTCGGGCCAAATGATGTACAGATAATTGTAGCACGAGCTTCTTGCATATTGCTGCAACTGCGCCAAGATTCCGGCTTACGCTGAGCGCGCTGCTGGGGCAAGTGTGTTTGAGTGTGTGTGTGTGTGTGTGTGTGTGTGTGTGATGTAATTAACAAACGTTGCAACAGCTGGCAAAATTGAAAATCTTATGAAATTAATTTAAATTCAAAGACAATTCGGCAGAATTGCAACTGCAACAGTAACAAAACCAGTACTCAAGAGGATACCCCGCATTGTTGTATGTAAATACTACAATATGTATAATAAGTATATATACATATATATATATATATACAGTGTCTGGCAGCTTATTTGGCACGGTGTCTAGAAAAAATGTTAAAGTGCTATAAAGTTTAAACAAGGAAAAAAATTCAAAATGTTTAAATGCCAATTTGTTTAATGTTATATCACATTTATAAAAAAGAAACTTTAATTTTTATTAAAATAATAATTAATTAATTAAAATTAGTCAAAAACTAAAAACATATTCAAAATTCATACAAAATCTTATTTCGCACAATCTTAAAAGAAATTAAATATTTGGCGTATAAAAGCTTAAATAAGGATGTTAATACTTAGTATGATATCCTTTAGCCTTAACAAGTTCCCTTAACCTATTATCCATGGAAGATACCAGCTTCCGGGTAGTTTCTGGGCTGATCTTGCTCCACTCCTCCAGCAGAGCATTTTTGAGATCTTGTTTGCTGGATATGTTGTGATTCCGGATGTTATTTTCCAGCAGAGCCCACATATTCTCAATAACATTTAAATCTGGAGACTGGGCCGGTGGAATTATCATGTGGGGACAGTTCGATCATATATATATATATATATATATATATATATATATATATATAAAAGTGTGTAGTTCACAAATCTTATCGAGTGCATTTGGTTCAACTTGGGTTAAGTTCAAAACTTAAATGCTGCAAGTATTATTTAAGATAGGGTATACTGCATTCGATCAGGGTCATCAGTTTGTTACCTGTGCATAGCTGACCAACTGCTGATGCCAGGTTTTGAATGCGTCCACATGACGTATACGTAATGCTTAATATTAGAAGTAAAAATTCGACTTAATGCAATTGAAAACAATACACCGAAAGTTTTTTTTGCATGCACTTGAATAAAATAAATAAGACTAGGAGATACCCTGGCTGTACTTTTAATCTTAATGGAATTTTTTCACAGTTGACCAAGATTGTGTTTTACCCAATGAGAGCGCTACATCTTTAAGTTAGTATTTGTTATCGTTTATCGATTCCTTTTGATTCTCGGCAAGTTTTTGAAGGATTTCGGTTTAATTAAAAAACGCTCGAATGAGATGCGATTGGAAACCTTTCGAAGAAGTGCATATTTTAAAAGTTGTTAAAGCAAATTGTGTAGAATATGGAAATATGAAATCTGATGCGATGCTCATTAACAGATAGAAAAAAAAAGACAAGGAAATGCTGGCTCATTAAAAGGGGGAATAACGAGCCATAATTTTTCGCCTTACTTGTTCGCTCTTTGGGGCAAAAGTGCATTGTTAGCCAAGTTGGTTGACTTGGTCGGGTGCTCGTTGGCTCATTAGCGATGGCATTTCGGGGGCGAATGGATTTGCTTCGGATTTTTGGTTTCGGCTTGGTTTCCTTTTTTTTTCTTTTTTATTATTTTTATATATATTTTTTTTTTCTGATAGAATACGGTTAGAGTGTGGGGGAGGGGGGGGGGGTGGGTGCACTGTGGCTGCATTGCTTTGGGGCCTGAGCGACCTTAAAAACTTTCGCACGATTTGACAATGGGGACGTCGCGACGTGGCTGTGATGAGATTTGTAACTGCTCTAAATTGTGCTGTGAAAAGAGCGCCTGAGGGCCACAAATGTGGAGTAGGCCAAGTTGATGTTGCTCTCAAGCTAGTTGGCTTGGAAATAAATAGTTTAGTTGAGCAGCCAGCTCGTTTCTTACATGACGCAAACTTTTATGGATATTTACTTAAGCTGTGCAAGTTTGACGCTGGCGCGGTTTTTGCTTTAAAACTAATATAAAACATAATTAAAATTTAATAAAAACAAGAGAGAACGTTGCAGTCGTGCGTAACCGACAGCGAAATACTATGATACTATAATTGCTGTGCAGCCAAGAAATACTGTCCAAGTTTGCCTTTCAGATTGAGGTAGATAAAAGATAGTAACCCATCTTCGAAGTTTGGCTGTAGCTCTTAATTTACGGAAGATATGAGCTTTTCGAGATTTTGGGGGCGGAAGTGGACGTGGTTGAAAAAAATTAAAGAGACTGTTCCTAATAATCATCCTTCCAAGTTTGGTAACTTTAGCTATTAAATTGCACGAGATATGGCCATTTATCGGTTTTGGTGGCGGGAGGCGGCGTGGCAATAAAAAATGTTGGAGATCGATCTTGGTAATATACCTATAAAATTTGGTGACTTAAGTTTTTAAATTGCATGTGATATACAGTGTTATCCTTTTACACCAAGAGGTGTATCGGTTTGGGTAGGCGGAGGGGGGCCATCCAATTTTTTTATCGATCTCTTGGGGGAGTTACAAGTAACATAATATTAAAATTTGGTGACTCTAGCTTACAAATTATGGAAGATATGCTCATTGTAAATTTATAGGGACGAAGTTACTGGGGTCGTCGGAGGTGGGCGTGGCATATGGCGATTCTTGAAGGACATTGCCAACAATCTACGAACCTAATTCGGTGACTGTTGCCTTAAAATTGTGGGGGATATGTGCCTTTATCGATTTGCGATTATCGATTTTTATCGATTTCTCCTACTTCTAGTGGACGTAGCAGGGAAGTCGCTAAGGTTAAGGGATATCATACTAAGTATTAACATCCTTATTTAAGCTTTTATACGCCAAATATTTATCTTTCGTTAAGACTGGGCGAACTAAGCTGCTTTATGTATTTTTGATATGTTTTCAGTTTTTGACTAATTTTAATTAATTAACATTTTAATAAAAACAAATTGACATTTAAACATTTTGTGTTTTTTTTTCATTGTTTTAACCTTATAGCAGTTTAAATTTGTTGCTTGGCACTGGTCGAAATATGCTTTGAGCCACTGTAAGTGTCTGAATGGCCTTAACAGCTACACTGAAAAACAAAAAACTTATGTATGTAGAAATGGGCAATACCGTTGATCATCGCATTCATTTCGTAATTAAAATACCCATTTTTTTAATAACTATTTTTAAATTCCACGGTGAAGATAGATAATTTAAAGAATTTGTATCAATAATTTTTACAGCAGGTAAATTTTCTAATGTGTTTTTTCTGAGTGTAATTCCGTACTTTGTAATTGCAAGGAACTTAAAATTTAATTAACTTCACAAAGCTCTGTTTGAAATTCATGTCCCCTTTGGTGGGTGTTAATTATGTATTGGGCTACGATGAAATTTCAGTTAATACAGACGAGGAACTGCTTTGGCTTATGTGGCCTTAACGCAAACGATGATTAATGAATAAGGCTGCTGAGGCATCTTGATTCCGGGACCCTCATGTACATATGTACACTGTTTTTACACTTCGATACCGAAGGTAGATAATGTGTCAAATTGGAGTGCTAAGTCCACCAGTGTGTTAGGATGCTCATCGATAATCTATGGATCGCTATAAAAAGTTGATTACTAGGAACTTATTTTCCAAAAAAAGTCCTAAATTTCCCGCAATTTAGGAGCTACAATTACCAAACTTGGAAATATGGTTACTAGGAAATTCTATCAATATTATTTATTTTTTCAACCTCTCACGCGTCCAAAATTTCCAAAAGCCTATTTCTATAGTAATTTTAAAGGCAAGCTTGGATTGTAGATTACTAAAAATCTCCTTTAAAGATCGGTATTTCTGGCAACACTCTTGGTATCAGAGTATTTCGCAGTCGGTTACGCCTGCGACTGCAACGTTCTCTCATGTTTTTACACGATGTAAATTCAATTAAATTACCTTATGAAGAGTAACCCAACAGAGAGCCACAAAGACTCACAAGGTTTTTTTCATCAAGATTTCGTTTTTTCATATACACATATCTAAGTGGGCGACTCGTTAAAGTGACGGCCAATTCGAGTGCAACAATCATCAAATCCCGTGTTGCATGGTGCGAAAAACAAGTAGAAATGGGTAAATGGACACACAGTTGGATTTTGTAGCGAGTGACAAATTTGAGGTTGAACGCAAAATGCAATATGCAACGCCTGCCACAGCATAAAAGCAGATTGAAAGCGACAGACCGACTGAGAGAGAAAGAGAGAGACAGAGAGAGACAGAGGGAAAAGCAGCTAACCTAAGGACATCTTGTGGTGCATTTTCAAGAGCTGACCAAATCTGAGCACGGCTCTTACATCATCTCTTACCATCACTATTACAATTACAACTCGAATTCTTAAGGCAGTTTGTCTTTATTTCGTTTGTCGAGGGGGCGGTGGTGGGTTGTGGGGGATGTCTTATGTTCAACACCACAGGACATTTGCCGCTTGGCTGAGCTGCCCCTGCCGCTGTCGTTGCCTCCACAAGTTGGCATTGAATTTGCTACACTTTGCTCAATTCGCAGTTTTGCACAAGTTTGGTTCATGTTGTGGTCTGCTGCATTGCATCAAATGAAAACAAGAGAAAACGTTTCAGTCGGAGGTAACCGACAGCGAAATACTATGATACTATAATTTGTGTGCAGCCAAGAAATACTGTCCAAGTTTGCCTTTCAGATTGAGGTAGATATAAGATAGTAACCCTTCTTCGAGGTCTGCAGCTCTTAAATTACGGAAGATATGAGCTTTTCGAGATTTTGGGGGCAGGAGTGGGCGTGGCTTAAAAAAATTATAGAGAATGTTCCTAATAATCTTCCTTCCAAGTTTGGTAACTGTAGCTATTAAATTTCGGGATATATGGGCATTTATCGGTTTTTGGGGGCGGGTGTGGGCGTGGCCCAATTTTTTTCACAGATGTAAGCAATATACCTTTAAAATTTGGTGACTTAAGCTTTAAAATTGCGTGAGATATTTGGTCTTATCGGCTTACACCAACAGGTGTATCGGTTTGGGTAGGCGGAGTGGGCGTGGCCATCCAAATTTTTATCGTTCTCTTAGTAGAGTTACCAGTAACATACTTTCAAAATTTGGTGACTCTAGCGAAGGTGGGCGTGGCATTATGGGTTGCGGATATCGATTTTATCGATTTTCTAGCTCCCTAGTGGACGTAGGACTCCAATCTTAACACTTTATCTATTCGGAGCACTTTCAAGTATATGTTCCAAGTTTTAAGTCTCTCTAAGGATGTCGAAAAAAGTGGCATTCATCCAGACAGACAGACAGACAGACAGACAGATGGACAGACGGACAGACAGCAACTGCACAAAACCAATATACTATTAAACCTTCGGTATCATAGTATAATGACAAGCGAATACAAAAAGAGAGAAACCGCAACAAGAGAACTATGATTACAATACATAAACATGAACGAGAATAAGCCGTTTGGCAGCCAATCGAATGGGATGACTGGCGGCGCCCCCTGTTGGCGTTTATCGCAATAACAATAATAATATTATCAATATTAATAAAGCATATTGAGACAATGATACGGACATTGAACAATAGAGGGCGCCATACGCTTCACCGCTCATGCAAATAATTGTACTTTTCAGGGTGAAAAACCGTTTCTGACAGCTCATCACATTTTATTGCCTCGTTCTCGCTCTCGCTCTCGCTCTCGCTCTCGCTCGCACTCGCACTCACTCCCACTCGCTCTGTACCGCTCACTTTTGCCTTTGTGCCTGAATCTGTTGCATAGACGTTGTGTAACATGTCAGATTGACACACTATAAATCAATACCGAGCACAGGTAAACAGCGGATTTGAAATACTCTGCAGCAAAGTTGCGTGTTTTTGTTTTGATTCCCATTTCGATTCATATATTTTTAAAATAATACATTTTTGTTTTAATTCTTGTCGTTAATCTTTTTCCATTAATGACGATATTGAGATAGGAGCAGGTTGACTGCGAACAGGTGATTTCAAGGCGTCTGTTGCATCATTCACTGGATGTCAACATAACAAATTCCATTCAAGTCAAATAAACAATAAGCGAAAAACACACCTTAAAAAAAGAGAATACAAATAAAAGGGTAACAAATAGAGAGAAAAACCCTAAGGTGGATGGATGCATACTTGTATAAATAGAAAACCTTGCAGGAGGCCAAGTTCATCTCCGTCTGACTGGGTGCCAGTCGCAGTGACGGCAGCACTTGATACGTTGCTACACGTTGCATGCCGCAAGCCACGAAACTGGCTTCAGCTGCAGACCTTGGGAGCGGGCGAGCTGCCAAAATAATTTCGTAACGCTCGTTTGATGCCACAGTTCGTGTTATGCCCCGTTTCGCCTGCGGATGATTATACAAATTTCGTTGACTTTCGCCTCCCGTTTCAAATGACAAAAACTGAGGCAAGCGAAACTGCGTGCGGTCGGTCGGTCTGTCGGCCTATAGAATATAATTAGATATGGTTATGCATCGTATTATGCTCGTTTATAATTGAAGGTATTTTCCCGAGAACACCCATACCACACACACACACACACACACACACACGCACACCTAGCACCCTCACACCTGTATCGCTTTGTAGTCCTCGGCTGGTTGCATAATGTCCATTCGCACGTCGCCAGCAGCTTTGGCTCGTTATCACTTTGTACAAGTGTTCAGCAGGAGAATGAGTCGAGTTGTGTAACCTACCCAGACGAGCCGACGGCGGGTGCGGTAATGTCCAATTGTGTAAGGAGCCCCTCAAAGCGGCAACAAATCAATTCAATTCAGTTCAATTCAATTCCAAATAGCAAAACTGCAGCAATACTAGTTGAGCGTACAAAACATACACACACACACACACACACACACACACACACACACACACACACAAACACACACAGCTCTCGGCACAATCCCTGAGCAGGCGAGGTGACCAAACCGGGTTGCTGCTCAAGAAGGAAGGAAAGGCCAACAAACAGCTAGAAACTACCAAAGAAACTACCATTGAGCAACTAACAACTAACAACTGGCAAGCAAAGAGAACTAACAACTAAATCAAATATCTCGAATATGTGATACCCTATTAAATAGGGAACTACACACAAGGGTCTGCCCGATTATGAGATCAATTGTTACAAAAGTGTTTTTGTTTTTAAATCTCAAAAATACATTTGAGTTTTATTTTTAAGCAGGAAATTGTCTTCCGATTCCGATTCTGGCACATAAACAAAATTCCAGTAAGGATTTGGGTATATTTCCAAACTTATTTTGCGATATTGGGTTACCTTTAGGTACCATGATTTTTACGACGCAGTGTTGATCAGGATTAAATGCCGAGTCGATCTAACCATGCCCGTCTGTCTGTCTGTAGATAAACCAGCTGGACACATTCACGTTCAAGAAACGGGAACGACGATGAATTTTCCGCTGCGATGTTTTATTATCGGTTCCGGTATTGGGTAGTTTTCAATTTACGATTGCGATTAGGGATTTCAATTCCAATTCCGGTTTGACAACCTACTTTTAACTTAAAAATACAGTCGTTTCAAGAAATGTTAACAGAGTATTTCAAACAGGCAGCAACAACTGGCAATCAACAATAGATTTTCGCTAGTCAAATGCCATCTGATTAAAAATAGAAGAAACTAAATACAAATTAAATGAAAATTGAAAAATGCCCGATGGGGCAGACGTCTGGATGAGCCTAGTTTAATATAAATACATATGTCAAGTTTATGTGGGCTTACAGGAACAAGTTTGCAACTTAACTTTACAACATTTTACTTCCCTAAAGCCATACAAGAAATTTTAACAAGAAACCGTTCAATTTGTAGTAGTACAGTTATTCAGCTTGTTGTATTTATCCTTCGAAAATAGTTCAAATCGTACAAAAAACAATGTTTTTGACGACACATTAAAGTCATTTTGAATTGTAGGCCATAATTTTTGCTGAGTTTGCTTTATACATTCTTCTTAAACGTTTCTTTCTTATCCATTTGCCAACACTGGCGCTGTCAGAAATGCAAGTAAGCAATCACACATGTGTGTGTGTGTGTGTGTGTGCTGGTGTGCGTTGCATACACATACACATATTACACACACACACACACACACACACTGGCAAGCAAATGCTGCTCTGTGCCAAATCTCAATTTTGCATTTGAAAAGCATTTAATTCGGGGCTAACAATGGCTGATGTGTGTGTGTGTGTGTATGTGTATGTGCATGTGTGTGGGACCATGATTAAGAGCACTAGATAAGCAAGATTGAACGGACTAGTCTAGAGACCACACTGAACTCAGTTTTTAGATATGTTAATTCCCCTAAACGTATCGGAAAATTAAATGTGTAATATGAAAGTGCATTTTGTGCTTCTTGTACAGTTCGATTTCGATAATGAATCAGAATACAATCGAAGAACATCGGCAATCGATTTATATCGATATTCGCAAAACTGGCGCAATTATCGATTAAATGAAATATGCTTGATCTGTGTGTGATATACGAGATCTCATATTTTAAATTTGAAGTATCAAGTTAGAGTCTCTGAAATGGTTTTCTACATATACTCGTAGATGGATGGACAGACTGAAATAACTAAGTCGAGTCGGTTGTTGGTACTGATCAAGAAAATATATACTTCATGTGATCAAACATGCTTTCTTCTGTTTGTTACACAACTTCATTACACCATTATCCAATTCTTAATGGGTTCAGCATATAAAAACATTAACAAACTTGATTACATAATGGAAACGATTATTCGAGTATAAAAATAAAGATACTAATGTTTCTCAACTTGATGCTTGGAATCTGAAATTCTCAGTTTTTTAAACGTCTTGTGACGAAATCGAACTTAAGATTTCAAAACTATCATTAATTAATCGATATGTGTGAAGAAAGAAAATGAATTAACTGTTGAAGAAAAGCTTAAGAATTGATGAGAGATCAGAATAAATGTAATAAAAAGTATCTTAAAAGGTGATGTGTATTAAAATTTATTTGAGTTTTGACAACACGTATTAATAATAACTGTAATCAAATAATAATTTTAATAGTTATATTGTGAAAGGCATCGAAGCTAACGAGTTTTGCTCAAGTCTCAAGTATTTGAAATGTTCGTTGCCACGAATTTGGGTTGTCGTTGACATCTATTTGGGGTTGAGCTGTGACAAGTGCAATTGCCATAAGAGCTCCTCCGCCTCTCATAGTTGCCACATGCTGCATGCCACATGCCGCAGCACTGACAGCGACTGTCATAAAGTGCTAAGTGCAAAAGGATTGCGTTGGTAAAAGTGTAATGAAATCCGGATTACAGATCAAAGGGCTTAACACAAATGAGCGTCGACTGTTGCCTTTGTGTGCGGCAAGTGGCAAGTGTGGCATGTTGCATATTGCATGTTGAACGGTGTTTGACTTTTGCCTGCTTTTTAAGCCGTTGTCTGTCAGTAAACATTCGTTACTGCAAGCCAATTGCCACTGATTGAACCCCACCAAATGACTGAATATGTGTGTGTGTGTGTGTGTGTGTCGAAAGGAGATTTTGGAAGGGTATTTGGAGGGTTTTTGGGGAATAGTTACCAGTTGACATAACATGACAGCTTTTGACTGCACAAAATACTATAAGTGGCCTCAGAGCGATTTGCCAGCCTGATCCGATTACAAAGTTGACAGCTCTTGAAAATAAATTTAAACAGATTACAAGGATATATATGAAAAGGATTATTATATCATTTCGGTCTTTATTCTTATGCCTATTGGCATTTGCCACTGGCAGTTGATTTAAAAAGATAAACCATGTTAATGAATATTTTTAATGCAATTGAAATTAAAATCGAATAAGCTTAATCGATAAACTCATAATGAACACCATCATTAAAACACTGAAATTAATTGCAAATAAAAATGTATTTTTGTGCTTCCACAAATGAATTCAATTATTCATCGTTATAATTAGTGAATGGTTTCCAATTCGATTCGTAATAATGCTAAAGGCACATTTCATAATTATCTCTAGCTTTACTTAGTTGTTGTAACTGCCAGTATGAGTCACACACACACACACACACACACACAAACACACACATTGGCATTCTCCACACAACCTTTGCCTTTTGGCCTTTTGTGATTATCTGAATAAATTTCCATATGAGCTGCACACCCAAATGCACAAGAAACGCCATTTGCACCACCAGCACCACCACCAGCACCACCACCAATTTGCTCAGAATACTTTGCTATTTATGTGCATGTTAAGCTGTTTTACTGTACTAAATAAATTAAAATTAAAATAAAAATAATAAAGCAAGCGTTCAAATGCTTTCAATCATTCCCTTTTTTTCAAAAAAATTTTAGCTTTGTAAAAGAACAGATTTTCCAAATGTTTAGCCACATTTAACCGCTACAAATTATGGTTCTAAAATTTGCTGATCTTATCACATCAATTAACAGAGTCAAAGCAAACTAAATTTTCTGATTGATTGATTTTGATTGATAACTTTAAATATATCTTCAACTTCATTTCATACTTCGAGCTTAGACTCAATTTCCTATTAAAAAGTAAGCAGATCCAATGTAGCTAACCTTAAAATAACGATAAAAAATGGATGTGAGGTTCATTAACTTGTGCTCTCAAATAGCTGCCAGCATTTTTAGATCATTTGCAAAAAACTGCAGATTCGAATTGAAAAAATGGAAATGCCAATTTTAAGCCAATGAAGCTGTGAAACTGGCCAGCTAAGCAGCTTATCCAGCAGTGCCTGTGATGCAATGCAATTGTACCGATTATGATGATGATAATCATGATGATGATGATGGTGCTGCTGCTGTTCGTTATGATGTTGTTGTTGGCCATTACAACAAAAGAATACAACAAATCAAAAGCAACGAAAAAAATCGTAGCATACTTTTCTGCGCTGCGTTGACCAAATCCAAAAGCAGCCGCTTTTTGGTGCTTCAACATAAGCCGCTCTCGCTTGCGCTCTCCTCTTTGTACACTGCAACGCGGCACCTCCCTCCCCCCCCCCCCCCCCAACACACACACACACATTGCTTAAACCCTCACTGCAAACATTTTTTGTGTGTTTATGTATTCTTTTGGCCTTTTGTGCGCTTCTTTTTATACTTTCGGTTTTAATTTTTGCTTTCTTTCTGCTTTTGTTTGTTTTTTTTTTGTTTGTTTGTTTGTGTGTTTGTGTGTTTGATGCTCTTCCGTTTGCCCTGTTGGCTATTACATTTCGTTATTTTGGTTTTTGTTGCGGATTGTGTGTGGCTCTGTGTTGGCCGTCTTATCCAGGCTAACTAACTTTAATTGCCAATGTTGAAGCCAGCAAAACCGAGCCTTCCCATTGTCTGCTGTTAATTTGCCAAGCATTCATTTCAATTTACACGCAACTCATTTAAATGACCATCGTCCACAGACCCTGGCTTAAGGGGGGGTCACCAAACGTGGCCGGCCATCTGTAATCTCGTCTGAGTTCCTCTTCCCGCTTGGCCCTGGAGACTGCAATCCCATTCGCTGTGGTCCTTACAGACATATCTGTCGGAGGCGCCTCGAGCGAATATTAATGGCAATTATACTTCAGTTCAGTTGGTATTGTTGCTTTTCCGGTTATGGAGAATGTCATCGACTTGCAGATACACTGTTTTCATTTTAGTTTAAGCTTAACTTACACTTTTTTTTTAGACTGCAGCGCAAGGAAAATGAGAGAATAAATCAAGAGGAATATGGAAGTAAGCATTCTAAGAATGTAATAAGGGTTTGGTAACATATATTCAGAAAAATATCTATTTAAATTATATTAAACTCAAATTTCTTAATATTGGAAAATCTTTTTTATATATAAATTCAGTAATACATTTCTTAAGCAGAGAAAATATTTTTTTAAAGCAAGTAGAAATTCAAACTCTAATTTTAAGAAAAAATACTTTCTGAAACTCATAAAATAGTGATGAAATTTCCTCTGCTACTTTTATTTATTTTAAGAGTTGCCGTAAAATTTGATGTCTGTTTTTAAATTAAAATTTAAACATTTTTTAAACTATCTTATATTAATAAGAGAGCGTTGCAGTTGGGCGCAACCGATCGAACAGCAATTGAAAAATTCTCTGGAAAAATGTAACCATTAAAGGAGAAAATAAAAACCCTGTTTTTTTTCTTAGAAAGAAACAACCTTTCCTTGTAGAAATATACTTTCTGAATAATAGGAAGACTTATTTTTCTGAGTGCAGACAGGGACAACGGTAAAGCGAGAGAGGCGATAAATAATAAAAGCAGGAGCATTTCAACTGAACTCAACTCAATGATGACAAAAGGTTGTCACGGAAAGCTCATCCGAGTCCTTCGCAGGGCACAAGTTCCAGGAATAAAAGGCTTACCTTGCATTTGCCAGATTATTGATAATAGCAACATGTTGGCGTTTATTTTTTTATGTACGGTATGCGTTTCAAGGACAAAGTTATGCAGCTTCACGATAAGGCAAGGACGTTATTTTTTTCCAGGAAAGGTCTGGACTGGAGGTCAACTTAAAGTGGCAATTCCGATGTGGCCAATCTGTTTCCACGAAGGACTTGATTTCCACTGAAATAGAACAATAATAGTGCTTAATTGCTGTTTATTGCTGACCGCAGACCGCAACAAGACAACTGCCTGATATTAAATCAAGGAGCGAAAAATTGACTTTTTTTTTTGCTGCTGCTGCATTTGAGTGTTTGCCTAATTCTACTAATTGCTGCTTAATCAAGTTACAAGCAAAAATAAATGTTGTTCAATTAAATGATTTATGTTCCATGGTTTGAGGTTGCCAGCGCAACTCCAACAACAACAACAACAACCGTTTCGCCTCGAATTCCACAAAATTACCCATCAAGACTCGGTCAGTTACCAGGATGAAGTCGAGAGCCACTTGTTGCCAGTAAAGTTGTTGGTAAGCAAACGAGTTAAATATGACCAAATGCTAAAGCGATTCGCTTAAAGTGTCAGTCATTAATTTTGTTATATACTGCTAAAATTTATATAGAATATATTTATAGGGGCTATCCAAAAAATCTATATAGTCAAGTTTTTTATTATTATTATAATTATTATTATTATTTTAACTACCTCCAATCAGCTTATGTATTTCTGTTTATTTGAATTTCAAGCTCAGCTAAGCGTATTTTTGACTTATGGGAATGCAGTAAAAATTAGAAAAAATAAAATGCATTCGTTTCTCACATTAGAAAAAAGAAAAATCTGGAAAAATATCAATAGAAATTTACTGTGCACATTTTGCAATTCTATCAATTTCGAACGTGTCGCATAAAAAGCTGTTTTTTATTATTGATTGAATAAATATCAATGGAATTGCTTACGTTTTTCAGACTTATCTCTATTTGATGTTCTCACCTTATCATTGGCTTTCTCTCTGTCCTCTCTCTCTCTCTCTCTCTCTCTCTGACTATTCACTGGCCTATTAAGCAGCAGTCGTTTTTATTGTCTGCTCACTTGCGCATATGGTAAACACGGACATACATCTATCAAGATCAAGGTCAGACCAGCCCGCCCAAGTACACACCCCCACACACACACATACATATATACACCTATACTCAGGCATTTATAAGTAGGACAAGTGATGCATGTAAGCGCGGCCCCAAAGCTGCTCTCGCCGCATCTGCTGCTTCATATGCAAATTATTGTCTCCAGCTGTCTCTCTGTGTCTGCTTTAATTTATGTAGAACATTATAAGTACACTTGTGGGTCCGACTCACACACACACACACACACACACACACACACATGCTTGCATGCACACACTGCTAGCAGCGTCTTGGTCTTTGCTGATGTCTCCATTGCTCTGCTTGGCTGATTAATAGAAAAACCCAGGCTCAAGACCCCAGGCGTTGAGGAAGACCCACGAAGTACGTCGAGCACAGTGTGACCTGTAGTAGCTTGTATAAGCCAGGGATCCTCTAACTAAGCTCCTACATACATACATAAATATGTGTACAACCAAAGTGACAATCAGACTAGCTGCAAGTTAATCTTTATTTAATCCCACATTTAAATCACATTTGGCTAGGGGTAAATACCAAATTCACCCGTTTTTGGCTGAAACAGGTAAAGTATATACATACATACATACATATATATATATATATATACATACATATATATATATATATATATATTATTGATCAGCATTAGCAGACGAGTATAAATCAAGGTCTTTCATTTCACTGAAAACTTTACCGTTTCACGTATATCGATAAAAATAATAGACGTGAGAATGGGAATAATTGCAATAATTTTTAAAGGATAACCTTTCAATTGCTTATGAATATATCTTTTATTTATTATTTTATTATGTTTTATGTTTTTACTTTCTTTTAAGGACCCTTCAGCACCCGTGTCACAATGCTACCTTTTTACATGTAGTGGCGACCGAAGATGGATGAATATCGGCTAATGCGATTACATTAAAAAGTTCAAGTTTAATTCGAATAAGGAATCTTGTTGGAGCTGTCACAATATTTAAAAGAGTTTCTCCTAGTCGAACTTTCTTGACTAGTCCATTATTTCCTTCGTTTTTTATAGCCATTCTTTATATTTATCTCTACTCGCTGCTGATACTCGTTAGTAGTAATTTTTTCGATTTAGTGTTTGAAGATCATTTTTATAATTTTTTAATTTCCTACAGATAGAGTTCACTAACAATATTACTATATCATTATATCTTAACATTTGTGCACTTCTTAAGTGCTTAATTGCTTTATTGTTATCCCTTAATTCTAGTCTGTTACTCGTTGCTTGGCTTTCCATTTACCAGTTTTCGTAGCCTTCTAAATTTCTTTACTATTCGAATGATCTGAAAGTGATGTCTGAGAAATAGTTCATGAAATGCATTACGCCACTAGTTGGCAACAATGTTTGACACACTGTTCAGCACTGCCACTGGCCAACGGGAGTAACAGTTTTTATTGCCGCTTTGTTTCCAAAAAGCTGCTCTTCATATCTAACTGTAATTTGGTATCCACCCCAAGTCATCCCAACTAAGCAGCTCTGGTCCATTTTCCATTTTCCCTGTCCGCAACCAGTGCGTGTTTTCAACAATAAGCAGCAAAAGAGCTTCTCTCTGTGCCTTTGTGCTCTGTGGGCTGCTGGCATTCTTTTGTCTTTTGTTTGTGTGTGTGTGTGTGTGTGTATTTGTGTGTGTGTGTGTGTGTGTGTATTTGTGTGTGTGTGTGTGTTAGAGAGAACACAATGCAACAGTTTTGGCCCTTGCGAGAGCCTGGCTGTAAAATCAACAATAAAATTATTTGAGAAACGACCTGTCTAAAAACCCACCCATTCGCACCACGCTCATCATTTTGCAGCTGACGTCGCAGTCGCTGTCGCAGTCGCAGTCGCAGTTGCCGTCGCTGTCCCCTTAACATTGTCTGATATGTGCAGGGCTTTCACAGCGCCTTTGTTTTTCATGCAAAGTGCAGGCGCAGCAAAAAGTTGTCAGCCTCAAATAATCAAGCGCATTGCCACACCACCCCCACCCCCTCCCCCTCCCCATCTCCGGATGGAACTGGGCAAACAATCGCCATTTGTTTTTTGGCCGCACGGGAAACGTGCGCCGCTATTTCACTGATTAGCCAAGAAGCCAACTTCAACTTGAAGCCTGCACACAAACAGGTCAAGACAGGCTCTTAGCCTTATATAAATAAGTATATACATATATATATATATATATAAATATATATATATTTATGTAGTCTATGTATGTGCTTCATGGTTACTTTTGTCATGCTACCTTTAAAGTGGCAAAGTTCACTGATCTCTCTCTGTTTCCCTCGCATTGTTGAGCCCTGGTTTAATTGTCTTAGTTAAGTTAAGTTAAGTTAAGTGTTATCTTAACTATTAACTGCTGTGCGCCGTTATATTGCCAGCAGTCGTTATACACAAGTGGTCACATTGGATTACGTATTTATAAGTTAAAATTTGACAGGCTCTGAACAGCAGCGGAAATAAAAATAACACCAAATCAACACTTTACCTTACTTAATTATTAAAATAAATAAGAACATAAATCGCAGGTGCGACTGTTTTTTTTTTAAGTGAAAAACTTGAAATTCAGAGAAAATTACTTTTATTTAATTTTTTTATTACTTTATTATTACATAACGAAATGCTTATATTCTACAGACTCACACAAAAGTCAGTTTTTAAACCCATAAAAGAGTGATATTTTTCATGCCGTCACTGTACAAAGGTATCTTTTAAAATCGAATTTAATGGGTATAAATTATGTTAATAACATGGGTAGACAACTTTAGATAGAGAGAGAGAGAGAAAGAAGAAAGTTTAAAATGAATAAAAAATAACTAAAAAATAACTAAAAAACAATTTGATGCGTTTACCCGACTTTAACTGCTGCCACGTCACGTGGCGCCACTTTGGTACGTTTGCCGGGCACTTTGATTGGAATCGAGATCCTTGAAGGAACTACTACGAGTAGTTGGCAACTTTTTAAAAGTGGTTAACTGCAACTCGGAAACTACCTGGGAAAAAATGCTGAAGTGCCATTTTTTTTTTTTAGTATCTTACGCTCTATTTGCGCAGCGCGTTCGATTGTAAACTTTTTAAATATAAATATTTCGTATGTTGAAGCTGGGAACTGTTCGTGTGGTCGGTCCTTGAACTAAGCTCTTTGGCACATTGGCCCATAGGCCCAATAAATTGGACAACTCAGTGGGGCGTCCATCTATCCGCAATGCTCGTTTCGCTTTTATTTTCACTCAGGCCACTAAATCCTAATCCCGCTAGCCCCGTTCGGCCCAAAACTAGCCATTCAACCACCCGACCATCCAATTATCCAAACACCCATTCATTCAGCTCGTCACCCACCCCGCAACCACCCATAAAAATTGACGGCTGACCTTGACTTGCTTGTTCCCTTTATTAAAAATTGAAAATCTGCACAAATGGAAGCGACGACGCATTCGTTATTCGGATGCCAACAGTGGCTGGCTTCTTCTCTTCTTCTTCATTTAAAAAATAAAAAACACAAAAAAAAAATAAGAAAGAACGTTGCAGTCGTGGTGTAACCGATAGCGAAATACTATCCAAGTTTGCTCTTCGGATTGAGGTAGATATAAGATTATAACCATTCTTTGAAGTGTTGCAACTGTAGCTCTTAAATTACGGGAGATATGGGCATTTATAGGTTTTGGGCGTCGGAGTGGGCGTGGCAAATACAAATTTTTGGAGTTCGATCTTAGTAACATACCTATACGGACTTATCGATTTACACTTTTCTAAATATCGGCATTGTCGATAATGGGCGCAGGTGTGGGCGTGGCAACACAAATTTGTTATTGGTTCTAGGCGTGGCATATGCCGATCGTTGAAGGACATCGCCAACAACCACCAACCAAAATTTGTAGCCTTAAAATTTGCTAATTTTATCGATTTTTTAGCGTAGGACTCCAATCTTAACACTTTATCCACTCGAAGCACAATATGGCAAACTAGCACTAAGTAATAGTAGTTATTCAAATCTAAAGAGCCTCTCACACATTTCACTTTTTATCGAACTACGAAGTTGTGATTTATTACAAAACGGTAAAATATCGTAGCTTCTGTATCATAGTATGAAAAGTAGCCGTTATCTGCGTGCCGCATGCCAAAGAGAATCCAATGGTCACATGAGCAACTTTCAACACTCAGAAAGGTTTTCAAAGAAAGTTCAAAAGAATAAAAAAAGTATTTTTTTTTTAAATTTATTACGCATACGCTCCGTGGTACGTTGTCGCCTTGTGCGTGTGCCACATGTGGATTGTTAGTTAATTAATTGAATCCTCTTCCGCATAGATCATCACAAAGTCGTCGGACGTTAAGTACACAGTCGGATTATTGGCCACAACAGTCTACCCGGCAGCTCGGATGATTGGGCGGGCCAAGGGAATCGCTGGCATTCGTCCTGTCCGCTCAGCACTTTGAGCACAATGGCAACGATGGTTACACCTTTGCCGATACCGTCGCCCGTGCCGTTGCCCAAGGACGCTAACTGGATGCCAGGAGAAGCAGCATCAGCAGCAGCAACGGCAGTCGTCGCTGGGTTTGCCCTGGTTTACACTTAGTTCAATACGAATTTTTTTTTGAGTGCGAATTATTTTTTATTGTATTTATATTTATATTTATATATTATTTTTTTTTTATTTATATGTAACTAGACAAATTGAACATTCCAAAATAGACTGAGACATGTTTGTTGCAAAATCCGCGAGACCTTTTTATGACTTAAGCGCAATTGTCGTAGAATTTATCATTAAATGCAACTTTAAGTAACTGGTGCCAAGGACTTTATATCCCAGAAGGAGGTGCTCTAGCTTAAAATTTGTTTATTTGCGAAGCAGGGAAGACGAAGTTATCGACAGTTATCGATATTATTTGCGAAGCAGGGAAGACAAAGTTATCGACAGTTATCGATAACGTGGAAGAAATTGTTTCCTTCCTAGTCATCTTCCTCCTCTACCAACTGCTCCCCCTCTTCTTCCTCTTCATCGTCCTCCTCCTCCTTCTACTGCTCCTGCTCCTCCTCCTCCTCTTTATCTTGCTATTCTTTTTTGGCAAAATGCTCCTTTAACTTTTACTTAAAATTGCGAATTTGCAGCTGCATCCTGTTTTTTGTTCGATTTCTATTATCCAAGGGTGACATGTATGTCAACGCCTATCTTGATCTCTCGCAACGATGCCGAGGTGCCCAAAGATCGAGGAGACCGTAGAGGCGCTGAGCGAGGTGATCAAAAAGCACAGCGTCACCATCAAGCAGCTGACTTCCTAGCAAATCAACGTATCCGAATCCAAGTTTAAATTCACCGAACTTCAAGTGGAGCCAACAATCTTAAAGACCAGTTGGCCACGCTGCAGCACAGACTGTATAATGTAGAAGATATGGGTGATCCCTTATTGGAGCTGGAGTCGCTTCTTGCACGGGAGAAAGCTACACGTGGAAGTGAGCCGACACAAGGAGTCTGAAGAGAAGCTGCAAAATTAAGTGACACTCCCGCCCCCAAACACCGATAAATGCTCATATCTCCCGCAATTTAAGAGCTATAGTTACCAAACTTCAAAGGTATATTACTGAGATCGAATTCCAATATTTTTTGCCACGCTCACTCCCGACCCCAAAACCGATAAATGCTCATATCTCACGCAATTTAAGAGCTATAGTTACCAAACTTGGATGGAAGATTATAAGGAACCTTCTCTATAATTTTTTTCAACTACGCCCACACCCGCCCCCAAAATCTCGAAAAGCTCATATCTCCTGTAATTTAAGAGCTGCAGACTTCGAAGAAAGGTTACTATCTTTTATCTATCTCAATCTGAAAGGCAAGCTTGGACAGTATTTCTTGGCTGCCCACCAATTATAATATCATAGTATTTCGCTGTCGGTTACACCACAACTGCAACGTTTTCTCTTGTTACTAAATGCATTCAATTTCATGGCTGCCTGTGAACTGAATATTCTGGGAAAACTGATATTCGAAGTCACAATTTTTATGTCGATTGTTACAACAGTAGCTATGTGATGACTATGAATTTTTAGCCAAGTTTGTGATATTTTGGAATATAGTGTTTTTTTATTTTAATACGGGAAAAACTTTCGATTTCCGTTAGCAAAAATACGGATATAAGTTGAATAAAATGCGTTACAAATTAATACAATCTACGAAAGTAGACAAAAATACCATCAAGTAAACCACACAAATTGGAAGAGATCAAAAGGAGCATTCAAGTGCCAGTCTTCAATTTGAATAATTTGCCGATTGCAGTCGAGTTGCAATCATATTCTTTGCAGCACTCGTTCTGAGTGCCTCTTTGTGAGTAGCCAATTCAAATGAGAATAGAAAGTGGATAAAGTGAATAATGTGAATAGCTCATTTCAAATATTGCAAGCAGCGAATTGAAGAACGTTTGACTGATTCTGAGCTTATTATCATCTGCAGTAAAAGCACAAATAGAGAGAGAGAGACAGAGAGAGAGAGAGAGACAGAGAGAGAGAGAGACTGTGACAGATAGAGTGAGAGAGAGAGAGAGAGAAAGTGTGAGAGATAGCAAGAAAGCGAGAGATTATTTTCTACGGGCTGCTCCTTCTATTGTAATACAAATAGAATTGTTTAAATAGATCCAATATTTAAGAGATTTTCTATTAAAGCTCAAAGTTTGTGTTTTGCACATTTTCAATGGACTCCGTCCACAAAACGCGAAAGAAGAAAACGATAAAAGTGAACTAAAAAGTTGTTCTCAGTTGCTTAATTGAGCGCAAAGGAAAGTAAAAGAGAAAAAATTAAATACCGGATGCGGTGTCAATTATGTCGGTGAATTTTCCAATGGATTTTCAGAAAAGAGTGTGTATGTATGTGTACGCATGTGTAGATGTGTGCATATCTCCATTAACCCTAACCTAACAGTTAGAAATTAACAATCCCGTTACCATATGACATATAAAATGTGGACCAGGTCGATATTTGTATGTATCGATATCTCTATCTATAACTTAATATTAATGTATTATATTATATTTTATAATCATTTACAATTTTTAAAATTTTTTCTATTTATCGATATTTATTTATCGATATCTCTATCTATAACTTAATATTAATGTATTATATTATTTTTTATAATCATTTACAATTTTTATAATTTATTTATTTTTTTTTTTTGTTTACCTTTTTATAATACTTGAATCAAGTTTATCTTTTGGTCGACGGCTTTACGAAAGTAACAAAAAAATTTCGAATGTATATTTTTGTTTAAGCCTATTATGAAAATTAGTTCTAAGTACACTGATTTATTTGATATTTTTTAGCATTCATTTTTAATTTTGGCGAGTAGGCTATTGTTTTGTTACAGTGTACTGGGTAGCTCCTAGTCGTAGACTATCAACCAGAGAACACTTACGTGTTTTCCCATAGCAATTTGAAGCATGCTCTGAACTTCCTGTTGTAATTGTGTGATTTTCTCTACTTTTTGGTTGTCCACACAATTAATGAACTTTGTATTAGATCGAAAGTTGAAGCAGGATACATTAAATTTAAATTAATGTTGTTGTTAAAGCATTGCTTTGGTCAATTCAATTTAACAGTTATTGTTATTGACCATATGCTGATTATATGGTTAGTTTGTTTGCCAAAGGGACTTTCTCTGACGTGGGTGAACTTTGGGTAGCCGTTACATCAGGTACAGGTACCACATGTGACGAGTGACAGGTGTCCAACTTGCAACGTGCAACTTGCAACTGGCATATGCAAATTTATGACAAGCTAAGTGAATTCGGCGGCTTTGTGGCATTGCCCTCAACCGGAGCTGCCGCAAATTTCACATAAAATCTGTTTTAGTAGCAACCAAAGAAGTATAGGCATTAACACTAACACACACAAACACACACACACACACACATACACTACTATATACTATAACTGTAAGCGTGACCTTTGTTGCCTGTATTTTGTGCCAAGTTTTGCAGCAGGCAACCGGCGGCAATCAAAAATATGAAGCATACGCCGCGTGGTTGCATAAAGTAAAGGTGCAACATGAAAAGCGAAATACGGCCAAAACAGGTACAGTGCCTTCTACAGTGCTTGTACAAAACGTCAAGTGCATTTTTTGTTGTCAGCTGCAAAGACCAACAGTACACGATGTGTTCTTCAAGTCTCACAGATTTTCACTTAGATTTGAAGGCACTTAGAACAAAACTCGTCCTGCATTTGAAAACCGCGGATTGTGCTCTTTTCTTTATTTTCTTTTTTATTTTCTTTTCTTAAAAGTCCAAGGTATACTTTTTAAAAATTTAGAAATAATTTGCCCTATTTCCAATTTTATATTTTAAATAGTTTGTAATTTAATTTGGAAAAGCTTATGATTTTTTAGACAACAGCAAAGCTCTAAGATAACAAATTTCTTTATTAATTTGTGAATTTTCGGCAGAATTTTTTCTAAAAATATTGTTGTTTTATAGTTTAATTCCTTAAATATGACAAGAGCACATTAAAGCTAAAAGAGAATGTAATGAAGTCCCTTTATTAGCCCAATTTAGCTAACGATTAAACTTCTCCTTGTTCTCCACATTTTGACACTTGTGAAGCACTGTGCGCCTCCTAATTAAGTTCTAAGTTCGTATTAATTAATTAACTACAGCAATTGGGTTAAGGTTCAAGTTAATTATGAGCCCGAAATTGGTGACTAATTGTGGAAGTCAATGAATTTTACGACAACCGCAAGTGACAAAGTGAAGTTGAAGTTTCCAGTCATATTTTTCATAAAAAAAAACTGCCAAAAATACACAAATTAAAAGAAATTGATATTTATTTGTGTTTTTTATTTTGATTGGAAGCAGACAAATACATAATTTGATTAAAATTGAAGCAAAGTAACGCGATGCTTGTTATTTTCAGTGGGATTAAAAGATGCTTTAATGACTTTGTGATATTCTGTGGAAGGTTAAATGTGATTGTGGAATCGATTTAAATTTCAAGTTTCGAATTTTTCTGTGGCAATGATTAAATTTGATATCGATGTGATGAAACTGATTAAAAAACGGACTCTTTTAGCCTTGTTGTTGCTGTTTTCTATTTATGCCTTGGCATTTCTCACCTAGCAACACTTATTTTTTTTTTATATTTTATGTTTCTCTAGAATCACAATAATTGTCACTTTACTGACTCTCAGCAGCCATTTTTATTAGCAATGTCATCTGCGCGAATACAAAGGAAGGTCAAAAGAAGGTGTGTGTGTGTGTGTGTGTGGGTGTCTGTGTGTGGGTGTCTGTGTGGGTGTCTGGGTGTGTGGGTGTCACATTTGTCATCGCTGCACCAGAATTGCTGTAATTGTCAATTAATCTTTTGCGCATTAGTTTTATTATATCCTATTATACGTTGTGTCATGTTCGGATGCCGGCACTGCATATATTATGGCCAAGAGTTAAATGGTTGCTATGAGCAGAAAGAGGGACAGCAGAGGGTGGGGGGGAGTGTCTGTGTGTGGGTGTTCTTATGCTTACATAAATAGATTGATATCGTGTCTGGAAGTCAACTGCATTAGTGTCGATTCAATTACAAGTGCAAGGATGATGGTCATGGCAACCAAATGAAATTGCAGCCAATTGGCTTTCGCTTAATTGGTAAGTCCGAGAACAACGACAGCAACATTAACAAGCGTCCCTGACACTCACACACCCACACACTCACACACCCACACAGAGATCTAACACACACAGATTGAGCAATGTCTTGTCTGATGGACAACATTAATTAGTCCTTCCGATGCAACTGAATGTGCCTGACACAAGTCACAAGTCCAATGGGATGGGCTGAGGGGGAGCAGGAGTGGGAGGGGGAAGGGACTGGATATCGAGTCTCGATTGCTTTGCTGGCTTCATACAATCATGTCAGGCACTTTTGAGCAATTATATGCTTCAAGTGACACCCATAAAGTTGGCTAAAGTTTAGTTAAATTTGTATAATTAAAAAAAGTGCATGTAAAATAAAGGCTTTTGTTTTTTAAAGTGTATTCTATTTAAAAAACCAGGTAAGAGTTTGTTGTCAATTGAGTTCGCCAACTCGTAATCCAATAGCTCTTGGTTACATCGGCATTTGACCTCTACAGACTGAGAGTTAAACTGCACTGAAAAATGTGAGCGGGTGTGTGTGTGTGTGTGTGTGTGTGTGCCTGTTTATGTGAATATGTGTTGTGGCTAGGGGCAGACACAAAGCAGTGAAATGCAATGTTTCGTTGCAAACACAATAACACAACCGCATTCTGTGCTCATTCTTTGGCCTCGAGCCACATCTGCCCAAAAAAGTATGCTACATTAATGTTATAAGCTCAGTGTGTGTGTGCGAGCGTGTGTGTGAGTGTGTGTGTGTGTGAGTGTGTGCCTGTGTGGACAAAAATCAATAGAAAAATCAAGCAAACCATGCATAATGCACGCATATCATTATCAACGAGTTCACATGCAAAATTGCAGTCGCCTAAGTGCGATTTATTTTTCATACAGAATCTGTTGATACTTTTTTATGTGAATTGTTTTTTATTTGTTATGCAAAAGCCTCTGCTAAACAAATGTGTTATAAGCAGCGCTTATATTTGCATATTCCATGCTTAAGTTCAGATTTGCATCAACTTTGTTTATTGAAGCTTTTCTTTATTCAATCAAACTATGCACTTAATGCGCTTATTTTTTTTTTTGTTTATATAAGCGATCAGATGGTTTTCCAACTCCTTCTGATTACATTTGTCTTAAGGTTGTTTTAAACTATCCCCATTACTTGAAGCAAGTGCATTCAGTAGTCGATGATGATGAAGAAGCCTTTCGATTATCCAAAAAGCTGTTTGATTTAAGCGCTGTGTTTTTCGATACACGCAGCACTCCAATTTATCAGGATTTAAGAGCCATCATGATGATATTCGATATATACCAGAGTATATAGAAAAATAAAGACATATTTAAATTTGAATAGGCATTCTGTGATTTTTGAAAAAATTATTTTGAAAGTTCATTTAGAATTGTTTAAATGAGATTTGGTAAACTTTTGAGCTACATTCGGGCAGTTGAAATTTATGTGCATAACTGAAATCATTTATGAAAACAATCAAAGAGTTGCTCAAAATATACAAGTGCTTACCATATAAAGGTAGATAATGCAATGCTCTTTTGCTCAGTGTATAATTTTATGACACACAAACACAGCCCGCACCCAGTGAAATGTGCCTTTGAGTAAAAACCGCTGGCGACAAATTTTCATTATGCATCACACAAATGCGCAAATAATATAAGCAACGCCCATAGCCACGCCCACTTACGACAGGACTAGTCGTCCTTGAGGCCGCTTCATGTGCATTTCACATGTGTACCAGTATGTGTGTGTGTGTGTGTGTGTGTGGCACTAAGCCGTTTTGGTCTAAGAGTTTGCAAATACAAAACAACAAGTGAAAACAAGTGAAAACAGTTTGAGCCCTTTGGAAATGTAATTTGTTGAATTAATTGCCGAAATAATGAAACTGTATTTGAAAGTAGTCAAAACACAAAACAAAAGAGTAGAGTTCAAAGTTGTTTCGATGGAAAAATTAAATTTGTTAATAATTAATTAATTTGTACTTGGGCCTATAAATGTTGTCGCTAATGTTAGACTAAATAATTGATTGATTGATTGGGAGAGAAACAAATTATAATCAACTAAACACAAAGAGTAATCAAAACTACTCCTGTTTAAAGTAATGATTTTACATTAAAAATCTACACAGGGTATTCACAAGTTGATCACTCGTCTAATTTTGCTTATATTTGTTTATTGCACTTTCCATTTTGCATTTCTATATTTGATTCGGTGCCTTGCAGATCTTTGCGGCTGAAAGTAATAAAAGTATCCAAATTGCGGATGATCATTATCAACATCATTATCGGCATCTTATCATGATCATCATCATTCGCCAGCCGGCAAACATTTTGACTGACGTAAGCAAGTTTCTCTCCCATTTATTTATTTTCATTCATCTGCGATTGTTAATAAACAATTTTCCCACCAACAGACAAAGAAAAGAAAAAACTGAATAATGTGGGGAAGTCGCGCCTGATTTTTTTGAGAGACTACAAAAGAAAATTTGGTAAGCAGTTTTCCCTCGCTATTGACACAAATGTATTTTAATCAGAAAGTCAAAACAGAAACTTTACCGATTAAAATTCAGAATTTAATTAGTTCTACAACGGAACTGAATACCGAAAAAATTCGGAACCAATTCATGATCAGAGCCAGCACCCAGGGTATCTGCCAGTCGTGCAAATACAACTCTCAATTTGAACTGCTTGGGAATGCTATGCATGTATTAATTTATTTGCATATATATATGTACATATGTATATATATATATATAATTTTTTTTTCATTCAAAAGTGAGAGAGATACAGATACATTTTTGCTTGTTAATCGTAAAATATTCATATTATTTCTGCGATGTAATAAAATAACATATGAATGTATTATTTATTCATGAAATTTTATATTAAAATGTATCCAACATTTATAATATTATTCAATTTATATATAAATCCATATATTAAATATAAATTAACTCGACAAAACGTTTGCCAGATAAGGTGAAATAAGCTAAATTTAAATATAAATCTTTAAGGCCAATAAAATGATTAAAATGATTCAACTTTGATGAACGTGAAAACTTCGAAACGTAAACAAATCCCAATGAAAAGTAAACCATTTAAAAGAAATTTAAGTTCTCGATGAGCAGCTTTCCTCAATTATGAACACAATTTTCCGCTGACCGGAAAAATGAAAAGGAACAACAATAAGTGGAAAATAAAATCGTAATGTGAAACAGCAACGTAAGCTGATTAAGCTTGTCAAAATGATTTATTGTGTCATTACTGAATGGAAACTGATACATGCCAAATTATATATATATGTATAAATATGTATATATATTTATATATGTATGTGTATTTAGTAATACGTGTATTTATTTACCAAAACAGCTTTGACAAGCAACGTAATTAGATTTATAATTGGTTATTCTTCCAGCTTTTTAATTTTCAGAATTTGTGGTTGTCATACCATTAATTGTGTTCTGTTTGTATTCATTCATTTATTCATTTTGTTGAATACAAAATTCATATGTCTTTGAATAATAATTGCTTTTCCTGCATTCAATTTTTTCTTATTATTGTATTTTATATTATTATGATTATTGTTATTGAACGTTAACAGATCAAGCAAATTTCTAATTTTAAATCTAATTCCATCAGCTCTTTAATAAATTTGCTTATGTGTGACTGCTTTGAATGGTTTTTAGTCAAAGAAGCTTATACATAATATACATAAATTTTTTTTTTTAAACACTAGTTTTATTTTTACACTTTTACACTATACTATAATTTTGACATGGGTACTGAGATGACACCTCGTTTAAATTGAATTTGGCACGTGTATATCATAAAATATAGTGTATTCCCATTTTACATATTTTATAATATATTTCGAGTATCGAAATTAATCCGTATCTTGGTTTCTATTTACATGGATTTCTCTCCTTTTATCTCCTTTTTATTGACTGACAGCTGCTGTAACTAAATTGAAATTCGTCTTCAAATCGTATTTTCTTCTTATGTTCTATTTTTGCAGGTTGAACATCCGACGCGTCTGCCTCAAAGCGGCAAGTGGCAAGCGGCAACTCGAGTTCATATGCAAATTTCAATGCGCTGTATCCTCTTTACACATTTACCAAGAAACGTGCAACGCATTTATGGAGACAGTTGTACATTAGCCGCAGATATTCCCTCTTTGCATTATTTAATAATTGAAAATAATCTGTTGTTGTATTTAAAAAAGAAAAAATAACCCAAAAAATCACACACAGACTGATTGCTAATCGATTTTATTAATTGAATGACTTTTGATCTAACAGATTAAAAAGAGTTCTTAAACGAAAGCAAAAAGACGACTTTAAAATTGAAGTCCCTAAATTAATGAATACCTGACTAGGGCATTAAAACTTCGTCAAACCGAGGATGATTGGTCTATTTTTTTGTTTTATGCTTTCAGTTGTATTTCATCTGCTGTGTTTGCAGCAAGCTTAAGCCAAATGCTGAGGCACACACACCCACCCACACACAGAGAGACACACAAACGCCGTTAACAGTCGCAACGGATTCTGGCAGCAACAAATACACGAATGATAACCACTCTTGTGGCATCCACTTAATGGCGAGCACTTAAAAATGTCGAGCGCGTGTTTGTGTGTGTGTGTGTGTGTGTGTGTGTGTGTGTGTGTGCGTAAGAAGTGAGAAATCGTGTGAAAAACTTGCCAAAGGATTTTCATCAGCGCAAAGGACTTAACTGTCGCACCCGCATCAGCTTCGGAACCCATTTCACGCTCATTAGGTGTGTTAAGGAAAAAAGGCTAAATTAAGAGAATAGAATGCGTTTATGTGTATGTGTGTGTGTGTGTGTGCGTGTGTGCTGGCCGAAAAAGCCAACCGCACTGCCACAAAGTTCATTACGACGTCAACTGTGCGGTGAGACGCCTTTCTGGAGTTGATCTTTAAACTAACACTTTGGCACAAACTCGGCTTAAGCTGCTCGCTTGCTGCTAGCCCGAAAACACTTCACTGTCACCACTTGCAACACTTTTGCGCAACGCTAACGAGCAACAGACACACACACACACACACACACACCTATACACAATATACCAAATGGCTTCTTGTTCCTTCAGTTTAGCACATGTTACAACTTTTGTCAACACAAAGTTTGTTTTTCGGCCAGTCCATTGCACGCCAGCGTCCTTGTGAACAGGCCATAGTCTACAGCTAGTCCTGCCCCTGTCCCTGCCACAGCCACAGCCCCAACGCCTACTTGCAGTGGCAGCCTAAATTTATAACAACTTTTCTTTTCTTGCTGCACATTGTACATATTTTTAGTGGGAGAAGAATTTTAGCTAGAGCAGCCGCAAAAATTTCATTGTTGGTCAAATGTTTACAAACAAACACACACACACACACACATAAACGGGCTCACACACACACACACACACACATACTGACACCGAGTTGGGGCCGTGTGGAGAGCATATTAAAAATATGAAATTATTGGCAAACTTACGACATGTAAACATTTGTAATGCTGAGCATACATCGCATAGAAATACGGTCGAAGCAGAGGCTGATGAAAAATTAAAAATGTAATTAATAAACAATGTAAGCATGCCACTGGCAGCGGTTGCAACAGTCTCGAATACATTTATTTACTTATACGCCCAGTTGCACACAATGTTGCGAAACAAATAAATTGAGAGCCGTTTGCCCAGCAAGTTCAACACCAAGTTGATAGCCAAGTTAAAAACTCTTTGAAGTGCTATTATTAATTAATCAGCCTCAGCACATTTGTGGCACTTCGAATGCTACTCAGAAATACTTAATTGGTCAAAATGTTAACTTTGATTAAAACTGCGTTTTACAAACAAACAAATATTGCCTAATTAAAGGCCAATAACCACACATTTTAAAACTAAGCCCCAATTTTTGTATCAGCTTATTTTAGCTTGAAATTCAATTAGGGAATATTTTGAAATTGAATCTCATAAATACATATCACATCAAATGTGTAAATAAACCAATTTGAATTTTTAATTTTAAATATATTGAACTGGCCAACAGCCAACCAGCCAAAAGAAAGAATTCATATGAATTGTTTACACTCGTATAACAAAAATAAATGAAATAGTTGACTTTTGCCCAGTTTTGCCTAGAAACAGTTTCTTAGCATATTTTTTTTCTCTCTGCATTGTTTATCACACTCACCTGCAGCTTTGGTTTTTTATTTTTCAAATTTTTTGAATTGAAATGTTTTTGGGTGCTTTTTAGTGGCAGCCGCTGTTTTCGAATGACCCGCAAATACTTTGACGTACTTCACTGCTGAGCTGTGTCTTTCTACCGATTTGTATTTGACATATAGTAACCATAACATTGTTTCAGATTTGAGCGCATCTCTCACTTGGCTGGCGACATCACATCACATCCAAGTGCGTTCCGTTCGAAAACGCTTTCCAACTGCAACTGGCAACTTGCAACTGGCAACTTGCAACTGGCAACTGGCAACGGGCAACAACAACAAACACACACAAAATAAATCAGCGGGCACAGCAAAAAAAAAGATACAATTTTTGAAGGCCGATGCGAGCGCGCAATTCACTCAAAAATATTTGTGTTTAGCCGTTTTTTAAAATAGTTTTTTATGATTTGTTGCTTTTGGGTTCTGCTTCTGCTGCTGCTGCTGCCGCGTACGAAACGCGCGCCACGAATGCCGAAGCCGTTATGACAGAATCTTGCAAGCATCCGGGCAACTTATCCTTTTTAGCGGCCGCCACAAGCGACGCCGACTGCGACGGCGACGGCGACAGCGACAGCGACCGGCGAGACACGAATCACGAGCCACGAACGACTGCGCGAAAGGCGTTCGTTTCGCTCGGCTCAACGTCGGCGCTTGTGGGTGGGGGTGGGTGGTGGAGGGGTGGATGGGTGGCTGCTGCCTGGGTGTACCGAGTGCAATTACAGGCGTTTAACTAACAGCCAAAGCGCTGCGCGTTGCCTGCCTGCCTGTGTGTGTGTGTGTGTGTGTGTGTGTGTGAGTGTGAGTGTGTGTGTGTGTGTGTGGCGAAAACAAAACGCCAGCGGAATATAATTTTTACTGCTTGTTTATTGTTTATTTATTGCTGTTGTTTTTGTTGATATTGTTGTTCATCTGCTAGTGAGCTTCAAAATAAGACTGCAAACAAATTTCCGTTACCGGTAACACACACCCACACACACACACACACACACCCACCCACCCATACTTACATCACAGAAAGGGACACATTTGCAAAACAATTAAATGGCAATCGAAAAGCAAAACTCAACTGAAACAAACTCAAACAAATTAAATACCTAGAAACCATTTAAGTGTGGAAAATCATAAATTGACACAGAAATTGGAAATATACGACAAATGTGCATGAATAAAAAACATTAATTTGATGTTAATTAAAAAAAATAATTGCATAAATGTAACCAATTAAATTTGTTGGTTGCATAGGCAAATATTAATCATATGATATATATATATATATATATATATATATATATATAAAATATCTATAGGTACACTCAGCAAAAAAACTCACGCTGAATTTTAGAAAACGACCTGAAAGCTAGAAAACTGGAAAATCTTGAAATAATAATGCCAATTATTAATAATAGTATTAAAGTAACTCAAAAGATAATGTAAGAGCTATGTGTGCTCTTTGAAAATTAAAAATATATATATATATATATTTTTCTTAAATTAATTGTTCACTATATTTAAGGTTACTAGAATGACACTTACAAAAAAGATAAAAATAATTTCTGAATAATAAGGTAAGTTACCCTTGTTAATTTTCTGAAATTTGTTTTCGATTTTTTTCCAAAGTGTATTTATAAATGTATTTATAAATTACAGCTATATAATTAACCGAACATTCTCTGTTCACTATGAAAATATGTTTTTTTTTTAATAAATTCTGTATACCCTTCATAATACCCGATCTTATAAATTTTTGTCGAGCACAGAGTATGAAAATACAGCCATACATAAACTTTCGAGGAGCGAATTTCCCTGTCATCTGGAATGATCGACATGTGTGTTTATGGGGCTATATTTTATTTATTGGTATTTTGTATACATATCCGAAAGAAAAACGAAGGAAAAGGCCATAAATATTTTCTAGCTGTGCAACAAGTGTATGGACCATGAAAATAGCTTATAATAAATTTCAAATAACTTCTGCTAAAGCAACAATTCGTAAAATAATTTCACAAAGGGAACAAATGTCTTCCATAAACGATTTCCGAGTAAATAATTCTGTTATAAACTGTTTAAGAAGGCCTTTCAGTAAGCATATATATATATATATATATATATATATATATATATATATATATATATATGATTTATTGTACAAACTGAGCAAGAACAATTAAAAGTTTATTTTATTTCAATTGAAAGTTGATCAATATGAATTTAGCTTATCGTGCAATTAATCTAAGTAAAAGATATTTCAGATTAAATCGAGTTTTCTTGCATTTACTGATTAGTTTTAAGTTTTCGAGCTTTTAGCTTAGCGCGACTTTTCTTGCATTCGCTCAACAAATTCAATTTCAATGCATTTTCTTTTTAATTTGTGGCTAATGTTGTTCAAGTGTAATCCAGTTTGGCTCTATCATCTCCCTCACTCTCTCCCTCGCTCTCGATATCTATATCTCTCTCTATCTATATCTCTCTCTCTCTCTCTCTCTCTCTCTCTCTCTCTGTCTATCACGTTTGTTCCACTCTGCATAGGAATTCAAGCTAATATTGCTTACGGTATTTACGCAAAAAAAAAAAAACAAAAAATTGCAATGGAAAATAAAACGAGCACAAAACACAAATATACCGTTTGCTCTCTTTTGGGCACTGCTGCATCTCCGACATGGCTGCCACATGGTGCATGGCGCATCTGTTGTTCCATATCAGATGCGATTTTTGCTTTCGCTTTCTAGACAGTCCTGCAGACCACATTCGTGACATTTGCAAATGGACAATGCGATGATGTAACCAAAATATTTTATTGCTGCATAGTTGCAGGCATTGGGGCAAGCACCAATACACACACACACACACAGAAGGAAGAAGAGAGAGAGAGAGAGGGAGGGAGAGAGAGTGCGAGATGGAAAGAGCAGCTAAAGCAGAGAAGAACTGTAGCTATGATTGCATCCAGCAAATGGGTAAATACTCTAAATTCTCTCAGTGTGTGTAAATTTGTGTGTGTGTAAATTTGTGTGTGTGTGTGTGTGTAAATTTGTGTGTGTGTGTGTGTGTAAATTTGTGTGTATGTGTAGTTGATTGCATTGTCAAAGACAGCGAAACGACGTATTAAGCGTAATTGGCCGCTATAGCTGTGGGCTTAAACTGTTAAAATACAAACAAAAATAAAGAAGGCTGGGATATATCCATGCGAACGCATATATATATATATATATATATATGTATATGTATATAAATATATTAATTTACTTCTTATCCAATTTCAATGAAATGCTTACAGTTCATCAATAATATTGGAATATGGTTGTCTCAAACTACACAGCTGACTAGACGGATGCTGTGAATCTCTCCCTGAAGTCGATTTTCAACGGTGTTCAAAATATATCGGAGTGTAGGAAAAATAAAAAAAATACTTCACACTATCGAAAAACAAATTTAAATTATAAAAATCTTATCAAAATTGTTGTTTTTATTGCTATCAGAAATCGATTTTGCGATTTAAATTCCAAATTTGATTTCCTAGTTTTCGTAGTCTCTTAGATCTAATAGCCCATCTATTCCTGATCGAGAGTATAAATAAATATATAAATATAAATATATATGTATATATATATATATATATATATATATATATATATTTATTTTGTTTGAGAGACTGCATCACGGATATTGGACACAACCAATATTCTCTGAAATCAGAGTATAAACAAAGATACCGGATCTGGTGATTCGATTAACGGTTTGGTTTCCGGGTCCGGGGAATTTGATAATGTGAATTTGTGAGTGTGGCCGTGTGGTTATGTAAGTGTGTGGGTGTGGTTGTGTGGGTGTGTACTATTTGTTTGTCGCGCACAGCACGAAAAGTTCTCTGACGATGGTGATAATGATGATAAGGATGTAGAGGAAGCTGATGATGACGTTATCTATAACATAACATACATAACATATTGTTATTTTATAAATCATATAAAAACGGTAAAATTACCATTCTACTTGTGTGCTGTCATCCGTTGAAAGGAAAATGGTTGATGTAGTGGATTGGAGTAGTCCAACCGCCAAAAAGTCTAATATATTCAAAATTTCATTAATTTAAATACACTTAAAAGAAAAAATTGAGAATGTTGACCTAAATTAAAGGTTTGTCTTATTTTTAGAAACAAATTGTAAATGAATGAAATCTTTCACTAATAAAAATATTTTCAATGGAGAAAAGTAGAATTCCAAAATCTTCTATTCAGGAAAATTCTTTCTGAAATTAAAAAAATAATAATAAATTAATTAATAATTAATCTGAATGATAATGATTCTTGATAAATATTAGCAACAGGTTTGTAAAAAAAACCCTTGAAACTTGATTCTTGGCAAGAGACAACCGTACATTTGAGAAATGTCCTTTCTGAAAAATCAACACTTGGGATCAAAAGTAGGTAGATTTTCAAAAATTCAGAACGGTTTTATTAGCTGAGTGTAGCTTTAAGAAAGTGACTCTAGTTCGCATACAAAAAGATATATTATGGTGAGGAAGATTCTGCCTTCTGGCTGTTACATAGCTTTGTACACATTCATTGATGCAGACGTATCTTACATCAGCAATCAGAAAAGGATTTCGAGTTACATTTTCGCATAGGTTTCTTGAACACTTGCCACATTGTGTGGCGTAACGCAAAGCAATGCGAAGCCAAAGTAAATCTTCTGTGCGTTATTTGTTTTCAGGCCCTGTACTCAAAAAGCTAGAAACGGGTATATAATTATTTAGAATGTGTGCTATGTGAATGCAAATATACAAATATACAAATATATAGTGCAAGTGTGAATGGACAACTAATATTTAAAATTGAACCCTAAAACCCTTAGAAAAATTTCTCTTACTTAAAACCAGAGTGTTGAAGCATGTTTAATTTTCTAGTCGCACCATTTTGAATGAAGCACCTCGCAGGATGCATTGTTGTTTACTCGGCGTTTCCAATTAGAAGGGGACAAATGAGAAGCTCTGTGGCTCTGCTTAATTATAGCCATTGACCAGGTTGTTCGACCCTTTCGTTGAACTGCGGTCCTTGCTTTCACCGGACCCCACCCCTCGCCCCTCTTCATAATATGACCTGCAGTCACTCCTCATGGTCACACAACTCACAGTCCACGGGCTTCGCTCACGTTGACATTGCACAGAACTGGGAGGGAAGAACAAATGAACTTGAACTCGTAACATCTGGAGGGGTCACATACATACATACATACATCCCCAAATATGTACAAGTGTTTGAGCCATGCATTAAGTTGGTTACCTCTTCTCTTTGCTTTGAGTTGTCCCTTAAGATTTATGTATTTGCAGACGCTGAAAACAAAATGTGAATTTTAATACAAATTTACGTAAAAGCAAATATTATCGTCTTTCCAAAAACCAGGGTTTTTCTCCTCATAACTCAATTTTTCTAATATTTAAAAAAAAGATATGTATAATTTCCAAGGTGTAGAACACTTAAGATAGACCGTTAGATAGCAGTCGAAAAGAAAATTTCATTTTCTGAATTTCACAAACGATTTTTTTTCTTTTTTTTTTCGAAAAATAAGTTTTTGGAATGTAACTTTTTAAAATATTTTCAATTATAAAAAAATATATTTTTGAAAAGTATACTCTCAAATTTGAAGACATTTAGTAAATACAGAAAAACTTTCTAGTGATTTTCATTGTAGGATGATTTTCGAAACAATTATTTATGACATTAACATTAACATTAATAGAATTTCAACAGAATTATTTGAACTTGTGAAAATCACTAGAATTTTTTTCTTGAAATTTTTCAAATATACAAAAAAATTTCTTAAATTGATATACAAATATATATATTATTATTTTTATATTACCATAAATAGAACAAAATTATTTGAGCTTGTATCAATTAAGCTGCAACATTTTATTAAAATATTATTTTTTTTTTTTGCGAAATGGAGTTTTATGGAATTTTGTATATAAATATATTGATAAATATATATATAGATATTTATATGTATATGCACTCACATTAAAGTTTTACTGCAGCTAATCCTCGCATTGATATGTGAAACACGTACTTTGTTTGTTTGCTTTTTTACGCTTTACTGATTACCTTAAGCTTAAGCGGAATCGACGGACGACTGTCGGCGGCAGCGATTAACTGGAAATGAGTTTAAAATTTTAAATGCACTTCGGACTGGAACTGAGCAGCTTAGGGATTTGAATAAAATTTGCATATAACAAAAAAAAAAACAAGATAGAACGTTGCAGTCGGACGTAACCGACAGCGAAATACTATGATACTATAATTTGTGTGCAGCCAAGAAATACTGTCCAAGTTTGCCTTTCAGCTTGAGGTAGATATAAGATAACCCTTCTTCGAAATTTGGCAACTGTACGTCTTAAATTACGGAAGATATGAGCTTTTCGAAATTTTGGGGGCGGGAGTGGACGTGGTTAAAAAAAAGTAAAGAGAAGGTCCCAAATAATCTTTCTTCCAAGTTTGGTAAATGTAGCTCTTAAATTGCGGGAGATATGGGCATTTATCGGTTTTTGGGGGCGGAAGTGGGCGTGGTTCAAAATTTATTCTAAATTTTTGAAGGGTGTTACTAGCAATATACCTTTCAAACGGAATATACCTTAAAAGGACTTATCCATTTTCACTTTCCGAAATATCGGCATTGTCGATTATGGGCGCAGGTGTGGGCGAGGCAACATTTGGCAGCAATTTGTAATCGGTTCTTAAAGGCTACTACCAGTAATATACTCACCAAATTTGACGTTACCAACTGAAAAACTGCTGAAGCCACTTAAAGAGTTTAGGGGCGGGACGCGTCGGAGGTGGGCGTGGCATACGCAGATCTTTAAAAGACATCGCCAACAACCTACCAACCAAAATTGGTGATTTTAGCCATAAAATTGTGGGAGATATGTGGCTTTATCGATTTACGAATATCGATTTTATCGATTTTGTAGCTCCCTAGTGGACTTAGGACTCCAATTTTAGCACTTTATCTACTTGGAGCACTTTTAAGTATATGTTCCAAATTTCAAGTCTCTATCTCTAAGGGTGTCGAGTTGCCTTCATACAGACGGACAGACGGACAGACAGCGTGACGGACATTGCACAAAACCAATACGCTATTATAACTTCGGTTTAAAAATAGTATAAAAATAGAAAAATTAAACGAAAATCATATCAAAATGCGAAATGTGATAATGACAATAATTAAACGGCAACAACAACAACGCGTACATTCGAGCGACAATAAAAACAAAAACAGAAGCGACAACATTGCGATTTGGAAGGCCGACAAACAAAATGAGATTTTTCTCCAGCCTGCCAAACACACACACACTCTCTCTGTCTCACTCTCCCTTTCTTTGTTTCTCATTCTCTCTCTCTCTCTCTCTCTCTTTGTTGGCTAGTAACAAATGCAAGTTGAAGCAAATGGGAAATGCGAATAAGTGAAAATTAAATAAATACTTGAAGAACAAGAGCAACAAACGGCTGCTAAGAAAGGAGGAGGCAAAGATGAGCAAAGAATTGCAGCAACAAGCGCAGCAGCAGCAGCGAAGCTGACATCGACATCGACGTCAACGTCAACGTCAGCATCAACAGCAGCGTCGGCTTTGGCTTTGCTGTCGCGCACTCAACTTGAAATCTGAGCAAATCTTTTGATGTTCGCTTTGCTGTTGCTGCTGCTGCTGCTGTTGCTGCTGCTGTTGCTGTTGCTGTTAGTGATGAGCGCGTGTCAAGGCCGCCTGAGTCATGGCTACAAAAGGCCAATAGAGATGTGCCCAAATATTCTATATATAGCATATCTATTTATATATATAGATAGAGAGGGAGAGAGAGAAACATCTGCTAGCTATAGTTCATATGTATACAGTTTCAGGAAGAACTCATGCGTGTGCTTTATAAAGTATTCGATAAGGTTGCCTTTATGGGATTTTCTTCTGTTTAAGTTAAATTAAGTTAAGTTAAGACTGCTGACTACTCACTAGAAGAACAAACAAGCTTTCCATACACACCGAAGTCATGCAAATATATCTGTTTAATCAGTTAAGTAGGCAGATTAAATGAGTGGCCTATGGGAAAACAAAAAAAAAATATAGCTAAAAAAAATTATATCACGCGCTCATCGCCACTTTCCACTTGCCACTTGCCACTTGCCAATTGCCACTTGCCGCTTACAACGGTTGACTGGTTGCTCTTGGAATCGCTTCTCGCTGCAACTGTTACTTTCAACTTGGGATAAGGGGCAGCGAGACTTACCTTCACCTTCACTTACCTTGACGTCTAATTCCGATACCCTTTGACCTTGCCATAACCGGACCGTGGTCCACTCATTTATATATTAATTATTAATCTGCAGATAGAAAATATAAATGTTGATTCTTTTTAACATGTTTTTTTTCTATATAATTAGCATTATAGCTAACTCATCAAAAATCGGTTCAAAACTGAGTTGTTTTATTTGTGAAAGATGGTTCGTTTTCGAAGACCTTTTTGAATTTCGGAATATTTTAATAAATCCTTATATAAATGCCAGTATTTACAGAGTACCGATTAACTAGAATCTGAGGGCTTCTTTTTGTGACAGCAATATTGGTAAGAACTTTGTGTTTATTCACCCTCTGCTGGATGACTTTGAAAACTGGCAAATGAAAACTGAGTTCTTTCAGTCAAAGAAAGTTCAGATTTCTAGTTTTCGATTTCCAAGGAATTTGACATTTCTGAATATTTTAGTATAGCCATAGATAAATGCTAGTGTTTAGGGAGCATCATTTATCTTAAATCTGTGAACTTATTTTGTAGGTATTTACAATCTGCTAGATGACATAACATCTTCCCCAACGTAGAAACGGTTGGAGTTTCAGAAGCGCGTGGCAGGCAACAGTTGCAACTCAATTACTTCTAGGACTGGGCGGAATTGTTGACTGGCAATCGGAGAACTGTAAATAAGTTGGCTGTTTAACTTAAAGTGTGAAGTACTTGAGAATGCGATACTTTGTGCGAAAGTGCGCAATAGTGAAAATGATGTCATCATAGAAGAAGTCATCCGGTGTCCAATAAATTTAATATTATCAAGTTTAGTGATTTGAGCCATAAGCACTTCAGAGAGGGGAATTTCATATTAGTAACTTCGTATATGCTTACGAAAAATGTAATTTTCTGAGCAAATTTAAAAGAAAATATTTTAGGATATTTTTGTAATAATCAATTATTAATCAATTAAAATCCAATTTTTAATTATTATTCTAATTCGAGTCCTTAGGTGACAGTATTTTAATTTGCAATAGTTTGCTTCATCTAAGCTCATGTAAAAATCTGAAAAAAATAATTTTTTGAATTAGTTAATAAGTTAGACTAAAATCCAATAAGCAAATAGAAGTAAATATTTTGATTTGTATTTTATGTCTTCACCCCCAAACTCATGTAAAATACTGAAAATTTTGTTTTTTGTTTTCTTAATAATATAAACTAGCATAAAATGCAACTTTAAAACAGACTCTAGTCTCAAATAGTGGAACATATTTCCAACTTGTAAGCCTACAACTTGTATGATGAATGCTCTTCTGTTCAGGGAAGGGTATTTCGGCTACGAGCAGTCGATTTAATTAGCCTAAAATTTGGTTCAACTTTGTAGTTTATCTATATTAATAATTTTCAGTGCTCGTTGCTCTCAGTTTTTACGACTGTCCGTTTGGCAACATTCATTCTTTGTTTAGATTTAAAAAAGAATAATAAAAAAAGAAAACAACAACAAACAAAATAGGTGAATGAGTGGAAGCAGAAGTTGAAGAAGAAATTTTATTTCTTCTGATTGAACTTTGTTTACACTTGCATTTATTAGGCAGGCGCTAAAAAAAAATTTTCCAAAAAGGAACAAAACACAAAAAAAAAAAAAATGCCGACAGGTGACAAACAGAACCCAGGGAAATGACCCTAATTTTCATTCGTAGCAATGGCCTTTTAATTACTTTGCAGATACTCGAAATTGAAGTAAAATAGGGGCAACAACAAGCTACTCCGAGAGAGTGAGAGAGAGAGGGACAGTGAGGGTGCCCCTACCCATTGTTAATACCCCTAATGTATTTGCTTATCGCCAGCCATTTAATTACCTTGCAGCAAATAAACATAAACAACATTTATTTCGATGGCAATAGAGTTGAGTAAGATTCTCAAATTGTTTTAGTTGTTGTTATTTTTGCAAAAGATTTTGTGTATATTTATAAATATGTATATATATATATATATATATATAGATATATATCACGGCGCCTTGATGAATTATGGGGTAAAAGCCAACGGCTAAATGTTAAATTACGAAGCACTTGGCCGTTAACTTTCAGCTCATTTGGGCCAAGCTGCCAAAGGTCAAATGCATTAGAGCCATTTATATTCACCAGCAGCATTGTGCACCGGCTTCTTGGCTAGGCTAAGACCCAATTTGGCAATCCTTAACCGTTGTTTTTTTTGGTAATCCGCGACTTTGACGTTCATCAAAGACTCTGTTCAGGATATTCTATAATAAGACACGGAGCATCCTCAAACCCCTTCAGAGCTTGTTCAGAATATTCAATAATGAGAAACGGAGCATCTTTAAACCACTTCTTGGTTTGCTTCCTTGTTGGGATATACATAATATAGTCATTTCGTTAACCCATTTTAAGTTTAAACTAATTGTTATAAATCATTCAAGCATGTCTGATCGGATTCGTAATTCCTAAAATCCTATATCTCCCGCAGTTCAAGAGCTTTTGTGACCAAACTTTGAAGGCAGATTACTAAGAACCTCCCTAACTTTATTTCAGCCATGCCTAGTCCCGCTCCAAAAATTCCCAAAAGCCTAGTGTAATTTAAAACCTAAAGGTAACGAACTTTAAAGGTAGATTACTAGGAACCTACTCAAATACATTTTTCTGCCCCTAATATTCTAAATAGCTTGTAACCCGCAATTTTACATGTAAAGCTACCTAAATTGGGAATTAGATTATTGGAAACTGCTCCAATATTTTTTTTCGGCCACGCCATTTTCCGCCCCTAAATTTATCAAAAGCCTATCGCAATTTTAATGGCAAACTTGGAAAGTAGGTTACTAGAAACTTTCACAACCTATCGATATTCCTTGACTACACACTTAACCAGTTATCAGAGGTTATCACTTATTGGTATCAGAGTATTTCGCAGTCGGTTACGCCCGTTTGCAACGTTCTCTCCTGTTTATTCTTTTATTTATTTAATGTCGACAAATAAAGTGAGAAATATATGAAATTAAATTAAAAAATAAAATGTATGTTTAAATTTAAATTTTAATATAATTTGAAAATAATTAAACCTCTAGTTTTCAGGTCAATTTTGTTGTGTGTGTGTGTGTGTGTGTGTGTGTGTGTGTGTGTGTGTGTGTGTGTGCAGAATTGAACAGCAATACTCTGACTTGGTACTCTGGCTGAGAGGTGCCGAGTCTCCGATTTCTAATGATGAAGTAGGATTTTAGTATCAGATATAATTTTATTGGATGTGATTTCTGAAGTTAGTGGAGGAGACCAGGATAAAAGTAAAATTAAGGATAAGGAAATTAGATAGAAGTTGTACATATAATATATAAGCATGTATATATAAGTGTAGAGAGAAGGAACATAATTATATATTTTCTAAAGTCAAAAAATAAATCGAAACTGAGCAGATAATCACATTTGCAAAGAGACATTCAAGAAAATCTCAATTGTTGGCCAGTCTATATTGTAGTTAACAATTGTGATTGTTGCCGGTTACCTTTTGGACCAACTGAGCTGCCAAGATTGCCGCATGTGTCTGGCCAAATGGAAGACTCGTCAATTAAATTGATGGCCAAAACTCCATGGTGTTAGAAATGCGATGGTTGTGGACAAAGCTGCTACATTTCTTGGGCTTAATTAAGCTAAAAGCAGTTCAGCCTTTACATCGACAGAGAGAGAGAGAGAGAGAGTGAGAGAGGTGTGGGTAAAAGCTTGTGGCAACGAGCAAAGGCACGTTGCCACGGCCAACGAAGTTGGGCAAAACAGAGTTCAAAGTGAGTCGCGTTTTAAATTGAAATTGCTTCACATTACCCATTCAACTCAATTTGCAATTGCACAACAATTGAAAGTCAATTATCAAGTTGTTAAGAAAATTACAAATATAAATTGGCAACAAATCGCTTAGCCGACAGGACAATGCCATTTTTAGAACAGTCGGCAACCAGTCAGTCGATAGGTGGTGGTAGCAAGGCTGCGAGTGCCTCAGCCTTATGCAAGTTGCATGCCAAATAAAGTCAGAAAGTGTGTCAAACAAATTCACCAGTCTTAACCACAATAAACACCCAACACACAGACACTGCCACACTGACACAAAACCACATTAATATTTCAGAAATCATTAATCGGTCGCTTGTCACCCAGTAATTTTCAATTTCATTGGGGACATTCCATGGGACTGAGCAGATGGCTTAAAGGAATTCTATTCAAAATTCGTTTTCAATTTATCTGTGCTCTAGAAATGACAAATGGAGCACTATCCGTTATTTGAATATAC
This sequence comes from Drosophila mimica, assembly GCA_037043585.1. Taxonomy (NCBI): domain Eukaryota; kingdom Metazoa; phylum Arthropoda; class Insecta; order Diptera; family Drosophilidae; genus Drosophila; species Drosophila mimica. Next base: position 932,033 of record JBAMBE010000312.1, on the reverse strand, counting down.
ATATGTTATATACAAGATACATATATCAACTGTACTTCACTACCTGATTACGTATTAGCCTTATTCTAATTCCAACAAATTCCAAAGTTTGCGCTTGATTGAAATAAATCAGCTAATTGGCTTTTAATTAAGGCTTTAATTTGCCTTTGCAAAATGAATAATTAAATAATACAGTAAAATATATGACAATAAATAAAAAAAAAACAAATTGAGGAAACCCTCATGGAAAAGGCTAAAGGCAGCAACTTTATTAAAGTCCCAGCAGTATCTTAATATTAATAAAAAAATATTAATTATAATATTACAAACAGCATTCTACACATTAAAAAATATTTTCATCAAGGTCAGCTTGCAATAATGTATTTATATTAAATAGTTTTTATTAAATGACCAAAAAAGAATAGTAAAAGGAATACAGTTATATATACACTGAGAAAAAATATCGACCTGCATTTTCGGCTTAATATGCCGAAGGTATATTTCTCAAGCTTGTGTTTTTTTTTAAACAGTGAATTTCCTTACTTAAAATATATGTTATATATATGTATGTATAACATTATTAATTTCACATATCACATAAACAAACATATTTTTTTTCTAAATTTCAAAATGGATTTTTTTCATGACAATGAGTGCTTGCATTTCCACGATGTAAACAAATTTTTCTATTACTAAGAAATACATTTCTGAGATATATTTAAAAAAAATTATTTATTAGATATGCAAAAATTATGTCGAAAAATCAGAACATTTTGTGTAGTTTTCACAGCATTTTTAAGGGCAACGGCGACATATTTCTGAGTGTAGTTATTTTACTATTGGAACTTCACTTTTTCACATATTCAAGGAGTGGAAAGTTAATCAAGTTGTGTGGCAGACCGAATGAATATATAATATATATACATTTGCTGTATTTTAACTCCCTTTTGGAAGGCTCCAGTGTGCAACGGACTGTGATTGGGGCAGCTTTCATCTATGGTTGCATATGCAAAAAGTTCTATATCCCAACCAAATTGAGGAGGGGAAGGAGGTAGGAGCAGGTAGACTCGATAGCAGCATATATATACGAATGCAACAATTTTGAAATTGCAACATTACAGGACTTCTCTCAGGAGTGGGAAGCAGCAAATTGCGTCGCTGTCAAAAATAAATGCTGCGACTTTATCTGGCTTCCGAGTTATTAGTAGCGACAATTAGTTCAGAATTACGCGAATGGGAAATACACACACACACACAAACACACACACACACACACACACACACACACACACACACTCACGCACACATACCCACAAGAAAACAAGGAACTTTATGTGGCACAACAAGTTGCCGCAAGCCAAACACGTGACTTGCAGTAAAATGAATGCATTTCCCCCAGCCACACTCCCAACCACCTCCCCCCTATTTGCGTTTTTCATTGAAAAATGAATGAGTCCATTTTGCTGTCACTCATAAAAGCGTAAGCGAGATAGCACGATATGGAGAATAGTAAATATGAATGCACTCATTCGAAATTGAGTGCTTGATAATCATTATTAATTGCGATTCTAACGATTTCCATATAAATGGATTAAATGAGTTCATTCGGATTTGGATTCTGAATTACGTGTTTGAATAACCATTCAAATGTTATTTTAAAGTAAAATTAGATAAATTAAAATAATATTAATGCACTCTTGAATAAAATGTGTTTAAGGACTTTTCAACTGGGTTAAGTTGGAGTCAAGTAAATATTTGGTCATGAATAAAGCGAGTGGTGGTTTTTAGTCAATACTGCACAAAACGGACTCTGAATATAAATGAACTCATATTGAATCGATTAAGATCCACGAATACAATTTAATGCGAGTGCATTTTCTTAATATTTTAAGAAAAGGATTCATCAATCAATCATTCAATTGTATTATTCTGAATGTATTCACTCACTCATTAGTTATATGCCTCAGTTTTTTGTCATGTAGCTTGACATTTTTATACATATTATTGATATTATTGATCAACATCACTAGTTAGATTCGATATAGCCATATAGTCAATTTTTGTCTGTCAGTCTTTTTGTATGCAAACTAGTCCCGAGTTTTCAAACTTTGCAGATATTTCTATCTTTTTAAATTAACTATATCATATAGCTGGCATTGGAATGATCGGGCGACTGTGAGTTCTTGTATCAAAAACTTTTTAGTGCAACAAAATATTCGAACCAAATGTAACGAATCTGCGTGTAACCATATTATATATCTATATAGGAGCAATTGGTCAGAAAATAGGTTGTTCTTTGAATACTTTTTTTTGAGTATGTCGGAATTAAAATTCTAATATATGAATTATATGGGACTACTAAAGCTATATGCTTACATTTAAATTTAGATATCGGCAAATTTATGACGGCCTGCATGGATATATTAACTATGCCTAAGACAGTCGTTTTTAGTAGTCGTTTTTTGACATGGGGCTCAGAATTTGAAATAACTGTCTTTTCACAGTCACAACTAAGTAAAACAAGTAAGATGCTATAGCCGGGTTGGCTCGACTACGATATACCCTTAACCCAGTTGTTAAATATACTCCAGTTTTATTGGCAAATTTCCCTTTAAAATGATATGCACTCAAATGTTTAGTTCTGCAAGTGCATTTCTTACAGTGTATTTTAACTGACAAGCCCGAACTGACCCGAACACACGTGCATATACATACATACAGACATACATACGTACACGAAACAGTGGTTACCGGAGCTCTGCAGAATACATACAAATATATTGACGCTAGCGTCGATTATCATGCCATCTCTTTCTCACACATGCGCTCGCCCATTTATATGCATATAGAAAATGCTTGCGGCTGCTGATAGAAATGAGATCAATATGAGAATATATTTTCGACTATAACGTTGGTGTTTCTTATCCGATCCTAATGAAATTTTGGCAATTTATTAATAATATGTATAAGCATATTATGTATAAATAGGAAGCCTCTGCCTCTTAAATTGTGGAATTTATTGCTTTCGGAAATCGAAATGTATCGATAATTCAGAAGCTGAGCAGTTATCGATAAAATAAAGCAAAATTGATCTGCGCCTGGTACACGAGAACTTATGTTCCAAATTTGAAGTCGCTAGTTCTTATAGTCTCTGAGATCCACGTGTTCATATAGACGGACATACGGACAGGGCTATCTCGACTCGGCTGTTGATCCTGATCAAGAATATATATACTTTATGGGGTCGGAGATGCTTCCTTCTGCCTGTTACATACATTTGCACGAAACCATTATACCCTTTTTACCCATTTTTAATGGGTTAAGGCTATAAAAACAATGGCGCAATTACAATTCCGCTGTTTCCTTAGCTATTACTTGGTCAAAACTGAACCGATTTGCAAAAGCTTAAACCACTTTGATTGTGGTTTGGCCAATTCGCTGGAATCTTGTCAATGGTAGCGCTAGAAAATGGCAATAGGTGTAAGCTTGAGAACTGTGTTAAAAAGCTGCGATAGCAAAAGCACACGTCAATTGACTTGGCTGAAAAGCTTTGCGGGTGTACAGTGGCTGCCAAACTGTGGCAGCGGTTGCTCAACACGGTTAACAGGCGCCACAGCAAGTGTGGTGAGTTTCGTTGGCCTTTACATTTGTGGTGTGAATTGAAGCGATTTTGCCTCAGTTCTGGTGAGTTGATAACCTTTCTATAGGGTTTCTTTTTTTTTGCGGCATTTGCAACTTCATTCACATCATGAATATGAATTTGAATCTATAAATATGAATTTGTGTGCTGGAGATAAGCTGCGGCCACCTCTGACTTAAGTCGGAAGACACAGAGCCATGGACATTAATAGTATTTATATGTATGTGTACATACATACATACATACATACATACATATATAGATGCTTGTATTGTTTGTCACTGTTCTTGGTCAGGCTGACCTAAATCGAGTGGCGCCCCGCTGATAGGACAGGTCGCGCCAACAGCGGCAGCAGCAGCAGCAACATTAGCAGCAGCAATACTAGCACCAACACCAACAACACCAGCAGCAGCGGCAGCTGCGGCAGCAGCGGCAGCAATAGCCATAGCAAATAGCAATAGCCATTTGCATAATCTATCGTCCAGCAATTAAATGCTCATCTGAAATTATTTTTAGACTCGCGCTGCTATCAAGAACGGAAGCCACACACAAACCAAATCTTTCGGGCTCCGGCTCCGGCTCGGGCTGCTGGGCGCAAAAAAAGGCAACGCTTCGATTGGTCGTTGCCTGCCACCATACGAAGCCCACCAGCACAGCCAGTTAGCTAGCCAGCGGTGGGGAGGGGTGGGGCTGCCCCTTGCCCCTTTTTGGGGTTGGCACATGCGCTCAGATGTCGCTTTGGCATCGGGGCGCCAATGGGAAGCCCGCCTGCTGTGGGTGGCAGCTGGGCGGACAGGCGCTGCTCCTAATTCGCCAGGACAGTGCAGCTCAAATGTGTCAACGCTTTTGTTTATGATCGTAACCAAAACACAAAATGCAACTGGCCAGTTGAGTCATTTCTTATATTCAGCTTCAATTTGAAAGTCATTTACTCATTTACTCGATTAGAAATCGATATAACATCGGATAAGGTTAAAAAAAACAAAAGATGTTTTTTACATTGACATTAAATTTTAGCATCATCTGGCAATTCAATTTTAATTTATTTATTTAATTTATACTCGATTCGAAATCAACAAATTAATTTGTTTTCATTCACCTTAAATCTTAGATTTCTAAGCAGCTTTTAATAAACAGTTCAGTTTGTTTATAAATGAAAGGTATTCCAAAAGTTATACTAATTTTAATTGATGTACTTATTTTGTCCGTTAAATTTAGATTTTTACCCATATTGGATTTATAAACCTTACAACTATCCAATAAACGAATTTATATTGATAAGAGTTTTGCTTTTGGAACTATTAAGTTAAGCTGATGTCCGAAGATAATTTATTTTTAGCCATTAGATAAGATACAATATTAAACCCGCCAAATTTAGAGCTTAATATAATGGATTGAATTTGATAAAACTGAAATGCAATAAATGTTAGATACTCAACAAATTAAATACCGATGTGATGTGATGGGTTAAAATTATATATGAATATGCATAGAAATCTTTCTCAAATCAGAGAAAGTGAAAATTGTTTGGGTAGAATACGTAAAAGAACGAATAGAAGAAACTCTCGCATTCTACGCTTTTTCTCTTACTTCTCTACTGCTACCACGTAATGTGCAATGCTACGGGCATATTAGTTATTGGCCAAACAAGATATCATGAAATTGCTGAATAAATGCTTAAATGTATGTGTGAATGTAAATTCATCACAAAATTTTATGACTTAGTATCCTTAAAACAGGGTATTCCATGTTCGATGCTCGACTACGTTTATTACATTCGATTCCTTCGTGTGAAATGCAAACAACTCCGAAGCTGTTCCCAAGAAGGTCTTCGAAGAGAGACAAAAATAAAACAAGTACGAATTCTTTAGTGTAGAGTACTCGACTATCAGATACCCTGAGCCCAGTTGTTAAATGTATTTGTCCAGTCTAATCGTGCAAATTAAGATTAATATTTGTAAATATGTATCTATCAGTTTGTAATATGTAATATGTATCTATATACATTTGATATCAATATAGGAATACTTTTTGGGCTATAACTTGTGTAGTGAATATCCAAACTTAATAAAATGCTTACAGTTGAATATTAATTTGTCAAGGTATGTTTATAAATCAATTGAAATGGTATGCCTTTAAAATTGTGGCTTTTATTGCCATCGATAACCGATATGTATCGATATACACAAAACTGAGCATTTGTCGATAAAATGAAATAAACGTAATCAGCGTATGGTACACTAGAGCAAATGTTACATATTCTATAGCTCTTATGGTCTCTGAAATCAGACAGATGGACGGACGGACGGACAGCTAGATCGACTTCTATGTTAAAGCTGAACAAAAATATATGTATATACTTTATGGGGCAGAGATGATTTCTTCTATCTGTTACATACTTTTGCACAACAAATTCAATATTCCAGGGTATAAGAAATCGTTTACACTAATAACAAATGCAAGCATGGACAAAGCGCCATCTGGCGACCGTAACACAAATAACAAATCTAGCCAGAGACACACAAACACACACACACACACACAGATGTGTTTGTTTGTGCACTATCAGTGGGTGCTGCATTTGGGTTGGCTTTTCGGTTGGTGTTGGCCTCTTCACGCCAATATATCAGTTGACCTACAGAGCTGCAGCAGCAGCAGCTGCAGCAACAGCAGCAGCAGTAGCGGCAGCATAACGTCAACGTCGGCAGCGGCAGCGTTGCATTTGTTGCTGTCGTCGTCGTTCCAGTTAAATGTGCGACCGCTCCCTACAGCTGACAGCGATAAAGAATACGGAGTGGGGCTTTGTCTGGTTCAGACCCAGGCCCTGGAGTAGGCTTACATACACACACACACACACACACACACACACACACACAAACACACACACAGAGAGAGAGACACACATTTCTCTCATTTCGCCATGAGGCGAATTTAGTGCAGAGCCTCAACTTTGCATCCTGTTTACCGACAAATGTGAGAAGAGCCAGTTGCACAAGCGCGCTGCGATAAACAAAGCGAAGCGACGCGACGCGACGCGAGGCGAGGCGACGCAGCAATGAAAGCCACCCACGGCACGAACAGTGGCACAGTTTAGTTGACAAAGATTTATTGTTGTACATAAACATTTGAATATTTACTTTTCGCATTTATTCATTTTAGGTTAGCTTTTCGATGTATATTTTCGTATATTTTCTGCATTAATAATAATAATATTCCTAACTGCAAATAATATAATAATAATATGAATATTTTGAACAAATATAAACACAGCTTGCATACAAATGTTTAGCAACATTGCACCACGGTAGACTCTCACGTTCAAGTTTTGCCTGTTGGTTGCAGCACTTAAGCAAGTGAGCATTTCGTATGTGTGTGCGTATGCTATGTGTGCGCGAGTATCTGTGTGCGTGCGTGTGTGTGCTGTGTGTGTGTGTGTGTGTGTGTGTGTGTGCGCACATGCTAACATTTAACGCTTCGGGCTTCTTCGGCCGTTTGCGGTCGTGTTCGCAAGCTGCTCGTGACGATATTTCTTCGACGGTGCAGCGGCTTTCGTGTTGAAGTTCTTCCACTTCTACATTCGGTTGCGCGCCGTTGTACGAGACGGTCGCACAATTTTCGGTGCGTTGGTTACACTGTTTCCTGCGAAAGCGAACTCGACTGTGATTCGCCTGGGCCGCCAGGCTGTCTCTCTTGATTTCTGTTCTCGTTCTTATTCTTCTTCTTGCTCCACTTCTTCCTCTTTGTGTTCTTTATGTGCAATTTAGACAATGTAGTTATGTTATTTTTTTTAAGTGTTCTCTCAAAGTGCTAAATAATATTAAAAATATATTTTTTTACTGTTCTGGTGCCATCAAGGATATCAAAAAGAAAAAAAAAAAAACCAGGGAAAACGCGCGCGTTCTCTCGCAGGATCGCAAGAAAATAAATCTTGGCTATCGGTACTTTGTTGGCTTTTATTGATGTGGTTTTGTATTTTCATTTCGCTTAAGAACCGGAAAACAGAAACTGAAAACAGCGAAATAACCAACAAAGTGCAAAGCCAAAAAGTCCGAATTTATGAACAAACCAAATTAATTGCAAAAAATCAAGAAAAATAAACAAATAAATAAAAAAATAAATGAGAAGGAAGCGAAAGCCGAACTCTATCCTAAAAAGTGGCCGACAAAAAGTTGCTAAAATTTTGAATGTCGCGCGCGAAATGCAAAACGCAACCCAAATCCAAATAAACAAATACCAAATTCGGGCAGATCTACCAAAGAAAAACACAAAATACTAGGAATCAATAAGAAAAAAAAAAAATAAAAATAAATAATAATAGTAATAAAATAAATAAAAGTATGAATTGTTGTAGGAATTTCGGGCAGCTTCTGCTGAGCTTGTCCACAGTTTATCCCATTCTCGTCTTCTATTTTGTTGGCGTCTTCTTTATCTGTTTTCTCAGCCAGCTTTTTTCTGACGAATTCGCGTTTTGACTTGTCTTTCATATTTTTTTTCCTGCGCTGGCAGCTTTTGGTTTCATACATGAAATATGTTTTATATTATTTTTATTATTATTATTATTATTTTTTTTTTTTTTGCTTTCTGCTGATGCAGCTCATGCGTTTATTATTTCGCCAGTTGCTAAACGGCTCTGTCGGCCTGTTGACAATAGCTGAAATTTGTTTTCCTCATTTCTTGCAGTGCCATAAACATCGTAACCTTTTTTCTTTTTTTTCTTACGTCAAAACGCATCGATCGCATCAGAGGAAAACACCTCGAATACGAATAACCCCAAAACACTGCCCCATACAATTAAAATCAATAAATCAAAATAGCCAAATCGCTGCCAAATCCACAAACTCCGCACTTAAAACACACACAAACCATGGGATCAACGGGATCCCAAGCGACGGCTCCGACGTTCCGTCAGCGGCAGACGATGTCGCTGCTGTGGCGCCTCTTCGCCGTTGTCCTCGTACTGAACGCCTGCCATGCGCAGCTGCTCAATGCCAAGGTGAGTAACAGCTGACCGCTGACCAAACAGATTAACTGAATTAGGAACACAAGTATAGTACTACTTATATATATATATTTAAAAATGTGCGATGTTTTTTTTTTAAATGAATAATTGTCTTATATAGAAGGCTATCAAAATTAAACAGGGTCTTAACAATTTCAACATATTCAGAATTCGCAGCTCAACATATTAATTAACTTGCAGAGTATTTAATACTTAGACAATATTTTAATTTTTAACAATTAATTAATGAGATTTATGGAGAATCAAATAATCAACTGTTAATTGCTTGATAATTCTCCTATTGAATTGTAATTTGTCCAAAATATAATCTGCATTTGTTTCGTAAAGCTACGTCACTCTTAATCTTAAATCGAAATTGTTTATCACATTTTGCTTAGACAAATAAACACATTTGTAAAAAATATCCTTCTCAAGCGGAGGCACTGGAGAATGCTGGATGAGATCGCTAATCTGCCTAGAGCACCATAAAGAGAATATGACTTCTTTGCAGGGTTAAACGCTAATTTATCAGATATCAGATAATGATATGAATGCTGATCAAAATTGGTTGTTGTTATAACGATAAACGATGTAAAGGCAATTAAATATTCAACATTATTGTTGAGAATATAAAAAAAGGAAAATTATTAACATTTCTTTTTGATATATCTGGCATTATTTTTGCTATGTGTGACTACATCTGGCGAAGCAATGAATTTGATTTCTAGAGAAGATATGTATATGTAAATATATATTTTTGAATATGTATTACATACTTGTAGTTTGGCTAGAAACATCAAGAATCTTACTCACAGCATCCTCACACACACTCACACACACACACACACACACATACTCACACACACACTCACACACATATGATGATCTAGTTTTTATCTTATGTAGATGACACAACACACGAGACGAACAGAAACAGCAACAACGAACTTGATCTATTTTACATGACAGATACATAAATATTAAACAAAAACAAAAAACAGCAAAAGCAACAACAGCAACACTCAGTTGGAATGTATACTATGTGCATATATATATATATATATATATATATATATATATATACATATATATTCAAAGCGTACTTTGTTGTTGGAAGAGTTTTTCCACCTTTTGATGTTGACCTTTGCTCGTTTGTAACAAATTAATAAAAAACTAATGAAAATGAGATCCATTAAACTGAACAGAAAGAAGAAGCAAGCTGGGTTGGGAAGGGTGGAAGGGGGGAGTAGAAGAAAAGAACACTTGTGTGTACGCACTACTTATCAGCACAGTGTGCGACAGAGACAGCAACTGAGAGCAACAGAGTCAGTGGTAGTCAGTGTCAGAATTTCATAATGGTACTAAAATAAGCATACCCTATAAAATGTACACACATCCATACACACACACGCATACACACATACATACATATATTGAACTGACACCGGATTTGATTGCGACAATTTTTCGTTACTGTTTTATTTTTCATTATTTTTCATTCTTGAAATCAATTAAATTAAGAAAAACAATTATTTCGTCTGTCCGGCCAAACGCCTTTGAACTCCATTATGGGTCAATGGGGTTATCGTAGCCCAAATTAAAAAAAAAAAAAACCAAGGACGGAATATAAATTTTTAATAGGTTCATTCAATTATTATTTGGTTGCCAATTTCGAATACAGGAATACATAAATATAATCATTTGTTTGTTTCAAATGTTATATATATTTTTTTTTGGCAATTATGAAAGGCCTGATTGTTGTCCATCACGCGTGTATATATATACATATATATATATATATATATATATGTGTGTGTGTGTGTGAGTGTTTGTGCCCATCATAATGAGCTGATAGCTGATGGCTGATAGCCCCTTATCAGCGTGTTAATGACATGTAGTCGAAGAAGTAAAAGTCGCCGTCGTCTTGCCATGAAATAATTTCTTAAATTAACATTTCAATAAAAATAAAACAACAATCACAAAAAAAAATTAAGAGCAGAATAAAAAAAGGCAATTATATGCTACTAGTCGATGTAAGCAGAGCCTTATCGGACCGGCTCAAGCAACTACAATGTATTCTGCAAGAAAACTGAACGAAATCGAAAACGAACTGAATTAAGAGCAGGCCATCGAATGGGGTCAGTCAGCAACATAGAGTTCCTCCTGCTAGCGATATGCGTCCATTGGTTGCATCCGGCGTATACGCAATATGCGCATTGCGCTTACAGAACACGCATACGCACAGGTTAACAGCTTAAATAACAGACAAAGGAATGCGGAGCATACGCTGTTATGCTTACGAGAGCTCTGTGTAAGGATAACATTGCAAGTAACGGATAATAGCTGATTAGATCATTTACATGATTTGCTTAACAGTGTCGAGGCAGAGTGCGGGTGGGATAACAGCAGAGTGAGCGGATACCGTTGATCACGTTTGAAGGGTTAACATTTCGTCGTTTACATGCGAGTTGGCAGCGTTAACAGAGAATGAGGATATTTGCAATGTAAACCTAATGCAAGTAATGTTGCTGAAAGTATATCTGATCACACGCATACATAAAACATGCATGTAGATGTGTGTGGGTTGTGTGGCCTTATTAACAGTCGTGCCGACTGCAAATAGTAAAAGTTTTAGGTGGAGCCGCTGTATTTAGCTATTATACGCTAATCACAGCCAGCAGATTCAAATGTATTTGCACATGTGCGCCTGGATATGTATCCACATTGGGGCGAGTGTATCTATAGCTATATCTATATCTATATGTATGTAGGACTGACATATGTGGCCTGCATGTCGTCAGGTTTCGACTCTCTTCCGCCCCCCTCCACTCGTCTGTCTTTCTGTCAAAATATTTGCAAAGACAGCAAACAGTTGCCACAAAACAACACCAACAACAATAAGTGCCACAGTGTTGTCTTTGTCTGCTCTTCCTTTTAATTTTGTTCGTTCTTTTGCATTTTCGATATTTTTTTGTTTTTTTTTTTTTATTCTCAGCAAATCAATTCTTGAGATGAATTTCATGTGGCTGGCTTTCTTTAGTGCTTTCATTTCTGTTGCTATCTGCTCAATTGTTTGTTTGTACAACATATGGACACAAGATGTTGCCACACATGTTCTGCTGCTGCTGCTGCTGATGCTGCTGATGTCTCCAGCAACACCCTACAAGATATACATATATATATATACACATATATATATATATACAGCAGCAACAACAATTGCAGCGATCGACGCACACCGGCAATAGTTGCTGCTGTCTGTCTTTTGACACTCGAGCTCAAGTTCAGCTCACTGAAAAACCTGCCCCACCTTATCAGCCACCCCCGCCAGCTGCCTCAAGTGGCAAGTGTAAAGTGCTTGGCTTTGTCAATTGGCAACATGCGACGCTTCCGCCATGTATTTTTTTCTTTGCAACTTGGTCAAGGGGATAGGGTTGCGGGAGGGCTCTGTTGTTTTAGCATCAGCAATTAGTCATAGAGTTGCTCTTTTTTGTTTTTGTGCCTTTTAATACCAAAACTGGCCAAAAATACAACAACAACAACAGAGAGCAGCAGCAGCCAACAGCTGGCCAACGTCCAACAACTGACAACATGAAGAAGAGGAAGAGATATATGCATTTTGTAATAGCCAAGTCTGAAGCAAACATCTATTAATAGTTGGCCAACAACGCAGCAGCAACAAGATACAAGATACAAAAACTATACAACAAACAGATACAGATACAGATACAGATACAGATACAAAGAATCTCATCAAATAGTAAGTCGTAAATCGTAAATCGTATATCGTAAAGGGATAAGAAGAGCAACAATCTGGCATTGGAAGACTGACTGCTGAATACTCTGAGAAGCATCCACTTCAAGTTCGAGTTGTCAATTATCGACTGAAGGTCAAATTGATAGCAAGTCAAGTGAACACTTTAAAAGTGATTTCCCGTTATTCATGATTTCCTGTTTTTACATGCCCAGGTACTATTCAGATTTGAAGAGTCAGTCAAAACTAATTGTGCAGAGAATCGAACTAATTTGGATTCGATGATAGGCTAATTGAAGGCTCATCATCATTATTTCATTCATTACGTCACCGCGTGACGTAACGTAACGTTGGGTTTTATCAGTTACGTAATTGTTGATTTATTAGCCCATTTTTATTGAGCTTATCGTTTTAACTCGAAATGTTTGGAATGCACCCGCAGAGACGAGGCGAAATGATACATTTTGTGGCACGAATCAGTCGTCATGGTGCACTCGAGTGGAGTCGAGTTGCGTTCTCCATTATTTAAGCATAGACAAGCAAAAGTTAGAAAGAAAACTATCTGATTACACTGGCGGAATACCACGATAATCGGACAAGGGTTTCACATCTGAGGGAATTATCCGATTCGTAGTTCTACGTAATGCCCGACATAGACTAAACACTAACTCCGGGCGTATCAGGCGCCAGCCCAGTGTAAACCAATTTCAGTTGATGCTATTGTTTATCATACTTGCTGCTGTTATTTTTGTAATTCAATATTTATCTGGCACGTCTGCCGCAATGAGTGCGCCACACTGGCACTCAAAGCACTCACGCATTCACATTCGCTCACTCACTCACACATTCGTTTCAACTTATGAATAATAATTGTTTGCCTTTTGCATTGCGTAAATCTTGAAAATAGAAAAATACAACAAGACGAGGCTTCCTCCCCTCCGCTCCACCACACCCCCAGCGAAACTGTCACAAATTGCCTTTCAGTTATTACAAAATGCAGAAATGGCCGAGTCTCAAATGCGTCGAGTGGGTGTCTATCTATCTATTTATCTATTTATCTATCTATCTATCTATCTATCTATCTATCTATCTATCTATCTATCTATCTGTGTGTAGCTGTATCTATTGTGTCATCCCAGTGGCAGCTGCCTTTGTAATTAACTACTAGCTGACCAGTCTCGACTCGACTGGACTCGCCTCTGCTCGACCCACAACTACCCTGTTGCAGAGAACCCTCATCTCTACATGACTAATAATATGCACCTCTATATAAAGTTCAGGGTATTCGCAAAGCAAAACATAAAAGTACTAAAAAAAATAAATAAACGAGAAACTATTTTGCACATTTGAAATGGCATTAGCTATAAAATCAGTTGGCAAACTGCATCCACATGTTCGAATATGGCTAATTCTCACATTCATCCAAAGCTGGCAAAATTACAATCTTGCTGTTGCTATGAGATAAAAGAATCCCCTATTAATTCCAATAGCCATAAAAGTCACAATGCATACTATTGATCAACTGATCAAATTTCATTAAGATTGGCTAAGAATCACCCAAGTCTTATTTTGACTCTTATATGTATCTGTATCTGCCTTTAGATATGAGAGTAATTCTACGCCAAATTATTAACAGGACATTTGGCAATAAAACACAAATTTATCGAACAGCTGGGTTCACGGTATATCGAAGTCGAGCTCACTCGATTGCAGCACTCTTACTTGTTTTATGTCTTTCGAATTGATAACAGAACTCTTCAGGACACAAAATCATTTCCTGACTAAATATTTTTAGGTTAGTTTTGAAAACAACTTCAGTACTATTTCTAGGGGTAACGCAAAGAAATTCTGTTGCTCTAATTTTTTTCCTCAGTTGCGAAAACCAATTTTTCACAATCAATTAAAATCAAATTAACAAGATATGAAAATTGGGCTCAATATGCAAAGACTCTGCTGAAATTCCTATATATAAATCACAATTGGTGCAGCTGTCTGTCTTTTTATTTTGTTATTTTTTTTTTTTTTGTTTTTGGGTATAATGTTCTGATGTGATCTAAAAATTGTTATGGGTTGGGACTTGGGACTTGTGAAAGAGTCAGTTTGTTTTTTGGGTGTGGCCTTGCCACCAGATGCGGTTGGGGTGACATCAACAGCTGCAACTCGTCAATATGCGCCAATTTATAATCGCTATATAAATCTTTAATTTTGGCTTTTCGTTTCGTGGAAATTGAAACAAATTCGAATGCCAGCCTTCAGTTAAAATGCTATCGTGGGGATCTCTGTACTGTTGCTCGTCCCCCGTCCCGTCCCCGTTTCCGTTCCCGTTCCCGTCCCTCTTCCCGTGTCTCTGTCTGTGTCTGTCTGGAGTTGCATCATCTTGCAGCTGAAGCTGAAGCTGAAGCTGGAACTGGAACTGAAACATGACTTTGTGTCACTGCTGGGCGTTACGGGTTCTATTAAAAAGCATTCGAAATTATTTAAATGGGTCTTCATGGGAAATTGCTGCTCAATTTGAATTAATTGAAGCTCGCGCGCGTTAATTGCCAAAACTGTTTACATCAATTTCTTAATATCAAGAAATACAAAAGGGAGAAAAAATTAAAACAAATCGAAATGAATAAACAAAAATAAATGTAAAAAATATGAGGGAAAACTTAATTTGCTTTTATTGGCAGTCAATTAATTGGTAAACAAAACATAAAAGCCAGAAGCGAACAAAACTCAAATGAGGCAGCAATGAATGCATAATTATGCTAATTCATTAATTTGTTATTGCATTAATTTATACAAAAAAAAAAAAAAAAAAAATAATAAAATAATAAAAAAAAAATAAAACCAGAAAGTAGAGCTACAAATCTCAGCTGACCGAACACTAAATGCCCTCACAGCCAAAAACATACATCGGTTTTTTGTGATTAATTCTTACGATAATTTTTCCTTGATTTATTATCCTCTAATGAAAATTAACTAGCAGAAAAATGGAATTTCCTTTAAATATTTTTCTGGCATCTTTCTTTATTCCTTATTGTATTAGTTCTTGATCCCTGGGCCAATTGCTTCCAGCTTTAAAACTGACTTAAATCACGTGAGATTCGATTGAAAATACAGATATTAAATATATATATAAAATAGTTGTAACTGTATTTCCTTAAATTCTGCAAAATTTACTTTTTTTGAAGTGAGACTCGGCTCATATATATTTAATATCATCGGAGCTCTAAAAAATAGTTGTCAGCTGATATCTTAAAAGGTGCAGGATTTCTATATTTTCGTACTTCTTCACTAAATATAATATATAATATGTATAATATACATATATGTATGTAAAAGTAACATTAAATGTTTTATAAAATCGAATTGCGAATGTGGCTTTATTATTAGCAATTGTTAGAATATTAAATTATTTAAATATATCCAAATGGCTGCAGAGATGAGTTCAGATAAATATTTAATATATGCTTGCAGATATATAAAACTGTTATCTTGGTTTAAGTTCCGTATTGTTTAGTTATTTCATTTCAAAATGGAGACTCATCTAAATCAGGAAAATGAACAGATTTATCAAATCGGATGGGGCAAGTAGCTTTATTATTAGCAGTTGCTTGAATATTAAATTGTTCATAGTTTGGTGACCTTCGCTTAAAATTTAAATATATTTCCAAATTAAATCTTTCCAAACTCCAACTTATAATCAATATATAGTATATATTTCAACTTGACAGCTGGCTATCTGTCTATCTGTCTGTCTGTCTGTCCGACAATAGGGAATATGCTTTCGGTTTGTAAGGGGTAAAAACCAGAACATTTGGATTTTCGATTTCTTGAATAATTTTAATGGCACTTTTGTATTGTTTGACGAAATTTTTAGCTAGTTATCCGCCATGTCTTAGCCATGTTTTAGTTGGCTTAGTCAGCCAGTTATTGTTGTTGTTGTTGTTGTTAAAGTTTGTATTTTTCGTTATGTTGTTGGTGTGTTTTTGTTTCAATTAAGTGAAAAACGTAAAGCGCTCAACATACATTGTAGAAACGAAAACCCAGTCAATAGCAGATAAGATATAGCTAACTAATAGAGCACACACACACACACACTCACACACACACGCACACGCACACACACACACACACACACACACACGCATTTTATATGGCTGGCATAGTTTGGTGCTGCTTCTTCCCTATGTTTGTTGTTGCTGGTCTCAAGTTATATTTTTTGTTGCCAAGCTAATGATAAGCGCGGCAACATGACGTGTTGCAGCGGCATTGATAGCCGTCGATAGCCTTCGTGTGTTGTGTGTTGTGCTGTGCTGTGCTGCTCAAACTGTCAATGCATACACTTAAACAAATAGTCCATCTGCATACAGCAGAGACATTTACTTGCTGCGCAAACATCATTTTTAAAGCAATTTTTACGTTTTTGGAATTTCGACTGATTCAATATTTTGTGAAGGAGGTGTTTAGAGGGGGCAGGCCGGGGCAAGGGGCAAGGGGCGTGGTTTTCGGGCTAATGAATTTGAATTGAATGCATAATTGTGACATTTGCATGCGTTAAGATTGACCCGCTGCTGCCCCTCCCTTTGCCGCAAGTCTATTTTCGGCCAGAAACGTTTGATTGCTTTATTTTATTTCCTTTGGTTTCTATTTGTATTTTATTTTTCCTATTTTTGTGTTGGTTTTTTGGCTCTGACAACCGGTTTTGCTTATTAGACGCTTAACGGCGCCGCCGGTACGCTTGCCACAATTTATGATTACTTGCGGCTCTTCGGAACTAGTCGCCTTATCACTACTTCGGCATTTATAAGCCACATTTTGGTGTTTTTTTTTTTTTTTTTTCGTTTTCATTTTGGCCACAGGTGCCGATAACTATTCAGTTGTTTGAACCCAAGCAGCCCAACAACAAATCGACCAAGTTTGTCTCAACTCGAGCTGACTCAGCGCACAAATATGCGCCCCTTGTAGTCCGATCCGATACTCAGTTCGACACTCATGAGTGTACTCATCGGCCGCATGGTGTCATTTGCAATTCGAACTGCAGTCAGCAATAATAGCCAACTGTGGCAAGTTCATTAGCTTCTCAGTCTGCAGACTTGGTTGATTGACTGGCAATGAAATGACTCAACGTAAATATCCTATATGACAAAAGCTGACATCAGTCTGCTGGGCATACAGTCAAACTCCCTTAGAATGAACTTAGCTACAGAAAATTCCAATCTATAGCATTATAATACCTTTTGTTTAAACCCTGAACCCATTACAAATAATAAAAAATAAGATATATGTTTGCAGGATAAACATTAACTATCGGTTCCCTATAGCTATGTCCGTCTGTCCAGATCCTAGAGACTATAAGAAATGCAGCTGGACATGCAAATTTCAAAGACTATTCCCATTTATTTCAATAGAAGCCTTAAGTTTAGAGATTTATCTTTTTGTTCAAGAATGCAGATATCTTGGTCTAATATTGATTAAATTACTATCATTATGAGTCGAGCTCTCTCGACTACAGTATTCTTACTTCTTTTCAATTTAGCGTTGCACATTTGTAAATCTACTCGTAATGTTTTTAAAATAAGTATCATTTTGTCCGACTTTTTGTAGATATTTTCAGACTTGAATAAATTCAAATCTTCGCAATTGTTATTACTGATTTATTTTAGGCTTCTTTTGTAACATTTGGAATTTGGATCATAAGTACAGTTCATAGCTAATGAGACCTTCTAACTCCGACTAAATGTTAATTAAGCGCCACTTAGCTTGAGTCCAAGAGTCGAAACAAATTAATTTATGAGTTAATACAATCAGTTAATGGGCTAAGAGGTGTGTATTGTGTGGAAACAATAGCTATATTAACGTTAACTAAAGCTCATAGTAGCCAAAAGTGTCATCATAACTCGAGTTGTGTCTTTGATGAGGATTGGCTTGGAAAGTTGAAGAAATAGCAGAAGCTGCTAAGAGCTCTTTTCATTGTTCCAATTTGATTGATTGATGGCTTTTTAATTGTACTTCCTATGCGTGGACAATATACAACTAGATATGCAAATATATATATATATATATATATATATATTTATGTATTTATGTATTTATGGATCTATGAACTGAATAGCTGAAGAAAACAAAAACGTTTTTGATCTCAAGAGCTGTTGAGCGTAAAATAAATAAATAATAAAGAGAAAACAAGTTTATAATCATTATGAAGCTTTAATTATCGAGCATCTCATTTCGCATTGATTTATGAATTAGTAATTCAATTAGCAGCAACTTTTGAGTATTTGAATCATTTGCAATTCTTTTTCACATCTCTTCTTGGCTTCTATCTATTTTCAGGTATGTCTCGATTTAATTTGCACAAAGAAACACTTTGCCTGAGATCGGTAAGTCTCTATATCTATATATGTGTCTGTGTGTGTGTGTGTGTGTGTGTATGTGTGTGTGTGTGTATGTGTGTGTGTGTGTGTCTTTAAGCCAGTTTAAACAGACAGCTTGACGCTTGAGCTCGTCTTTTGGTTAAACCGGCCACGCCCCATGTGGTCAGCCACCCCCGCCTGCTCGCGCCACGCCCCCTCTTGCTGTGCTTGGGCGCCTTACTGGTTTGGGCCAAGGGCCGGTCACTAAATGTGCCCATTAGCTGCCAAAAGGCAAATATTTGTTGTTGTCACTAGACTTGGCAACAACCAACAACCAACACTCGTCGCTTGGCCAAAAGCCGAACTTGATTTATTTCCTGTGTGCGTGTGTGTGTGTGTGTGTATTTGTGTGTGTATATTTGTGTGTGTGTATTTGTGTGTGCGTAGCGCAGTTTCAGCTTTTGTTGTTGTTGGCCACAATAAAACGTGCCGCCAAACAAACTGAAAATTTCAAACAGCAACAGCAACAACAACAACAACAACAAGCAATTTGACCTTGACGCATGTTGTTGGCCACTCCATTTTGGCCATTCAGTGGACGAGTTTAAAATACACCACACAATAAATATGAAATGAGCTGTTTAATTCAAATACACAATTTGATGAACTATTCGAAACATTTCAAAATACTCTCTCTGAAGGAACTTGCACAGAAGAGAACTAGTTGAACTAGTTTCTACTGATTTTTTTCTTAACTGAAATAAAATCGAATTTAAAGCCAAGCTTGTTAAAAAGCCGCATAGTTCTATCATTTGGCTGGCATATATTATTTATAATATTGCTTTTGCTTAAAGTTGCTTAAAGTTGAAAAACTGTTTAAATTAAAAATAAAATGTCGTAAAAAGCGAAAGCAAAAAACAAAACATGGTCATTTCAGTTTTATTTATTTGTATTTTCTCTGAAGTTTTCAAGTTAGTTAACTTTTGAAAACATATTTGAAAAACATGCCCGTTTCAGTTTCAGTTTCATTTTGTGGACTTTGATGTTCGCAACTGGTGCAAATGATTGTGGCAATAACGAAATACACAAATGGATGCGTGCAAATGTATTTTGCTAACTGTTGGCAAACATGTTAGAAAAACACGCTAATGAACAAATGTGCATTTTTTGTTGTTGATTCTATTGTTTTTTTTTTTGTTTTTTATGATGCCTTCAAACAAATGCCGAAATTGTTTTGCAACTTTGGACTTAGAACAGTTTTTTGGCCGGCTTTGTCAGCAGTTCAAACGCGCTAACACATCTAAGCGAGAGGAGGGAGGGAAGAGAGGCAGCTGGAGAGGAATGGGGCGTGTGCTGAGTGTCACTCATAAGTCGCACTCGCAGTCGCAGTCACAGCCACAATTGCAGTTGCAGTTGCAGTTGCAGCTTACGTTAATGCAGTTCAAGTGTTAGAAACATAGAAGAAATAACTCATTTTGCGCCTTCTCCTTGCCCCCCCTCCAGTCGGGCACCTCTTTAGAGTTTCTGGGTAAATGTGCAGCAATGCGCTAAAGAAATCAACAAGCCGCTCAAGGGGCACACACACACATACCCCCTCCTCCCCCCCCCCCCCCCTGCCACCCTCCCCGGTGTAAGCAGCACTCGTGTTACTGAGATGCTGTGACAATGACAAGGAGGTCTACAAAGATTCGAGACGACAACTGCGGCTAAAGCAGATGCAGAGGCAGGTGCAGGGGCAGGGGCAGGGGCAGCTATTGAGGTTGCAACTAGAGATGCGCACGTGTTGCATTTTTTTTATTTTTTTTATTTCTTAAATGACACGAACTTCAAATAAAAAACAAAAAAACCACTCACCGTGCAAAACTCCAGCAACACATTTAGTTTCGTTTTGAATTCTAACGAGTTGTTTCTTATTTGTTTAAATTCTTATGCAGATCAACGTTTTGTAAAATGAATAATGCATAAGTCTGAGCATTTTGTCGGCAATTTTTAATTCAAATAAATTCAAATATGATTTTCTTTTTTTTATGCTTTCCTGCCTCTTCAGGTCAAGTGGCTTATTATTTTTGTATATTGTATGTACTCAAATATATAGAAAATTGTTTCAATCTCCACATCTAACTGAACGTATGCCGTAAATACGGGATGCGAAATATATTGCAATAAACAATTCAATTTTTAGCAATATATCTCCCAATTGCCCCGTCTAGAAACATAAATCAACTAGATTTTAACTGACGGCGTATCGCATTAAAATAAGAAATTATCGCAGTTTTAATCAAATATATATTTTTATTTTCATTGTGAATTGATCGAATCTCTTTTCACGAGCGCATCTCTAATTGGGACTCAAACGCTGAAACTGAGGCTGAAACTGTGGCTGAGGCTGTGGCTGAGGCTGTGGCTGAGGCTGTGGCTGAGGCAGAGTCTGAGGCAGAGTCTGAGGCAGAGTCTGGGTCTCCTCTAGTAATTACGTTTACTTGTTGTCTGCTGCTGTTGTTATTGTTGTTGTTGTCTGTTGTGTGTTGTGTGTTGTGTGTTGTCTGTTGTGTAGGTGTAATACCTTTAATAAGCAGGATGACGTTGCACTTGGCGACGACGACAACTGCAGTTTAACACAGCAGAGCCGAGCAGAGCCGGGGGAGGAATACCTTTGTTCAGCGCTGACTGCTCCACTCGAGGCGGCAGTCGGCAGTCGGCAGGCGGCACCCCGTTTTGCCCTCGGGCACCTGCAATCTGTGGAGTCCACACCCCCGTTCCCCCGATCCGAGTGCAACATAATGACCCCATTCGTGGCAACCACATTTTGAGGTTAGTTTTGTTTTCGAGCAAACGCCAACAATGACAACAGCAATAAATTTGCAACTTTTGACTGGGTTGGCATTCAACTGGTTCCACTGTAGGGCTAAGCATTTGTAAAACATGCGCCGACATTTTCAGTTGTTAGTTTTCCTTACATTTCCTTTTTCTATTTATTTATTTTTTATTTGTGTGTATTTTTTTTTTTAAATTACCCATATGCTAGTTAGCCACGCATGCTTTCATTTTCAGCTGGGCTCTCGACGCATAAAATGGCTAAAACTAAGTTTATGTTGAACGCATGTAAATGACTAGAACCGAGCTCCAAAACTATGGGGTATATGTGTACCTTTAGGAATTGTCAACGGCTTTATTACAGTAAGAGTGAAAGTGAAAATAAATAATAGGAAATAGTTTGTGGAAAAAGAAAGCAGAGAAAATTAATTAAAAACATATATATTGACTAATTGACTCTTTAAGTATTTTAATCGAAATTGAAGGGTATGTGATAGTCGGGCATCTGCTGTGGCCTGTTGCTTGTTTGTTGACTTGTTTGACTGGCCAATGGCAACGTGCCTCGCATGTTTGGCTTGTCAGCGAAACTGAAATCAAAACCTGCGCCCACTTAATGCCCCAAACACGTTGCTAAAAATACAGAAGAAGAAGAAGAAAAAGAAGAAGAGGAGGTTGACCAGTGGGAGGGGGAGGGGATGGGTACTGGTGCTGGTGCTGGTGGGTAAACACTAATCGCGACTTCAGTCTATAGTCTGGCTGGAAGTGAGGCTTCTTTATGGTCTTCAAGTGGTCATTAATTTATGCAGCTTCAATTAGCAATTCTGGATGCCTTTTGCATACGCTTTCATTTTTTATGGCTCAAAACAATTTGGTAGGCCTCAAGTGCTTGATTGTTGTTGTTTTTTTTTCATTTTTCTGGTGTACAAATTGATTGTTTCCGCTGATGAATTTTCGTATCGGTTTTTTGGTGTTTATATTATTCGAATGCGATTAGTTGTGATGAGGTAATATCGGGGCAAGCGATAAGCTGGAACTGCGTAAGAATTGAGCCTCATGAGTCTGTGGTCTTTGCTTGGCGCGGGTTCCGCTTCAATCTGTCAGCGGGGCGAGAATTTGCCCTTGTCGTGGCTCAGTATTTCTAGATAACTTAATCGCCGGCTGCGTTTGCTACGTCAATATTTAATTTATTGATATGGCCGGACTCGCCGTTTACACTGTCCCCGCAAATAGGTGGCCTCAAACCAACAAAAAAAAAAAAAAAAAACGAAGGGAAAAACTATGAAAACTGTCAGACAGACTGTTGGCCAAATGTGCGTCTCACACTCAGTGCGACATGACAAGGAGAAACTGTCAGCATCCAGCAACAATAAGAATGATCGATGGCTGAGCTGTTGTTTTACTAGCTTTACGGCTGGCTGCTCATGTGTGTAAATCATCGGCGAGTCAATTTTAAGTAGCACGCTGTTTACCGTTTTATTTTCAGTTGGCATCCCCAGAAACTGCAATGAAATACATAATTAAATACGTCGTTCAAGTCCAGCTCGATCTTTGCCAGTTCTCGTGGAATTCAAATTGTTATTTCGTCATATTTTCAGCAGTTCATTGAAATATTAAGAAATATTACAAGGCTTTTCAAATGTCACTCAAAATTCAGCTATTGCCTGTCATTAACATTGCATACATTCTCCAGAGGCATGAAATAATAACATTCTGTACACTTAACATTCGAAAAGTATGAAATGATAACATTCTGTACACTTAACATTCGTAAGGCATGAAATGATAACATTCTGTACATTTAACATTCGTAAAGTATGTTGCGTGTGGATCTCGATCGATCGTGTTCTTTTTTTTTAGCAAAGTTAATGCTATATATCTGATATTTTTATTTAAGTACAATCATAAACTTTTAAGTCAAGTAAATTAAGTAATGTATGAAATGTTGGAATCAGGCTATTAATTATATTATATGCAATATCAGCTATTTTGGCTTCATTCTTCATAATAGCTAAATGCCTCTCGCAAGCAGATTATATTGAATTCAATGTGATTGTTTGATTATGTGTCGCACGCTAATGTTGGCATTAGCATAATGCGGCATCTTGATCGATTGAATGCCACACGCTTTACATACATATATGCAGATAGATAATGTCATGTCCAATTACATATGCCAGCCATGTTAAAATGTTAAAATGTTAAAATTCTTAAATTGAATAACATTATTCGAATATTATGCCATCTACATACAAATGTTGACATTAGCATATTTGTCCACTCGGATGAGATCAGATAATGAATGTTTGTAGCCAATTAATGCAGACTTTCAATGTTAGCGTTAATTGGGCGAGTGTAATTGAAGATGTACAAACTGTTTTCCATATTTATTGCATATTAAATTTCCAAATTTGAAATTGTTTGATTAATATAGATATATTTTCGTATATATGTATTTTTGTTCATATATAGTCGGTTCATTTAGTTCAGAGTACATTGACACTTGAACGCCAAGTTCAGTTAACTTTATTTTTGGTCTTACTTTGCACAGAGATCGTATTTCAAAGTACACCACACACACATACACACACACACAAACACACACACACACAAGCACATTTGAGGGTGTAGAATTCATATTCATAGCCATACTCAGATGTCCAAAGCACCTCTCACAATTCACAATTCTCAGGCTTGTAGTGCAGTGTTTCGTCTTGGCAAATGCCCATGAGGAAGTTAACAACACACACACACACACACACACACTCGCACACACACACGTAACTTAAAAAATAAAACGAAAACGAAAATACAAATAAGAATAGAATTAAAACTTTTGCTGTGGCTTTTAAACAATCACTCAACTTTGCCAACTTGCTGACCATATATCCATATATCCACTTATGTATGTATGTACATAAATAGATATGTGTGTGTGAGTGTTTACACAAGTGTGTACATAGAGCTAGGTAATTTAGTTTAAAGTTTAGACACAGGCATAACCCAAGTGGACTGTGAAGCATCGTCGTCGAAGTGTTGACGCCTTCAGCGTTGACAGCTCAGTCGTCACCCAAAATACCACAAAGTCACCCAAGTCACCAGTCACCAGTTGGCAGTCACCAGTTGGCAGTCACCAGTTGGCAGTCACCAGTTGGCAGTTAGCAGTTGGCAGTTAGCAGTTAGCAGTTAGCAGTTAGCAGTTAGCAGTTAGCAGTCACAGTTACAGCGCCAACAGCCAACAGTCGCCAGACTGACCTACAACGGAGCCACTGACTCGATGCCATCGCTGTCGCAGTCGCAGTCGCGGTCGGCGTTGCAATCGCAGTCGCAGTCGCAGTTGCAGTCGTCTGTCGTCTGTGCGTGCCTAATGAGTTGCTGTAATGCTAAACCGAATAAAAATTGCATATTAAATGCATATATGTACATATGTATTTGCATATACATAAATATGTGCACACCCCCCCACCCACCAGCAAAAGCCACAGATATTTTTTGTTATTTAGATACTGGAAGGCAAGTACAGTGTGGACTGCCTAAACTGTATTCTGGCAGCTGTAAAGTAGAGCTAGCACAGCTATTAAAGCCAAATTTAACCAAGAATACAAGAATGAAAGAATCAAATTTAAAGAAGAGTTATCCTAAACCAATGTTAAATAAATTATTGTTCGGAATTTAAAATATTATATTGTTATTATATTTTTGTTCGTTTTGAAGATGTCCTCCTGTGAATTTAATATTCTGCATTATTGTTTGTAATAAATTTTTTTATATATTTTTTTAATTTTGTTTAACACAAATGTTTCCGGTTTGAGATCTGGGTTTGAAATAACTGAACATTCCATCTTATATTGTGTCAGACTGTGTGACGTGAATATCTGTGGCTATATTTAGTTGCCAGCAGATTAACTCCGATATGTCTTCGTCGGCGTATCTTAGATAAGTGTGCTTTCTTAATCCAGATAGGCGCAGACAAACATGTCACTTGAAACTTATCTTTCGACCGATTGTTCCTTTGGTAGCTACATATATGATCCGGCAATGTCCGACCTATGTACTATGGCTGCAGAAAAAATATTTATTTAATATATATATTTTGTATATATTTATTTATGTATTTTTATATATTTATAATATAAGACTTAATATTTGGCTATATGGACTCGCCAAGTGCTGCCGATCTATATTTAATCTTTATATCCTTAAGTGATATTTATATATATATATATATATATATATATATATATATATATATATATATTAATTTGTTTATTTGATGTATAAACAAATACTGCATCTAAACTATCAAATTTTAAATTATCAGATTCTGAGTTACAAATGGTTAACAGAGTTAGTCCGAAATTAGCGTGTAGCGAAGTCATCCTGTACACTTATGTGTGTGTGTGTGTATCTAATTCCCTGACTGTCTGTCCTTATGTGAGTGTGTGTGTGTGTTTGTAAATTGGTAGCTTTGGACGGGCCTAAAACAAATTGCACGCAATTAAACACGCTCCACGCGGCGACGTCGTCATCCTCAAAGACGTCGGCACCGTCAGCGTCAGCGTCAGCGTCGTCGCCGTCGCCGTCGTCATCGTCTGAACCGGCATTCGGTAATCGACATTCGGCGAACGGCACTCGGCATTCAGCATTCGGCATTCGGCGAGCGGCTGCTGCCATTTACGATATGCATCGGGCCACCGGCAAAAGTGGCAAACAGCTGGCTTGCTGCTCGCTGCTCGCTGACTAACTGACTGACTGAGTAACTGTAACCGGCGTTTCAGCTAGCGCTGGCAGCGCTGCCGCTGACTATCAGCTCGAGTGCAGCTTTGTCTGCTTTGTGGCCTGGCCATACATATAATTTAGCTGTTAGCATCTTGATGGCCGATTTGCGATTTGGGATTTTGGATTTGCGGCTGTGTTTGATTAATGGATGCCCGAAAAATAACAACAAAAGCTTGCAGCTCTCATGATGTTCATCATGTTCATCATGTTCATAATACGAATGCTGATGATGATGATCGGTGATCGGTGATCGGTGATCGGTGATGGGTGACTGGAGATCATTTTGGCTTTCGGCCAAGTTGAAGTCGACAAGTCAAGAAGTGGTATTCAATAGCCGCAGCTAATTGCACATAAACACAAGTTGCATGCTGCTTAGCGCCAGGGGCGGGCATCATGATTTATGCCTTGCAATTGCAACAGCGACAGCAATTCTAAAACAACAACAACAACAACAACAAGAGCAACGTTGCCTATGATATCATATGCATATCGGCTATACTCCATGCTCCATGACATCATCGATGATTGCCGTCTACGCCGGCAAATGTGACGCAATTTTCATTTGAATTTGTTTTTATTTTTAAATTTGTAGTAGTTGTAGTTTTTTTAAGTTTAGCACAAAACACTTAAATCAAGTTGCTAACTCGCCGTTAAATACATACAATGTATGTATTTGCAAGAGAAAAGGATGAACTCACATGAAATGAAGAGTCTTCTAAGAAGATTGAGAATCTTAACTGAAGGCTGTTTCTATTTATTTTATTTTAACCTAATCAGTTGTTAGCTGATCTAAATTATTTTTAGTTGCAACTGTATTAATTAATGTATTGCATCATACACAACCAACATTTACATTTATATTTAGGTTTCCATCAAGTGTCTGTTAACTGAATAATACGCCGACAGCTATTTATACATACATACAAAACATACATATGTATGTACATTTATAGAAATGTACACATGCATGCAATTCTGGACAAACAGTTATCAACTAATTGTTTGATTTGTGGCTGCAACTCAAGAATCTTACTGCGGCCGTCCGGGCTGTTGACTCTAGTTTGTAAATCAATGTGTCTAAATTTGGCATGGGCAATATTGTCGCTGCCACAGCACAGTGTTTTACAACACTGCACGTAATATACGGCACACATAAATTAGATATGGAAAATAAATTATGAAACAATTTATTATTACTATAAGCAGCTGAAAAATGCAAAAATCCATTAGAAGTTTAAGACATTTTTTCGTGTATTTTTTAATGTATTTATTTTAATAAATACAAATTGTAAATTAAATTTAAAACAAAAGTTACGCGTTAAATTAAATAAAATTAAAAGAAAAATGTTCAACGAAAGAAAATATAAAATATTATATACAAAATGTAGCTTCTTTTCGAATTGAAAATATTTTTATTTGAATTTTAAGACGTTTCTTCGTATATTTTTTTTAATGTATTTATTTTGTATGGACTAAAAACAGTTTTTAATAAATGAAAATTTTAAATTAAATTCAAAATAAAAGATACGATTTAAGTTATATAAAATAAAAAGAAAAATGTTCAACGAAAGAAAATATAAAATATTATATACAAAATGTAGCTTCTTTTCGAATTGAAAATATTTTTATTTGAATTTTACGACGTTTCTTCCTACTCTTTTTTTTAATGTATTTTTTTTTTTTTAAAAAAATGAACATTTTAAATTAAATTCAAAGTAAAAGATACGAGTTAAGTTATATAAAATTAAAAGAAAATATAAAATATTATATACAAAATGCAGCTACTTTTCGAATTGAAAATATTTTTATTTGAATTTTAAGACTTCGTAAATTTTTTTTTAATGTATTTTTTTTTTTAAAATAAATGAAAATTTTAAATTAAATTCAAAATAAAAGATACGATTTAAGTTATATAAAGTTAAAAGAAAATATAAAATATTATATACAAAACGTAGCTTATTTTCGAATTGAAAATATTTTTATTTGAACGCTTTACAGCACTGGTTTCACTGACATAGTTTCATTTGTGGGGCAGAGGACTTTTTACTCCTGAAAAATATAAAATAAAATATAAAATATTATATATAAAATGCAGCTAATTTTAGAATTTCAAATATTTTTATTTGAACGTTTTACACTACTGGTTTCATGTGTGGGGCAGAGGACTTTTTAGTCCTGATCCTTGGTAACTCAATGAAACTCAAAGAGCAGAAAAACGTGCTAAAGACTTGTTTGTTAGGATGCATAATCAACATCATTCATCGAAATCAAAATGCCACGTTCGCCATGATGATTGTCAGCTATTTGTTGTTGTTGATGTTGTTGATGTTACCACATGACAGCTGCAGCTCAACTGGCGTGCCTCATCTGCATTTACTGCTAGCGTTCCTCAGTCCCTGCCTTTCCTCTTTAGCGACTTGTAGTCGCTGTGGTTACAAGGTCGTCAGGCTGCCATTACTGGGGGGGTGGGGGGTGGCGCAAAAGGGTTAAAAGGTCAGATTGCTAATTGCGCCGCAGACTCCAGGCTCAGCAACAGCAACAGCAGCAACATCAGAAGCCACAGCAGGCAACTTTAACTCTGATAGCCAAACTCGCAATTGTTGTTGTTGTTGATGTTTTTTGGCATCGAGGCTTTTGGCCAACTTGCCAAAGTTTGACAAATTAAAACCGAAACAAGCTCCGCTGTTGAAGTAATTAAGTCAGCGCCAAACGGCAGCCAAATACGTGGTTGCTGCTCCACAACTCAGATTGGCCCTCTGACCTGCGCTTTGGCCTCTCCGGCTCTGGTGTTTTTTGTTTTGGTTATTATATTTGCTTTTGGATTATTTTTGTGGAACTTACGACTAATTGAGCTCAGATTTCATGGCAGCCCTAAACGCAAATGCGAGCAATTTTCAGCATAGGTCAGAGTTTCAAGCAGTTTCAAAGTTTCAAAGATGGCCAGTCTTGGCCAAAACAGAACAAAATCTTGCTAAAATTACAATCGAATATACAAAAAAGCCAAAGAGTGTGTTGTTCAGTCTCTGTAGAGATTTGAACATATTGCAACCACAACTGTTGCATACTTTCAACTGGTTGTTCCTCTTATCGCTGTTTGTTTCTTTTTGTGTTGCGGCAAGTTTATATTTGCATAGAAGCTGACGGCCTGAAGTCATTTCTATAAATATGTATGCAACAACTCAAAGCATAGGAATGCAACATTTATAGCAATGCCCCACACACACACACACACACACACACACACACACACAATATAAGCGTGGCGAATCTGCTGCCATAAAAAGATGACTGAAACGTAGAGACATAAAAATCCCAAAATGTAACGACTCAGCTCCGACAATACGATTATTACAAAATACAAATCGCACGCAAATAAAAAAAAAATAAACAAAAAAAAAAAACAAAAAAAAAAACATGAAAAATACGCTACATTAAAACTGCACATAAAACTTTGTAACAATAAAGTACAGAAAATTATGCGAAAAACAAAAATCAAGAAAAACAAAATGTTGAAGAAGAAGAAGCTTCGAGAGGCAATATAAAGCATAAAGATCAAAATAATCATAAAGCTAAAAACGTGTGAAGAGTTCGCCAGATTTTGCTCAAGTATAAAATTACACACACACACACACACACACACACATATATATATATACATATATATATATATATAGAGAGCACATAAGGTCAGCGTAAATGGTCTAAAGTGAAAATTGCTTTTAACGAACGATGTGATTTTATTTTTTAATATACCTAAAATTAGCTGGAAATTCATTTCAGTACTTTGAGTTGAGTGCGCAGCTCATAAAGCCAAGTTAAGCGTTAACGACTAACTTAAATGTGTGTTGTAAAACAAGTTAAATGGCCCCAGCTGAGTCTCTTCGACCAACACATGCCCTATTTGCATAGGCACAATTTAACAGAGATGAACACAAATTCTACACAAATAGTTATCATAAAAATTACATCTGAACTCGAGTTGATTTTATGGAGTATGTCAAGATACCCGCTTAATGCATGCAGGGTGTGCAGGGTATGCGGGGTGTGCAACCACTCCAAAGTGCTGCGTATATTTTTGATGCGAATGCAAAGCACTTTTTTTTCTCAAAAATTTGCTGCCAATTTGGAAGCTAATTGGCCACATTAATTACGTACAATTGACCAGCAGGGGGATGCTGGAGGTGGTGGGTGGTGGAACGGATCGTTCTTGGCCAGGTCAAGTAGCTAATGCTCAATTACAAGTTGGCTGGAGTGGGAGTGGGAGTGGGGTTGTGGAGAACCACTTAATGCAGACAAATGACAAGGCGTAAGACGTTGCCACCTGGCAGCCGCATCTCTTTAACAGTGGCATCGCCGTGCGGCACGTAGCGTCTAAGTGCCACAAATTACGCACGCAAATTGGCTTTGTTATGGCTGCTGCTGCTGCTGCTGCTGCTGGTGCTTGCCACTTGCCACCTGACTGAGAGAGTGTGCGAGTCTGAGATTGTGCGAATCTGCCACCATATGCATATCAGTCAATAGTTGCCACATGATGGCAGTTGCAACGTAACTGGTCAGCAGCCAGGCGCCGGCCTAAATTTGCCCATTAAACGTGGCTTAGTTGATCAAAAGTGTCTTCACTTGCCAACACAGCCCACTCACTCACTCTCTCTCTGTCTTTTTCTCTCTCTCCGTCTCTCTCCGTCTCTCTTTCCCTTTCTATCCACGCTTGACAATGTGTTTTGTGGTTTGCCGCTGGCTGACAACTTAATATGTGGCACGAACAAAGTGACACCCACGCTGCCGGAGCCGCACACGCGCCACTGTCGAAATAGCCACCCAACCACCCAACCACCCAACCACCCAGCCAGTGAACCAGCGAACCACCCACTCGTAGCTCAACCACCAAAACGTAGAGCCACGTCAAAAGTCTGCCGACAACTTAAAGGCGTTAATGGTCGTTTGTTTTATGAGAAATTGCCAAAACGTGCACCGCATGCCCAAGTGATGTGATGTGCCATACTTGCCACAGGGCGCCAACCTCGTCAACGTCCCTCAGTTTCGGTGGCAAGCAGCAGAAAACAAAATCTGCTGCAGCCTCCGCCGGCTGGCGACGACGACTTTGTAAAACATCAAAGCGCCAGGATCAACAGTCAACGGGCGTGTTGGCATTTCTGGCCACCATTTTGTTGCTACTTCTATTCTGCTACTCATAGTTGTGGATACCCTGTAGCCATTGAATGGGTTAAGAAGGGCATTCAAAATGCGATTATCCTTTCGCGCTGTTCAAAGCAGGTCAGCGCTTCGATATTCGTATTATCTTTGACTATATCTGTATATAGATATTATTTAATTTCCCAAATCCTTGCATTTTAATTTTAATTTAATTATTATAGCATTTTTATAATTAATAATTAAATAATTTAATTTGATTTTTAATTTATATTCATGTAATCCTTTTTAATACCTTTTATATTTAAATACATTTTTTTAATTACAAAAAAAATACTTGATTTCTGCACACTGCAATTTCAGCTTTCATAAATCAACCTACTTACTTAATCATACTTACTTATGGTAATTCGATGATAAACGGTGTAAGATTTATCAAAGTTTTTCAAAAGAAAACCCAGTGAAAACTAAGGCTTTGTGGGTCTCTAACTAAATATCCTCAAATTGCATAGCGATCAGTTAAGTGCTGTCACATATTTAATTAAATATAAATATAGAATATAAATTAAATGATACAATTATCAGTTTACAGGGTATCTCAGAGTTGTGTTTTCCTTCAATTTCGCTGAACGGCAACGCAAAAAAGAAAACAAATCTGTTTTACAGCAAAAAAGGAGACGTGCTCCGGGGGCACAACATTTAAATGAGTTGCATATTGTACATTGTATGTGTGTGTGTGTGTGTGTGTGTGTGTGTGTGTGTGTGTGTATAACTGTATAACTAACTAACAGCACAGATTTATCAAGTGCTCAAAACAATGATGTACCCTAACAATGACAACGTCAGCGAATGCGGCTGCGGCTGCGATTGCGACACTTTCAGTTCAGTTTGAACTTTGGCTTTGTCATTTTTCTCATGCCACATTTGGAGACCACATGACTGCTATCCACAATCTCTGGCTAATTCGCAACCAGGTGTCACTTGTCAGGTTGTCCCTCTCTCTCTCTCTCTCTCTCTCTCTAGACAACATTCCATTGTTTGCTATTTGCTTGTTGTAACATTGAATTTAATTTCCTGCTTCGCGTTTGGGGGTCGGGTTGGGATCGGGTTGGGTTGGGGACAATAAGTCACAGGGTCGGGTTTATAGATCACAAATTATCTGAAGCAGAAGATGGATGGCGTGAGAAGTTTTTGTGAGTCTTGAGGGATTAAAAAACACAAATGATTCAATAACAAATTGTTGCCGGGTTGAAGAATATTTCAACTTCAGTCCCAACAATTAAAGTTAAGCAAAAACTAGTTAGCTTACAAATGTAACTGTGCTTTGACATATATACATTGTATGTATGTATTGGATATGTATTTACATCAGAATTGCCAGATCTTCAACATAGTAAAGTATTCTGTATAAAACGTCATTTAAGAGTTGTTAGAATATTTATATTTTGCAGCTTACTCAATAATTTGCTCAATTAAATTTCCTGGCATATATAAAATAATGCCAGGCATAATAAAATTAGTGAATTTATTACTCAAAGTACTAGTTTTTGTAGTACAAAATTCCTTAACTTCTTACATATGTATATAGTTATATATATGAGACTTAGTTATGTAAATATAATGCCAAGACAAGTACCACTTCCTTGACATTAAGTACCACTTCAGAAAGCAACAAACTGGTTGACTTTATGTCGTTCATCAGCACTTTAAGAAGTAGTACTTAAGTGCCTTAACCTTAAAATCGTATCTGGAATACGATTTGGGCTGTATTCTGAAAGTACCGACCTATGAAATTATTATCTATTGTATTTTATTGCAGGTGGTGCTTCAAGTGTTCTCTTTATAGGGTTACAAAGTGTGGCAAGTTGCACTATATATGAATATATGAATGAAATAGAAAACTTTTCCATTGAGTCAATGCATGGATACATACATATATATATGTACATATATATATATATATATATATATAATATTTGGTAGCTTAGTTGGCTGGTCATTTTCATGGATTTCGCCAATGCCAAAACCTAATTTAAATAGCTGCACTGGCATAGAATGGGGCACAATCCCAGTCTTAAGTCTGTTGCACACCCTCAAAAATGCCACAAGCTCGCACATAGAATGCTATGTGGCAAAGAAAAAGGGGCAAATAAAAACTAATTAAATCAAAGCAATTGCATAAATCCACCGTTTAATTAAAGCTAAAGCAAATTTGCAAATATCTACATACATGTGTGTACGTGTGTGTGTGTGTGTGATTGTATGTGTGTGTGTGTTTGTGTGTATATGTGTAGATCTACACAAATTGAGTTGAAGCATCTTTTAGTCTAAATACTTCCTGCTGCGACGAGACC
Organism: Drosophila mimica; assembly: GCA_037043585.1. Classification (NCBI taxonomy): domain Eukaryota; kingdom Metazoa; phylum Arthropoda; class Insecta; order Diptera; family Drosophilidae; genus Drosophila; species Drosophila mimica. The sequence goes on along the minus strand of JBAMBE010000312.1, from coordinate 898,222 downwards.
CGGCAACAGCTAATCGCATCCCATCGCATCGCTTTGGATTGCATCGCATTCCGGCTCAATGTCTAAATGCAATTTGCTCTCTCTATGTGTGTGTGTGTGTGTGTGTGTGTGTCCAGGTCCCACACCTCCCTCCTCTTCTTCAGCTACTCTGATATATATTCATATACAGTTTTTTTGTTTTCATTTTAGCCTTTGTGGCTATCTTTTTATCTTTATTCGCGCCGCTGCTGATGAAGATTGACGCGCTGCACTTAAATCGCGTAATCTTTTTGCGAGGCGTCAATTGCTTTGCACTTGCTCCAAATACCCAAATACTTGCAATAAGTGCACTTGATCCGATCTGCCTCCCCTCCCCTCCCCTCACCTTAACTCCCGCTTTAGCTGTCTTCACTCCTTTGCTCGGTGGCCAACACGTCGTATGCGCAACGTGCCACACACACACAAAGGCACAGGGGCAGTTGCAGCACAAAAAAAGACATGAAAAATCAAAACAGGAACAACAATTGCCTGTTAGTCATTTGCCATTTGGCAATTACCTTGACGTTAGTTTTTAATCAAATTTTCACATGTTTTTACCCCGTTACTTATAATTGTGGCCTGCAGCAAGGAAAACAAATCAAACATTGCTTTAGTTGTGTAACGGTGTCTGTGGGTGGTGAGGGGGCTGGGAAACTGTACGTTCCTGAGTCCGTCAGTTAGTCGCCCCACTACTTTTTCCTCTACTTATATATATATATATATATATATATATATATGTATATATATATATCTATATATATAATCGATTGTGTTGTCGGCAATTGTCTGGCGAAAAGCGATTTTCACATTTTGACTACATGCGAGACTAGATGAAAATAAATTGCCAGCACACACATGTGCCGCACAATTTATGAGCCGCCAAAGGAGGATGTGGGGGGTGTGTTGGAGGTGCCAGAATTTCTGGGCTCTGCAATTTGTATATACCCTGTAGCCAGGACTAGTTTGGTAAGCTCTGACAAAAATCACACTGAAACTTTGGAAACTATGTTTCCCAACGGGGATGTTGTGTCTTTCTGAAAACCTTTGGTTTCCCTTTATTAATTTCAGGATACATTTTTCTAAAATTTCAAAAATGTCTCTAATTAAAAGGATGTATTTTTTATGTAAAGTATTATTATTTATATCTTAAGATTCCACATATTCAAACTTTTGAGATAGTTTATAAATTCACATAGCAGTAGAAAACGAAAATTTGAGAAATATTTGCGGAATTTCAAAATGCATTTAATATGGAAAGATTGTCTTTTTAATTCCAAAACAATTTCTATAATCATTCAAAATATTGTTGTTTTCGGCGCAATTTTTCAAATTTCCTGTGAATTTTTTGTTCTGAGTGGAGGTTATTTATTTTACTGAGGTGCTCATTTGTAAATCTGTGGCTTACTTTTGGTACTTTTTGTAGTACAGGATAACTGCCAGTTGAGCACACTCTATTCGAGTTTTGATTCTTTAAATTTTTATTTTTTTTTTGTTTTATTTTTTTTTTTTTGTTTTTTGGGTGGGAATTTGTGCAGTATGTATTCGCAGGAAATGAGCGAAAATCATTATCTATGTGTCTGTGGGTCGGTCCGTCCCAATTTGCCAGCCAAGTCTCATTGCATTAATATTTTTGTGGTTTTTGGTTTTTCATTTTGGGCTTTGATTTTGTTTGCTTTGCTTTGCTTTGGTTTGGTTTGGTTTGATTTGGTTTGGTTTCTGTTCGCTGTCTATTTTTGGGCTCGCATTTGGGTTCGGGTTCAATGGACGCGTCATTTTGGGGCGTAGAATTCTTGCATGACGAACACCTGCATTGACCTTGATGACTTGTGTGTGCCTACATGTGTGTGTGTGTGTGTTGTGTGTGTGTGTGTCGCACTTAGTTATTTGTGTCAGCAACAAGTGACGGTCCCCCACCAAGCACCGCCACCTTTGCCCCATGGTGCTGCCACTTAAGAATTCATAATGCTGACAATTGGTTCAAGGACACTTGCTCTCATTCATCTCTCAGGCATCTCAGACATCTGCGAGATGTCCGTCTAATTGCACAAATATTTTGCAATTGCAAACACGCATCTTGCTCGATCTGGATCTCGATCTCGATCTCGATCTCGTTACTTGTTTGTATGCGTAACAGTATATTAAATGCAACACACTCTGTGTGGGCGGTGCGTGCTGCACAGTTTGCACAGTTTGACGGGCACTGCGTGAGCAACCTGCTGTTCGTTGGCTAAACAATAACAATAAACAAAGCAAACACACATTCTGTGCCAATTATGCCAATTTAATATTCGCACATTAGCTTCAATTGTCTACTGTTTAGCTTAGTGTTTAGTTCTATAGCATAACTCGACTGATTTATCTAGACATCTGTTTAATTGTTTAATGTGCCGATAACATTTCAATTCATCGATAATCATCGCTAAATGAAATGGCTTTTAAATATATTGTTAGCTTTACCACAATCTATACAATTTTGCCCAATCTTAAAGTCATCATTTGCCATTGAGTAGTGTACACACACACAACACACACACACACTCACACACCCTAAACAACAAATAGAACTACCACAGAAAAATGGTCGAAACATTAAGGATCGTTTATCGTAGGCACACCGAATATTGCATACCCTTGTTCGCAGTAGTAAATGATATTTATGGGTCTTACAACTGACTTTATGCTGAATATTCCACATTTATGTAATTATATTGTATCAGCAGGTGTGACAAACTGATACGAATTTCCCATTTTTTTCTTAGTTTTTAACGGTATTCGGTTACCTGTGTTAATCAGAATCAACAGCCGAGTCGATATAGCCATGTCCGTCTGTCCATCTATATATCAGCTGGACTAGAGATACATTCACAGAATGTTACGATTCAGTCATTTCGGGACAAATACATCGGTTCTGGTATTGGGGCTATTTATTATTTGTAGAATTTATGTTTTGATTTAGATTTCGATTACAATATTCAATCGGTAAAAATGCGGTTTCGATTGCGAATCAAATTTGCTCAAAACTCAACCAACCGACTACTTCTATGGCAGCTATATAATATGTCAATTTTTTCAATTTTTTCAATTTGCTAAATCTGGGTAACTTAATTTAGAACTGACGCAAAATAATTGATATATAGATATTCAGGAAGATAGCTTGAAGGTGAGGAAGATCTGTGCCTATAAGGCAACTAATTCCGACAGGACGGAGGAACGACCCGTCCAATGATGCTGATTAAGAATATATATACATATATAGCTTATGGGTTACACATTTCATGACAAAATTAAGGTACCCTCGACAAGGGCGCAGTCCGGCCAAAAGCTAAAAGTTCAGATACGCTGCACGTGACTATGCAGTTTTATAAGTAAGCCTATTCGCTCTGCCCCCATCCCAATGGAGTTACTGTTACCGATATGTGGCAGAGGCAGAGGCAGAGGCAGAGACAGAGACAGAGACAGAGACAGAGACATGGCATAAGCACAACACGTACATACTACTTAGTCTCTTCAGTGTTTTGGGGACCAGACAATGTCGCAGACGCAGCGCAGACAACGCTCAAAGGCATCAGCCATAAAAGCAGCCAAACAAAATGACAACAACAACAACAATAGCAACAACAACAACAACAACAACAACAACAGCTACAACAAAAGCGAAAGGCCTGAGAAAATTACGACACACACTTTGAAAAGTTTGTTCAACTTTGTTGTTGGTGTTGCGCTTGTTTTAAGTGGTTTGTTTGTTTGTTAGTTTGTTGTTTATATTTTTAGTTTGATTTTTGATTGATTCAATTTCCGCAGAACTCTCCAAGTGCTGCATTTCCCCTATACACACACACACACATGTACATATACATATATACGATCTGTGTAAATTTGAACGAAAATTGAGTGAATGCAGCAACACTGATGAAAGTGCAACAGGCGTTTCCACTGCAATTCCCCTGCAACCAGCAGCATTTCCAGCATTTCCAGCATTTTCGTGTGCACACCTTATCAGCGTTATCAATGAGTTGTGTAGTATTTGGGGGAGGGGCGGGCGGGATACCGTCTGTTCAGTGCACATTTGGCCCACATTCCATGCACCTTTGTCTGAGGCTCCACAGAAAGATAAAAGATATAGGTGACGATATTTTTATTTGTACAGAACAAAAGAAGAAGAAGGAAAGGAATGCGAGTTTTAGCACCTGGCATCAGCGTTAAGTTGGCTGCGCCTGAATTACGTTGTAATTAAGTACAAACATCGAATAATTACAATTAATGAAAGTAATTACGGTTTATAGTTCATTTTAGTTAGATAGCTACAATTAATATAATAATGTGTGCTTATATTTTTATTATGACTAATGAGCGAATGAAGAGCTCGAAATTTGAAAACTTCATTTGTGGCAGACAGATACGATCTTGGAGAGGGGGCAGAGTGGCATAGCACTAATCACGATTGAAATATGACGTAGCACTGTCGACTAGGAGGAGCGGGGGGCAGGGCACAGTGCCGATGGGGGATAGTCATAAGCAGGGAAATCTAAAATCTAAAATACGTTAAGTAAAAAGTCATAAAAAAAATTGACACTTGAATTCAATTGGCCGTGTAAAAATAGCCAGCAACACTTCGCGCCCCCTTCCCCGTTTCCGATCCAAGATACCGAATACTTGTTGTGCCCCAAGCAGACAGCAATAAATTGAACAGCAGCAGAAGTAAATCAGAAAAAAAAACAAATACATATTTCAAGAATATGGGTCACTTGGAAATTATTTGAGCTATTGAAAATGCTACAAAAACCCAAATAAATAAACGAAAATTGCACTGAAATTGAAATACAAATCGAATACGAAAGTTTGAGAACTCCTGCCTTACAGTTTGACAGCCACCAGCAGCAACTACCTGACGAAGTTAAGGCAGAAGAAGAAAAAATTCACATTTTGTTATTTTGGTGCTAGGCTGATTAAGGGCTCAAAAAGCAGAGAAACAGAGAAACTAAGAAATCGAGTAACCGAAAAACAGAAGAAAGAGAAACAAGTGCTTCTATTGAATCACAAATTACGCAAAAGCTTTTTATAGAAGTTCAAGTCATTGAATTCAGTTCCTCAAGAACACAATTCGACCACACGCACCGTACAAATATATCGAAAAGATAAAAAACAACACAACACTGAAAAGAACAGCAAATTTTATAATAGAAACTAACAAATCGCACTTGGATTTGACAAAAGATTTGGCTTTCGATCAAGATTTAACTGTTATATTTCAGTTGTGAAACTTAGAATAACAGTCAGAGTATTAAAAATATGTATTCATATATTATTTATTGTGTTTGAGATAAATATCTCTATAAATGAGCAAGAAAATCATTTGCATAAATGAAAACTCAACACACTGTAAGTCAAGGAGCGCAAGTGCCACAGCAACGAGCTTTTGCTGTTAAGCTTAACAGCGCACGACGCTGTGCTGAAAAGCTGTGCAAGCTACCCAGTGCCTCCGCAACTATACATCATAGCACTTAGCATGGAACACAACCCACGAAGAGCTTGAAAGTTCGCGTTCAGCATTTTGTTTGTAATTATTAAAAATACATTTTTATATTTTATTAAAAGATTCAAAGGTTTATTTGCATGTGTTACGTACTATTGTGAAATTTAAACTTAAGTACATACGAATGAAGGAGCAATTTAAACTTAAGATAAAGAGTTGCCAGATTGTTACATTGCTAACAATAGGGTCACATTTGGAATACATTTTCTTATGATGAACATTGAAAAGTCATGACTTAAATTAAATCTTAAGCTTTAAATGTAGAACAAATTGTTTATTGTTTTTATTGACTTGCACTTGCAGAAAAGCTCAAATCTCGATAACAATGACAACATGTTCTTCGATCTGGAGGAACGGACTGCCTTCGCGGACTCCGACAGCCTGGAAGCGTTTGCGCCCCTGATTGACGATTCCGTTGCCGAGGGTAACTGGTTCAACAAGGGCGTTCGGCGAGTGCGTCGCGAACTAACCCGATTCTTTGGCAATGGCAAGGGCAAGGGCAAGGGAATCGATGCTCCCAGGCATAAGCTCGCCAAGAAGCATAGCAAGAAGAGGCACGTGGGCAAGCGGCAGAATGGAGCGTTGCTCCATAAGCGGGCCTCTGACGATTACGATGGCGATGTCGGCTCCGGCAATGATGGCATGGAAACTTCAATCTGTAAGTTGTTCAACTGGAAATCGAAATGGCAAACGAAATGGAAAATGGAAATGTGAAACGGAAACGTAATCGTAATCGTAATCATTGCTTTTCATTACATTTACAGACCGCACAAAATTCACCGTCAATGAGCCCTATCAATATCAGTTCGATAACAAGCAGAGCGAACAGTTCCACAATCTGACCGACGATATCCAAAGCGGTCTCCGCAAACTCTTCCACGAAAGCTACACATTCGATGATGTTGATGTCGATTTACGCAGCACCCTGCTGCACGTCAGGTAGGTCAATTATCAGCAGACTGGGGAGCTTGCAACTCGTTGTAGCAAGTTGCAACTTGCAGATGGCTGATGGAAACTGCGCACGTTTCGTGTTTTCGTGTATCGTGACACGATCGTGTCTCACGCAAAAAATCCAGTTAAATGAATATTGATGTTCAGATTGCCAAATGCCAAACAATGAAAATTGCAGATTATTTAGTACTTATAATTATAAAAAATAAATTATTTATTTAATTTTGTTTTTTTTTTTTTAAGAAACAATTCTTTTCACACAACGTTGCTTTAAAAAATATATAAGTTATCGCAAATCAATGATTATTAATTCAAATATTTTGAAACGTAGAAACAAAATTTCTAACTCAACATTTTTAAAGAAGGCTTTTTAATTTGTCAAAAAAAAAAAAAAAAAAACGATTTTGACCCTAAACACAAATATTATAACAAAGCAGAAAAAAAGTGAAAATTAAGCAGAAAGTGCGAAACGTGTCCATCTCTAGATGCAAACCTAACTCAGCCCAATCGAATCCAACCCGATGTTAATTCACTTGCTCTCTTTTCCCAATTTTATGTTCCATTTTCGCTGACCAGCCGGACAAACGATCGGTACAAGATTAGTGTGATTCTCAATGTGGAGATACCGACGAATATTTTGGGTTTCGAGGAGAAGCTGCGCAACCAGCTGCAGACCTACAATAGCATTGGCGACCAGAGCGCCTCCCTCGGGGATGACTTCTATTTCAGCCTCGCGTTGGGTAAGTTTCACCCAAGTGAGATACAATTTAGCAATTCAACAACCCCCTCCCCCCTTCTCCTTTATAACTCCAATTTGGATTTGGCTGCTTTGGGTGTTATACATTGAGTAATACTAAAACATACTAAATATTTATTACTCGATGGTTGTTGCCACAAACTGTACAAAGCTATCTGCTTCTCCAAGTATCGCCCATCTGTCTCTGTAAATAAAAATTACTCTTAACTTTAGACAAAAACAAAAAAAAAATGCACAAAACTCTACTCACATGCCTAAAACACAAACACACACACACACACACACTCACACACACACACACCCACACACACACACTTTTAACCGGTAAAATGCAGATAATCAGTGCTTGAGATCGCTGGAAAGCGATAAGTTTGTCTGTGAAAACGGCGAAAGTTTTCCCTGTGCGAACTTGTGTGACAATCATGTTGACTGCGATAATGGTGCCGATGAGGATGTGGAGCTATGCGATCGTCGCGGGAAAGAGTATGCCAATGCGAATGAGATGCCTCCTCTTCAGGCAGGGGTTAGACCGAGCGAAGAGGATTTCGATTCGACTGAGTCAGAAATTCAATGCAAGTTGCCAAACGATAAATTTCGGTGTAATAGCGGTAGTCCCTATGAGATATTCTGCTCGGCAATTTGCGACGACACGGAAGATTGCAATGATGGGTCCGATGAGGACCCGGACCTATGCGAAAATCGCGAGTATCCATCAACTAGCTTCCCACGTGCCAGCGGTTGTTTCTTCGACTCCGATGATTTTCAATGCGAGAGCGGTAACACGCTGCACACCAACTGCTCGAGCATCTGCGACGGACGTAACGATTGCGACGATGGCTCCGATGAAACTCCCGAGCTCTGCGGCGCTCTGTATGTGTCCCCCATCGAGTCCCCAAGTCCAACGGAACTGGATCAGTGCGTTGGGAATGTTGGCAGTTTCCAGTGCGACAACGGCATCTTGATAGACTGCAAAGATCGATGCAATAATTGGAATGATTGCGGCGATGGCTCCGATGAGAAGGCCGACATGTGCAATGAGTCCTTTATGGTGGGGTCCACTGTGGGGGCCACTGTGGAGGAGGTCTGTACCGTAGAGGGCGAGAATCAAGTGTGCAAGCGAAAAAATAACGGTTTGTCATCCCACTCTCTCTCTCTCTCTCTCTCGCTCTCTGTGTCTGTCTGTCTTTCAATGATGTGCTTGGGGAATACTCGTCCGGCTAAGCGAATCTAATAATACCAACCACACGCACACACACATACACACACACACACACACACACACACACACTAACAAGCAAAGCTAATCTCTAACTGATAACCTGATAACGTAATTGTAGCTGTAACTGTTAATTAGCACAGCTGTCACTGTAACTGTTACTAACCCACTATATATAACGAATCATATTCTGGCAAGATCAGTTTTCATCCATTTTCATATGTTGGGCGTGCTCCGACTTGCGAAATCGAAAGAGTTTTCCATTTGCAAAATGGAAGATTGCTTGTTAAAAACGGAAATGGAAAAGTTGTTTGTAAATTGGACGACGCCTATCTATATACATATGTACATATATATATATCTTTAGAATGTAGATCACTGCGCAGAAACTCAAAATGAACATTGCAATTTTCATTGGAATGTTGTATAATCTCATATTATTGTTTTATTAAGTCTTGAACGATATATCGAACTAGTGTCTGATCAGCCTAAAAACGACAACTTCAATTTTTGAATTATGCACTTTCTTCTTGTAAAACTATTTTTGTTTTATTTTGACTGCTTTTCATTTTAATGATTCATTAAGTGATTTGATCAATTTAATATAGCCTTCGATAAAAAAAAATAAAATATACGACCTATAAAATCGATTTTAAAATAAATTTTACTATTCAATATTAATAAATATATATAGTATATATTTTGATTCATCACTGCAAATCGAGAAACCTATGCATATATAGAAAAATCATTAAATCTGTTGCGATACTGCTATTCAGGCGCTATCCCTCCCTCTCTTTCTCTTTCTCTCATGCTCACTCTTTGCGCAGCATGTTGGTCTCTCTCTCTCTCTCTCTCTCTCGATCAGTCACTCTCACTCTCATCTGATCTCAATACTATGTGGCATATCAACTATGCAGAATCGCCAATCTCGTTTTCAATACATTTTCATTTTGTCTCTTGTCTCTCCATCTCCCTCTGTCTCTCGCTCTCTCACTCTCTCGCTGTCTCGAGCTCTCACTAACTATCTCTCTCATTTGTTGCATTTCACAATATTTTGTATATGTATTGTTCTTTCGATCTCTTGTTGCTCTCATTGAATCCCAAAACGTAATTGTCAAATTGTGTACTCAATGTATGTGTTTTATTTATAATTTGAAATACTATAATTTATTTAACGTGCCCTCCACACACACACACACACACAAACACACACACACTTACACGACTTAGATGCAAACGGCGATGAGTCGCCAGATGACGATGGCTCTGGAGACGTGGAGTGTCGCGGAGATGCGAGCTTCCATTGTTACCGCAGTGGCAAAAGTGTCTGCGACGAGATGAAATGCGATGGCAAAGATGACTGTCCCTTGGGCGAAGATGAGGAGAATTGCCCCAGTGACATCGGTAAAGATTATCTCCAATCGCCAACTTGCATTTCACATTATTGCCATTAAATACGAAATTCGAGTTGAGAATTAGCATTTTAGTCAGAGCATCGACTAAATTACACTCAATCAATAAATTTGTTAAATCATCAGCCATTTGAGATCAACTATTAAGCATATATATATGTATATATACATATATATATATATATATATATATATGTGTATATGTATATATCGATTATATTCATCAATCGTTTGTTTTTTGTACACGTTTGTTTTGATTCAGCTATTTTAAATCGATATGTTTGCTTTTCTTTTTTTCTTTGCATTTCTTTTATGTTGCGCTTTTTGCCTAACTTAGTTTGCAATGAAAGTCAATTCAAGTGCGACGGCTTCTGCAAGCCGCTCGAAATGCGCTGCAATAAAATCGTGGAGTGCTACGACCAGACAGACGAGGCTGGTTGCCCCTACGAAGACGAAAACGAAGATGATGACGAACCCGAGCGCGTGTCCGAGTCTGAGCCGGACCGAGAGCCAGATAACGAGCCAGAGCATGAGGATCAGGATGAGAACGAAACCGACGACCCACTCGGCTACGATCCCTGGCAAGAGCAAGAGCAAGAGCAAGAGCGCCAGCGAGAGCAAGAGCAAGAGCGCCAGCGAGAGCAAGAGCGCCAACGAGAGCAATATGAGCGAGAGCAACGTGAGCGAGAGCAACATGAGCGAGAGCAACGTGAGCGAGAGCGTGATCAAGATCGTGAACGAGAAGTAGCGGAAGAGCGCAGGCGAGAGCAAGAGCGAGAGCAAGAGCAAGAGCGAGAGCGAGAGCGAGAGCGAGAGCGAAATCAAGAGCCCGAACCGACACGGGGTGAGTTAAGATTTCCTATTTTGGTTTTCGTTTATTTCTCTTATTAAATTGATTCCTCATAATTGCCCCATAAAATTCGATTATTTTCTGATCTGAAGTAGTATTCTTAAATTGCCTCGAGTTATCTTTTCATTAAATTCTCAATATTATAGTTTTTTTCCATTTATGCATATTTTTTTTATATTTTTGTTATTTATTTTTATTTTTGAAATGCGTGTCTGATGTCAGCGATGATCGCTGATCTCATTGGCGAAAAATGGGGCCACGTGCCGTGTGCTTTTCAAAGAATGCCGAATTTGATCAGCGAATATCGAAAATTTGATGGTGCAATTGCAACATGCAAAGTAGTTGTTGCACCAAGTGCAACAAATTCAATTAATTACAAACCCATATGTGAGTGTTGCACATATTCATTGCTGGTACGTGCCGCTTCAATGCCAATTATTTCTCTGTAATAATTCCAGGAAATGATTACTTATTCAAATACTTTAAATTTCTGCTACGTCACTTGCAGATTTTAAGGCGAATTTTTTATGGCGAGTTATAGCTTCTTTATAGCTTCTTTCACTTCCATTGTTCATTCTGGTAAAAAGTATAATATGTATGTCGAAATGATGGTATATATTTTATTTATTGTATTATAATGGATTGGCTGAACGATATATATTGATATGTTTGTGCTTATTGATGTGGAATATAATCTTATGTCTTATTGCGCTTCATTCGTCTTTCTCTTTATCGATATTTTACTGACATCGTTACTGACTCGATAACTTGCGCACAATGGAATCGGAACAATGGCATCAAGATTGCAAAATAGCTTTGACCGTTTCTTGTTTGCTTATCTCCTATCCTCCTGAAATCCCACATGTCGATGTCTGAGTCCCTAACTAGGATATCAGTTAGATTTCCTGTCGGAACAGTGGAAATGAAACATGGTACATTGAATGCTGGAATGAAACACAACTCCAGCTAAATACTCAAGCTTAATCTGCGACTGCTGTCAGCAGTGTTTCAGTTCCAATGGGTATGGAACGGGATGGCATGTTCTAAGGTACATACCTTCCCGTTCCATTCCCATTGTGCCAGCGCTTCATAAATGAAATGGCCCAGCTATGACCCTGACCCTCCTCCAAGCAATCGACGCTTAAATTGCAAAAGCAACAACAACAAAATATGGAAACCTATTCCAAAAAGTGAAATTACTATTGCTCCCCAAACGGGGCAACGGACACGCCCACTCTGCCCACTTGCGTAATGAAACGACCCATGCTGCATGCAGCAGCAAAATCAAAATCCAAATCATAACCGCAGTGATGCCCCCTCGGCCGCCCGCAACACTCCACGCTCCGCACACATGTGGATTACAATATCTATGAAATATGCCACAAATACGAGCACGCATATGCCACAAAAAAAATTAACAAACAGAGATAAAAAACCAGCAGCATCGCAGGCAGTGCAAAAAGATGTTTTATGTATGGTGATTTTTGGGTGGTTGGGCGGTTCAGCGGTTTGGCGAACTGGCAACGTCGATTGTGGCGTCTGCAGCGGGGCAAGCAACAAGCTACAAAAACAATTTGCAACAGATTAAAATTACCCCTAAGCGTATTATAAACTTAAACAATCCGCTGCACAGTCCACACACACACACACACACACACACACAAGACAGCAACCACCCTGCGAACCACCCCCTCCCCCTCACACCCCCTCAGCCCATTTGCTGAAGTGAGCTTTTATTTAGACGGGCGTCGCCGCTTTTAGTACGCGGGGGCGTGTTAAGTGCTGTCAACGAGATTAAATGCAATGTCAGAGGTCACAAAAAAGACTCACACACACACACACACACACACACACACACACACACACTCACACACACACAGCAAGTCCAACGCAGCCCAAAGTTGTGTCCTTGTAAATTTAATGAATTTTCGGCACTTGACTTGTTGTTGTTGTTGTTGTCGTTGTTATTGTTGTTGTTGTTGTCGTCGTTGTTGTTGTTGTTGTTGTTGTGGTTCCATTTCCTCTCTGGCTTTGGCGAGTGAAATTAAGTAAAAAGTGTAACTGGAACTCGGACTGCAACTTAACTTAAGCACAACAATTTTGCCTTAAGTGATTTACGCACTGATTTAAAACTGCTGCAATTGAGTACAAAATCAATTTGGAGTCGTGTTTATTTAACGGTTTTTATTTATGATTTATTAATATTAAATATACTAATGGAAGAATAGAATACTCTCTAAATACTCTACTATCCTAGGGAAACATATCATGGAAACCCTGTACGAACTTTAGGCTTAAAAGAGGGTCACAGTAGAGCAAACTAGTTCGCAGTGTATGAATAATAATATAATAATAATATTATAATAAGGATAAATTAAAATAATAAATTAAATTGCAATTAATAATGCAGGTAAGAGCACTAGCGACTAATCCTTCAGATCAATCATATTTTATTAAATACAAAATATTAAACAAAATATGTTTAATGCATTTTTTAACATTTGTATTATAAAATTGTCGTAAAAATTGTAATTCATTGTCCCACTTCGTAACGATAAGTTTGATAAAATAATGTTCTCCCTTTTTTTTTGGCAAACTTTACTTTTATGCTACAATGCAATCGATTAGTATCGATAATATGCTATTGTTAATCATGGTGAAGTTCATCCGAATTTTAATAGTTTTTTTTTTTAATAACTTGCACATTGATGTAATTTCTTGAAACTGCTCTCATTCCGAGTTCAGTCGACACATATTTGATGCAGATATTCTTTCGTTTCCATTGCCATGTTTCTAGCTTCTGTTGATAACTTGAGGAAGTGAATCGAAACGGCAGCCGAATGATGCACAATTCACGTAATGTTTTGTTGCATCATTTTCATTGCGTTGAATATAAATCCGTAAGGCTGTGTATAATTTGCAATGCAAATATTTATATATATGTATATATATACAAATGTTTGTTGAAGTAAAAAGATTAGATTAGACTACAGTAGAAGCCGTAAAAAAATATAACCGTATATATATATATATATATATATATATATATATATATATGTATGTATATCCACATATATAAATTTGAACACACACTTAAAACACCTACAGCTTAAAACAAAGTTATCAAAAATGCAACAAATTTATAATTAACAAATATTTCGAAGGCTTCTTAAAGTTGGCTGTTTGTGAAGCTATATATACATATATATATATACATTTATATATGTATATATATATATATATATACACTGCTTAGTGGTCGCATTGTTGAGAAATTTATTTAGAGCTGCTGAGGCTTTTGGAGCTCTTAAATCGGCTATTCCAAAAGAGTTCTGGAATTGCAATCGAATTTTTATTTTCTTTTTTGTTGTTTTGTTGTTGTTGTTGTTGTTACTGTGGCACAGTGTTGTGAAATTTGAAGCTGTTGTGGCAGTTGTATATTTTGCCGTTGTTGCTGTTTCGAAAGTGCAACATTTGGGGCAACTGATGCTGTTGTGATTGTTGTTGTTGCCGCTAAATTTTAATTATTATGTAAACACACACAAACACACACACTCACACACACACTCACACACACACACACGCACACACACACACACACACGCACACAACAAACGCACACTCAGTCGTATTATGTTCTATTCAAAAAGTTGCCCTTTATTTGGTGAGCGTGCAGCATTAGAAGTGTTTGTATGTTGGTATGTTGGATGGGGGGTGGGGGCAGGCGTCTGCTCAATTAACAGCTATTTTTGTTTAGTTTTATTTTATTTGTTTGTTGCTCTCTGTTTGTTTGAGGTTGCGGTTGCTGCGGTTGCATTTTGCTCGGCTCAATTGGTTAAATTAAATATTTTGTTTATAATTGCTTGGCATCGACACTTGCACTTTTTGCACCCATTCCAACTTCCCTACCACCAACCCCTACCCCTACCCCTACCCCTAACCCGCTAACACTTAAACCAGTCAGCGAATCTTCAGCGAGCAGCGAGAGTCATTTAGCAGCTTCACTTGCTGCTCTGCGTTAAATGGCTGCCGATTTGCCTGCTGCACGGAGACGCACACAAACATAGACACACACACACACACACATAAAACACTTGCACTACGGGGACCATATATGCAAATTAAATTTGCTGGCCAGCGCTTTTCTTTTCACACTTTGAGCCAAACAAAAAAAAAAAAGAAGAAAAACAGAGTGAAGAAAAAGAGCGTGTTAAAATTAAGGCAACGAGTGCAGCGAGCCAACAACAACAACAACAACAATCAGCAGCAGCAGCAGCAGCAACTGTTGTTAAAAATCATAAAAATCATAAACAATGTAAGCACTGCAAACCCACTAAAAAAAAGCACCCCCCCTTGCCCACAACAGGAAATCCGACTTCCCCAGACACAGGGGAGTGGAGTTCTGCATGTCTGATAAGAAATTGCGAATCATAATAAAAAATTAAAATTGAAACATGTTCAAAGTGTTTTCATCTACGAATTGTGCTGAGTATCGAATACACTCACCACAAGCCATAAATTAAATAAATAAATAAATAAATAAATATTTACAAAGTAATGTGTATGGAAATAAATAAAGATAAATTCATATATGTTTCCATCTATTTGCTAATAAATCGTTTTTGTTTTTTTTTTTTTAACATTTTCAATGACAACTTTTCATTTTTTTACCTAGATGGGATGAGAACTTGGAATTTTTGAGAGATTTTCTAGCGCTATTTTTTTATTTTTATTGTTGACTCCTTTTACATAATTCAAATAGTAAATTAGTTTTTTTAAGAATCGATAATTTACTTGACTGAAAAATGTATTTTTTCATAAATGTTAGTAGACGTTTCGTATGTTGTTACCAAATAAAAGATTTTTCACTCCTCCCTTCGACAAGTAAACATAGGGTATATTTGACGTATATGATTAAATAACAATACTCGCTATGATAGGGTATACAAACAAAGCTGATTGCTACAAAACAAAGCGACTTTTGCAACTTCTGCTTGTGCTACATTTTGGATGTTCTATGTTGCTGTTGCTGCTGCTGCTGTTGCTGCTGTCGCCGCCTGTTGTTTCAATTAGATCTGTTGGGTGTGTATGTGTGAGGGGGTTGGGGGTGGGGGGAGTCATTGTTAAATGAAATGCTTGTGTGTCTTAAGCTTAGGCCTGTTGCCTCAAAGCTTAAACGGCGACTGGCGCAAGCGCAACACACAAGCCAGCAACATGTTGCTGTCGTGAGCAACAGCAACAGCAACAACACCATCAGCAGTTTAGTGTTAGCAACATGCTGCTGTTAGGCAAACCCTGTACATGTTGCCAAGCCATGCAACCTGGTTGGCTGTGCCCATTGAAGCATCGTTCCCAGCCCGAGCGCCAAGCACACCTTCGTGTCCGACCCGAACACAGAGCCGAATGCATCGTGCGCCTTTATTCGTTAGCGTTATCGCTTCGGCTGCTTCGGCTGCTTCGGCTGCTTCGGCTGCTTCGGTTCATTTGAGTGCTCGTCGTCGCTGTCGTTGTTGCTCGTGTTTACGCCTCCTCCGCCGACTGCTGCTGCTGCTGCTGCTGCTGCTGCTGCTGCTGGGCTGCTTAGCTGCTTGGCGCTTGGCGCTTGGGCTGCTTGGGGCGCTGGGCGAGTCGATGCCGGCGCTGCTTGCATCGCTCTAGCGTCAGTTCAAATTGAAGCGTTTGCGTGTTCGTTACGTTGTGCAGCGACTTGGTGACTTGCTGACTTGGTGACTTGACTTGGTGACTTGCTGACTTGACTTGGTCGACTCAACTCGACTGCGACGTCGACTGGGACAGTGGCGCGTGTGCAAAACAACTCAGCGGACCAACTATATTCAATTCTCTTTTTTTGCAAGTTTCCTTTTAGCCAAAATTTCAAATAGAAAAACAGTTTTTTTTCTTGTTTTTTGAGTAAGTCAATTGAATTGTGTGCCAAAAATCAAATTAAACAATATTTAAAAAAAAAACCAAAAAAAAACAAAAAAAAAACTAAAACAAATTTTAAATTGTGCCAAATTTTATAAAACAGAAAATTGTGTACAATTTGGAAAATATTGAACATACAGATTTGCAGCACAGCTCTTGGAGTGTTTCGTCGTATCCTCGATCGTTGTTTGTCCTGTTGCTTTGTGATCCAACAATTGAAGTCTCTATAAATTATCAAGTTTTTCTGGAAAAGCGCCAACTTTTTATTTTTTATAGTTTTGAAAGTTGGTTTATTGGTTTTTCTTTGTTACTTTTTTTCTGATTTTTTTTGTATATTCCTCAAGCCTCAACCAAAATTGAAAGTTGAAAATAGATTATTTCAAGTTATGTCAAAAAAAGCTAAGGATATTCTTTTGAATTGGCAGTGAATCAAATAATTATATTTAAAAAATTATGTTGTATTTTTTTTGGGTGATGTGAAAAAATTGCAGTTAACTGATCGTTTCTTAGACTTTCAGCCTATTCTAATAAAATCAAGCTCCGATATTTTGTGACTTTTTCAATATAATTACTAATATTCCTTTTTAACATTGTTGCAAGAATGAACCCACAGTGAGTTCAAATATAGGCTCAAAATTGTTAAGTGATATTCAAGTTAAAAAAAGCGTTTTGCATTCTTTCCAAAATATGTTGGCTCTTAATAAATGTATATTTTTGGTTGGATTAAATCAATCAATCAGATTATAAATTTTATATTAAATTTTCGAAATTTTCACGAGTGTTCTTTCTGTTTCCACTAAAGTCCCGATGAGATGAGTGAGAAAACTGAAAATTAGAACTACAGTTTTCTGGCTGATTTATTTCGCATCAGTCCAATCTGTGTTTTTTAAATATCAGTTTTTCAACCACATTCGCTTTCGAGGACTTTTGAAATCTGATGAATTGCGTCTCAAAAGCAAAGATTCTTGAGAATAAGTAAAGCACAGCAAGATTTTAATTATTTTTGTAGTAGGACAGCAGAATGGGCTTTTCAATTTCATTTTCTTGGAAAAAAGCATTTATCAAGAAGAGATTGCTTCAGCGATCTTAACTGTTTACGCTTAGCCATCAATATTTATCCAGTTTCCAAAGTTGCACAGCGAATTTGCAATTCAACAGCTAATTTCAAAACGTATTCAAATACAAATTCTCTCTAAATTGTAAAAGGGCCAAGACAAGTAAGCCATTTATGGAAAGAGCAAGAAAATATTTCCAGCATTTCCACAAAACTGTCTCAGAGTTTTATCTCGAGCGAAAGCAAAAGAAAGAAAAGTGAAGATTGCATTGTTTGCTCAAATTGAGAGTTGAGGGGTGGGGTGGGGTGGGGTGTGTTAATGCCTTATATAGACTCGTATCTGCAACATCGTGTGGATCACGTCAACAGATCAGCTTATGTCGTTCGCTGTCCAACAGGATTATGTTAAAATAATAATTTAGCTATCTGTGAAACAGTTATAATTTATGGCCTTTGTTTGCTCTGCATTCTTCTTCTTGTTGTGGTAGATGTTTTTTTTTTTTTGTTGCTGCTGCTGGTGCTGCTTGGGGCAAACAATCGCTGAGCCAGCGAATAAATCGAACAAATCTGCCTGCGAACATTAAACGTTTGTGGCACTGATCACAGCTCGTGTGCCTTTGTGTATCTAAAAGACTCGACGTTGCGCGGCGCGATAGAAATAGCAACAAATACAAAGGCAACAGCAACAACTACAACAACAACAACAGCAATTAGTGTCGAAAATTGTGCAGCCTGACAAATTGTCGACAAAACAAAACCAAACAAAGAGGAAAAAAAGAAAACACCTAGCAATGAAATCTGTTGCATTTTCCCGCTTTTCCTTCTTAGCTGCTCTGCTTTTATTTGGGGGGTGACAAATCTTATAAATAACAAGTCCAAATATGGCAGAAGCGGCACACAAAAACTATTTTCGTTGCAAGTATTTCAATTCACACACAAAAAAAAAAAAAAGCAAGAAAATTCCTCATGCAACAGCTGTAGATGCGCTCTAACATTTGTCTTATTGCTGTTCTTTTCGTTTTTGCAACATTTGCTTTTTGTGCAATTGGAGTGAAGAAAATTTTGAATTTGTGAATTCATTTTTTTGTTTTTTTTCCAAATCGTGTTATATTTTATTGTTTGCTTGTTTGCTGTTGAGGATCGTTTTGCAAAAGACAACGTTGCAGTTTTGATTCTGGGTTTTTCTCAGACAATGTCCAACATTCAATGGAATGCCAAATGCAAACACCAGAAGAGCGACAACAACAACAACAACAACAACAACAGCAACAACAACAAAGTTTATTGGGCATTAGAGCTAACGCATCGATGGTGTGGTGGGGGTTAGTGGAGCGGTGTTGCATAGTCGCACAGTGGCACAGTGGCATGATAGCTGCTCAAAGGCGCTTTGAGAAGCTGTTGCCAGAAGTCGAGCGCCTGCAAAATTATGCATCATTAATTTTAATGACTTTTCACTCGCCAAATGTGAGCTTAACTAAAATGCTTAGCTGAGTTTTAATGATGGCATTTTAATATGCAAATTCCATCTACTTAGATATCAAACATACACACAACACATACATACATACAGCCAGCAGCATCATTAACGACTTGCCACAAAACTTTCAAACGCGCCACTTTTGTTTTTTATTTTGTGTACAAAAAAAAAAAAAAAAAAAAAAACAGCCTGAAAAGCGCACGCAGTGGGAGGGGCAGTTGATGCAACTTGCCTCTTTGAATAGCTACAAATATATTAAAATGAACAGTTAAACACAGCTTACAATTTATTGTATTAACAGTCTGCGAGTAAAATTAAGTTGAAGAGATTTGCTTAAAAATCGAAATTATCTTGTTTTTGCCCCACTAAAAAATGTCGAATGAGAAATTTGAAATAAACGTAATTTTCAATGTTTAACAGCAATTGGAAAAATCTATATTTAAAACAATTTTCGAGCCACAGAATATATATTACAATAATATACCCATAAAAAGATAGAACTGAGGCATATTCTAAAGGATAATTAGATGTTTCATTACATATACGAGTAGAATTAATAGCTAAATTAACGGCAGTTTGCAGTTTTCTTTTCTTTTGTGCATTTCTACATATTCCCTATAAAATATGTGTAGAATATATTAATGCTGCAACGTTGCATCAAAATGAATTGCTTGATTGCTACTCATTTGTATTGAAACTACTCGTTAGTGGTGCCTCCACCCAAAATATATGTTCAGCTCCTGTTGCTTTTCGCTGTTGCTTGTTGCTGTTGCTTGTTGCTGTTGCTGTTGCTGTTGCAGCTTCCATTGTGTTGCAATTCAGCAATTATTATGCGTAGCATGTTGGCTAAGCCAAAACTTGGCTGCCTCGAATGCCGAGCCGAGTCAAGCTAAAAGCATTCCTTTAATGTTAACTTAATTGAGGCATGGGCAGCAACAACAACTAACGCGGCAGCAGCAACAGCTTTTTGTTGTATCTCATTTAATAATTTAAAAAAATAGATATATATATATATATATATATATATATGTGTGTGTAGATGCAGGCATTTTGCCAAACGCCTCATAAACTACAAAGCTTTTACGCGTATCTCATAGATACGGCTACCGCAGCCAGACTTGCAACAACAGCAACGAAGCCTTTCACGTCACAACATTCGAAGCATTCAATATTCAAGCATTGAAGCATTCGCGCATTCGAACATTCAACATTCAACAATCAACATTCGACATTGTTTCGCACTCATAAAAGCGCAGATGGTCAAATCACCCCACCCCACCCCACCCCACCCCTCCCCCCTTTCTCCGCTGGCCGAGCAGCGAGCACACATGGCCAAGGGTAGGGCGAGCAGGGGTGGGAAGTGGGCGGGTGCTTTGGGGTGTTCAAGTTCAAGTTCATTACAGCACCACATGAAATCGGAATTTTTTCGCTTTTCTTTTATTTATTTTTTTTATTTATTTTTTTTTTTTTGTATAATATTCGCGCAATTTGTTGTAATTTATGCGCGAAATTTTATGCAATATTTGCACAATTTGCCGTAGCGTAGAAATGAGAGAGACAACAAGAGAGACAGAGAGAGAGAGAGAGAGAGAGCTAACGAGTTAGAAGCGTTTTGTCAACTGGGCAAACATTTTCCCAACTTTTGACATTTTTTCCATTTTCTTTTCGCTGCTTGTTGTTGTTGTCGGAAAGCAGTAACTGAAATGTGACTTCCACAATATTTTACAGACATTTTAATGCACATGCAACATACAAAATATCTTTCAATTGGCAAAAATAAAAATTCTTAAATTTAAAAAAAAAAAACGTGTCTGGTGCCAATAAATAGTTAATTAAATTTTATAATTAAGTAATGTGCTAAGCAAATTGCAAATGATCACCAAGCAGAAAATATATTGGTCTATTCGAGTTTCCAGAGTTTCCACAAGACGTAAAAAAATGTTTTAAGTATTCAAAAAAAAAGAAGAAGAAGAAATAGTACAGTATCCTCCCTGAAGGGGAACAATCTATTTATTTTATTTATTTATTTATTTATTTGTCAACTAAAGTCAGTCAACACCAAAAATACAAAAATTAAAAATTTGAATTAAATTAAATTTAAAATAAAATTAAAATTTTAAATAAATTAAAAAATACTATAATATTTATAAGATATATAAGAATTAAAATTATTTTTTTTTTGTTTGTTATTCTAGATTACTAAGATTTCTAGGGGTAGAAAATAAAATGGTTCAACATTCGTTGCATGAATTGGGAAAACCCAGAAAAACCCAATCAGACCACAAATATTTAGTAAGAAAATAATTAGTAACAATTAGTTAAGATCCAGCACATGTACCTGCAAAAAAATTAATCACTAGATAAGACATTTAGAATTGATTTCTTAATTAAAGAAATATTCATTGATGATTTTTCTATTTTCTATTTTCAATTGACATTTGATTTTGAGCGTTGCACTAATCGAAATTGATTAGAAAACTCATTCAATAGACGCGTTACCATTTTTTAGCAGCCAAGATTGCTGTTTGAGGTTAGACGCTTTTCTTGCCTGCCCCAACCCCTCCCTTGCCCCAGCCCACTCCACACACACACTAGAAACGAGTGAAAGGAGGAGCAGAGAATAGAATGGAATTTGAAATTTTGATGCCGCGTGTCGACAACAATTGAACAATTGAATGCTGATGAGGCGCGCGCAGCCTGCGAAAAGCGAGCACTGAATTTTTCTTCAATTTTCCGCAAGTTTTTCTCTTCTTCTTAATTTTTCTGTTGCCTTTTTGGGCGTTGTGTTGTCGTTGTTGTTGTTGTTGTTATGAAAATATTGCGTTATTTAAAATTGAGCAACATTTAATGTGCTCCAGTTGCTCCCCCCCCCTCCCTTCACTTTGACTCAGTGTGTGTCCTGCGCCGCTTGTTTTCAGCTCTTTTCTGTTTGGCTTTTCTTTTCTTTTTTTTTTTTTTTTTTGTACAGTTTTTCACTTTTACACCCGCATAGACAAAGGCGGAAGTGTCCCCAGTGCGGGGTGGGGCGGGCGGGGCAGCCTCTTCATTGCTTTCATTTGTAACGGAAATGCTTGTGAAAGTATCCCTTTGTGTGTGTGTGTGTGTGTGTGTGTGTGTGTGTCCTGCTTTGGCTGCTGCTACAACTGCTGGCTGCTGGGCGTTGGATACTTGGTGTTAATGCGTTGACTTTGCCCCGGAAACATCTCCACTGTCCGGTGTCACCCCGTCACCCGCTGTGAACTTTATGCGCTGCCAACGGTTTGGGGCACAGTAGTTTTCTTGTGGGTCGTTTTGCCAGCGTTTGTTTATTATTTGTATTTGCCACTCCAAGAGCTGTCGCTGCTGCTGTCGCTGCTGCTGCTGCTGCTGCTGCTGCTAAATAGGCTGCAATCTTTTGCAGTTGCGGCTTCAGATCAGGGAAAGCGACTGGGAAATCTGTGAGAAGCAGAGCAAACGAAAAACCAAGAGCCAGGAAGAAAGAATCGCTAAGGTTAAAGGCCATGACTAGGCTAGTGCAGCCCCTGGCAGCCACGTGGCTGCTTTGGGCGCTGCTCGGCGCCGCGCTCGTTGAGCGGCTTGGAGTCGCCGAGGGGCATGGCTGGAGCAACTGGAATCCCATTGGTAAGTTTCTTAAGCTTGGCAAGCTGATCGCGTTTTCCATTTGCGATCGGTGCGCTTCTGATCAATGAAACAATAATAATAATAATAATCACAGCAAGAACAATAGCAACAAAGTTGCGGTTTCTGTGGCACACACACACACAGACACACACATTCAAGGCACACACATCGATTGTGGTTAATTAATTTCAATCAGTGAATGGCATCCGCATTTAATTGCCACTCAATTGCACGAGATGCGATGCGACAGAAGATGCAACAGAAGATGCAACAGCAGCAGCAGCAACAGCAAAAAAGAACAATTGCCCTCAGCAGCTGCACAGATTGGCGCCCGCAACAGGAGTCGCTAACACACACACACACACACACACACACATTCGTTCACACTATCTTTCGTCTCAATCGGCGTTGTGCTCAAATCTAGGCTAATTGTTTGTCGCTTTTGTAATAATGATGCCAGCGACCAATTAATTTGCACAAACATCTTAATTTATAAATAAGAGAAGCAAACACACACACACACACACCCACACACACACACACACACACACACACACACACACACATACTGAAGAGCACTCAAACACACACACACACTTGAGACTGGCGTTTCGTTTGAATTGTGAATTTCGGTTGCATTCTTTTGAATTTGTATTCAAATTCATTCAACTGCTTTTGCACTTGACTCTATGAATATATATCGAATATTGCGCAAGTGCGAGTGCATTTGAGTTACACGAGTGCGAATCATCAGTGAAATTTGTATTTACAAATTTCGATACATTTGTGTTTTAGGCCTGGTTCAACTTAACTGATTAAAGTCTCAGCTTGGACATTTAATGCCTGATTCCAGTGCAGACATTTCCTCATTTAGTTTCTGCATTTTCCGATAACATTCTTCAAGTTTTAAATTCAGTTTTTTTTTTTGCAATGATTAATTGAGTTTCGTATCGCTTACAACTGAATCATTTCGGACTGAGGCATTATGTAATTTATTCTATAATATTTCTAAATAAAGTGCAAACATTTCTACTGTATTATCTAATGTATACATATATATATGTATATATATATTTATAGCTGTGTAATTAGCTGAGTTGCTTTGTGACATGCTAATATTTCCTGATTGTAAATCTTTTGTTGCAACACAGAACTCAAGGGGATTTCATTGGTCACCAGTTTAACTGTTGCCTGTGCACTTCTCACTTTCTAGGCCTTTGGTCACGGTCAGCGCCAGCCTCTTAATGAATGGCAGCGAAAGAGCAAAAGATAGATAGAGAGAGAGAGAGAGAGAGAGTGAGATTGAGAGAGAGAGAGAGAGATCGAGGGAATAGCTTATGCTAGCTAAACAGATTTGGTCATTTGATACACAGGAAAGACAATGTCAGAAGACAAAGCTACATAGAAATTAGAAACTGTAAACTGCAGCGTATGTGTGTGTGTGTGTGTGTGTGTGTGTGTGTGTATTTGTAGTAGTATTTGCAACAATGTTATCCTTGACTTCATTAAACGGCATGTGTGTCTGTGTCTGTGTCTGTAGCTACATATGTACACACATGTGTATCTAGATACAAATGTAGCTATCCGAATCTGTGTGTGGCGCTGTTGCTGCAGCTGCAGCTACGTAACTTTATCTATGACGAATGCAGCAGCAGAAGCAGCAACAGACGCAAATTAAATAAAAATAAGACCCAACCAATGCTCAAGATAACAATATCTTTTTTTGCTTTACTTTTTTTATATATATTTTTTTTTGTTATTTTTTTCGCACACGTTGTTAGTAAAATGATGAAAAAAACGTTATCTTTTGTCGTTCTTAAGATACATTCATCTCGGTCACATGACGAACTCAGAGTTGTGCAATTTGACGTGTGGCTTCCCAAATAACTAAAAAAAAATATGTTTATGGAATGAACAATAATTCCCTGTTTTTCAGTTTTTAAAAAAAGTACAACTTGCAATTGTTTAAGTAAAACATCGACTATGAAAACCAAAGCGTTTTAGTTTTTCCAATTGATTTTGAAATTAAGTTAAGAAAAGACTAACTTTTCACATCTGATGAATCAATGAGTCAAGTTAAGTTTTGTTTGACTTATGACAGGGAATTGGGAGTCTCTGCTGGTTAGTGCTTAATTATTTTAATATATTATTCATTTACTTTTTGTTTTTACACTTAAAGTCGTTAATTTATGTGGCCTTTGCATGTGTGTTTCTCTTCGAGTTGGGTTTTTTCTGGTTTCTCTGTTTTTTTTTTTTAGTCTGCGCATCTCGAATGACTTCGTAATTTATTTTTCTTATTTTTTAACTAGAAATTCGCTCTCGTTGTTGTTGTTGTTGTTGTTGCTGTTTGTTTGGTTGCCTGCAAAATGTTTATTTTTAGTACAATGCAAAGCCCAACGCCCACACACACACACACACACAGACACAAATACAGTGGCACGTATGTAATTGAAAAGCTGCTGCACAAAAGCTTCAACTTGCGATTATTTGCTGTTGTTGTTCTTCTTCTTTTTCTGGTTGCCTGCGTCAAGCGCTTCCTGAAGAAACCCACAAAAAGCAGCGATTGAAGAAGCAGCGAACAAAAGCTGAAAAGTGGAAAATGTGGAAAAAGCAGCAGCAGCAGCATTAAATGAAATGAGCACCGAAATGAGATCTGCTATATAAATAAATGATGTGACTGCAACTGTGTGTGTGTGCGAGTGTGTGTGTGTGTGTGAGTGTGTGTGAGTGTGTGCGAGTGTGTGCAAGTGTGTGCGAGTGTGTGTGTGTGTTTGTCTAGCTGCATGCTCATGCGCTGATGTAAGCGAGGTTCAAGTGTGTGTGTGTGTGAACACAATTAAAAGTGTGCAATACTGTTAAGTGCATTTATAGTTGCGTGCATGTGTGTGTGTGTGTGTGTGTGTGTGTGTGTAACAACGGTGACTGCCACAAACACAGTTAACAACAGCTTCTTGTGCGCATTGTTGGGCAGTGTGAGTGTGTGTGTGTGTGTGTGTGTTTGTTTGTTGTGTTGACAACAAACTCCGCATTTCATGGCCAGCTCCAGAAGAAGAAGAAGAAGAAGAAGAAGAGGAGATTTTTGCTGCTGCTGCTGCTTCTTATTTGTTTGTTTGTGCATTCTTCAAATGGTGGCAACAAATTAAATTGCAGCGTTGAAAAACTCTTTGACTTTAACTGCCCAGCGGCGCAGCACAGTTAGCAACGCTGTAACAAAATACGCTCTCAAAAATAAAAGAAGAACACAAAAAATTGTCTAGAACTGTAGTTTAAGCTGTATCTGTATCTGTAGCTGTAGCTGTAGCTGTAGCTGTAAATGTATCTGTATCTGTCGTGACGGGCCTCGTGTGTAATTTGATGCTTATGCCATTAACAAAAATGTCAAAATGCCATTGGGTATGCAACCACGCCCACAGCCGCTGCACCCCTTCCCCAACGCCCCAAAAGGGGGCACTGTGTCGTGGCACGTAATTTGCTTGCCGAGGCGCGTGCGAATTGTTAAAAAAATTCTTGTAAAATAACTGAAAACTGAAACAGCAAATGGCACAAAGTACGCCGAGGCGAGAGAGCTGCTCCTGATAAGAAGAAAGTTTCCTATATTTCCCATATAAATATATATATATATATATGTATGTATGTATGTATGTATTTGCTTCTTCTTATTCGCAATGAGATTTGATTTTTGTGTGTGTGATTTTGTTAGAAATGTAGAAAAGTAGCTGCTGGGAGCAGCAAAGTCTGCGCAACTTGTTTGCAATTCCCGTGTTGGCCCTGTTATCCGTGTTTATTTTTCCATTTTGAGCCGTTTTCCGAACGAGACAGGCTCATACAATGCGGCATAATGTTTAGCTGATTAAATACGTGACTTCATTCAATTGTTGACAAGTTCATTTTGTTGCAGTTGCCAGTCAACGTTTTAAAGCTGCAGTCCATAAATAAATAAGTCGAAGCTGGCTGCAAATTTATGAGCAACACACTTACAG
Organism: Drosophila mimica; assembly: GCA_037043585.1. Taxonomy (NCBI): domain Eukaryota; kingdom Metazoa; phylum Arthropoda; class Insecta; order Diptera; family Drosophilidae; genus Drosophila; species Drosophila mimica. The sequence goes on along the minus strand of JBAMBE010000312.1, from coordinate 871,425 downwards.
TTACAGCATATGCAGCAACCAGATACGGGCGGGCAACAAGCTGCAAGCTACAAGCTACAAGATACTTTACTTTACCTGTCATATTTCGTATGCAAATTTATGCAGCTGTCTTTGGCGTTTGACACGCGAATTGCTTAGCTGGGCGCTGGCCAAATAGAATCGATAAATCGCTCAGCAATCGATTACCGATTAACGGGGCACGACTTAACCTTGAGTCCGAGCATGGCCATGACAATGCCTCCTCAAACTTCCCCTCAACATCAACATCACCATCAACATTAAACTCCAACTTCAGCTCAATTGGACTTCAGCACTTTTTGGAGAATATTCAGTTGTATTTTGACAGACAGACACTTCTGGCCAAAGTCTTTTTGTTAATACCCGCAATTAATTGCTTGGCAACAAATGGATACACGTGTATCTGCAGCACTTAAACTTGCAATTGAGCATTGCGTCGCATACCCTGTAAATGGGCAAAGCTGCAGACACAACTTACTCAAAATGTGAATGAAAAAAAAGATTCAAAACTTAAGTATTTATTTATTTAACGTTGACTAAAAGAAGTCCACAGTTTCGAAAAATCAAAATGAAAGTTACAAATTAAGTTAAATAAAACTTAAATCGAGTAATTAAATTACAATTTTTAAATAAAAAACAATAATAAAATTAAGCAAGGTAGTCAATCTGAATGAAGTGAAAACAATAAATAAATTAAATAAAAGGTGCAGTAAATCTGAAAGAAAAAATTATAATAAAAATAAAAAATGTAGCAAAGTTTGGGGAAACAGAATAAAAAAGGAAAAAAAAAATAATTATATCACTTAAGGAGAGTAAAAAGTGAAGTTAGGAAAATTACAGCAAATTAGAATACAAAAAATATTAACTTGGCCAAAAAAAAAGAAGAAATTATTTAAACACGATAATTTCGAGGCAATATGAAAACATTTGGCAAAGTAAATCAACGGCAACTTGGTCAATTCGAATGCAATTACAGGGTATTTGTTAGTCGTGCATTTGTGAACACCGATTGCATTTACAGCTTTTCTTGTCTTATGCAAATCGAGGCACAGCAGCGACAGCAAACAGCAAACAGCGACAACAATGTTGATTCGACTGACTGACTGACTGACTGACTGACTGACTGACTGACTGACAGAGTGAGTGAGTGAGTGACTTGCATGACAAATGACAAGCTCAGCGAGAAGAATGAATTTACGAGCGCAGTGCAGATATCGCATAAAGTATCTTACAGATACACAGATATACAGATACGACGCCAGCTTGTTGCATGTTACAGTAAATTGTTTGCGCTGCGGCTGCGGCGCGTTTGGATTTTTGTTGCATTGTGCGACGCAACGCAATCGAAAATATTCGCATAAACAGTCCAAACGATTCACGGGCCACTCGAAAAGCACTCAATGCTCAATGATGATGCTGATGATGGGCTGCGCTCGCCCAGTGGGCGTGGCATATATGATCGCATATATGTTCTATCTACGCATAAGTTTTGATATTCAAAGCTCGCGAGATTTTCAAGTTCTAAATTCTTGAGTATTTTTCAAGCACAAATAAGTTTTTTTTATTTGAAAACTATTTAGTTTTAAAACACTTTAGTTTTTTTTTTCCTTTTATCAATTTTAATTTTTGGGGTTCCGTATTTGATTCTAGGTATTTCATAGAATCTTTGAACATAATTACATTGTTTTATTCATCCTTCAACATTTTAAGTAGCAGTCGAAACTAAATTCGATTCCTTTCTGAAACACGTCTGTTCAATTTACGTTATTCACAACTATTCGACTCTTCTGCCTCACACAAATGATATCGGTCGATATCGATTAAGATCGATAATTGCTGTAAGAATATATTTGAGCATCTTTTAGTTGATTAGTCTTTCAATTATTGCGCTCAGCACTGGCAATTACAGGGTGACTGTCGGGTCTATGATGAGTGAATAAGTGAATCACTTGCTTGAATGCTTGCTGCATAAATTAGTGAGTATATTTTAGTTGGTTGGCCAAATTGTTGTTGATAGTTGTTAGCTGGCACACACCTGGCCATTAAGCGGCAATTTGCCAAATTACAGGGTATTTACAGAGTCGACAAAAACATTAAACAGCCAATGCACGCTGCGCCTTTTTGGTAACGAGTTTACTGGGTTACTGCGTGTTTTTTTTTTTCTTCGATGTGATCCATGCACGAGTTGACTTGATATCGACGCCTCCCCCACCCCTTCCCGTCACTCTGTCTCTATCTCAGCAGCCCCTCTCTCTCTCTCTCTCTCTCTCTCTGTCTAACTCTGTGCTGGCAATTGCTAAATTACGCCAAGAATTTTAATCGAGCGTCAACGATAAATGACAGCAACGTCGACGCAGCTGCGCAGAGATCGCTTAAGATGCACAGATGATAGGCACCGAGGCTGGAGAGGATGTGCGGCCTGGGCTGGGTAGGGTTTGGGGGGGTGTAAAACGGGACTGGCACGAGCAAACCTCTCGCATGTCATATGCGAACACAGCTTGCCCCGGCTCGCAAATTGCAATTTGTAATTGCAATTTCAATTGCTGGGCGCTTGACATCATCGCCTGATGCAGTGCGGCAGCTGCTTGATGCAAATTACCGATGCCTGATGTAGCAGCAGCAGCAGCAGCAGCAGCAGCAGCGGCAGCGGCAGCAGCAGCAGCAGCAGCAGCAGCATCATAACTTGCGCGTGCCAATGCAAATGCCATTCCCATTACACACTCACACTCACACACACACCACACACACACCACACACACACCACACACTCACACACACACCACACACACTCAGTCAGCTCTCAATCGCAATCCGCATCCAAATCCAAATGCCATCTTCCATCAAAACCACAAAAGTGCCGCGCCGCTTAGCTATAAAATCTGAATGAGTTTCATACAAAAATGTTTGCTTGCCGTGGTAGTGGAGGGGGGGGGGGAAGGGGGGGGGAGTGTGTGGCACATTAATATAAAGCTATGAATGCATTCGAACAGTGGCCAGTGGCATTTGAGTGTCATGAGTTGCAGTTGCAAAATTAACTTGATGTGTTTTCCTTTTTTATGTCATGAATCCAATGAATATGGGTTAAGGGAAGCAGTATATATATATATATATATATAAATGTATATACATATATATATAATTATATATATGTAATTGTGATATATACATATTTATATATTTTGACTTGTTTTTCTGAATTTGGTTAATTATGCGTTTGGCTAATCGCATTTGGTTCGCTCTGATTGCACTGTGAATACTAAATTCACTATTCACTGATAGGGTTATTATGAGTGTTATGGGATTCAAATCAGCATTTGTCATGTCAACAAACAACATCTCAAACTCAATTTGCATGTGTAATTTTGCTTGTAACTAAATTAGCACCTTTTGTTATTATTTGTATTATTATTCAATGCCAGAATTCGATAATTCAATTATTGTTATAAACAAAAATAAGTCGAATTTGTTATTAAACAGATGTGACTGATTCACACACAAATCAAACGTCACGCTCCGGAAAATGAAAAGCGTGAGGCATTCTAAAAGCGATAATAAATGTCAAAGTGAAGCCAATCGGGCATGCTCGACTAGTGGATACCCTGTAGTAAATGAGATGCAAAAGAAATGCAAAGCTACTTCTCTCTATCACAGGCTGTGGTAAAAGGACACTCAACTGTTGAGATCTGTGGAAGAGTGTTGGGTTAGTTTCAAATCTAGAAGTTGGCTTTCTATATAAAATAAAAATCTGAACAGATTTTATTTTTCGATTAAATATATATTTGTTAATCATAGAATAAACTTTAGGCTGTTGCAAGACTAGAAAGAATGTTAAGTTTTACTTACAGTTGACTTGACATGTGATCTTGGTTAAGAATATGAGTACTTTTCGTATATATATATATAGACTTGATGACATACATTTGCTTGCACCCATGAAAACTGATAGTGCTATTCATAGAAATATTCATATTCATAGCTCATAGCTCATAGCAAATTATAGCAAATCGAATCAGCTGAGATAATGCATGGCAAAGTAATGAGTAATGCAGTAGCTATGAATCAGGGTAATTGGAAGTGGGTGTATTCATTGTTTCACTTTGCTAGCTGATAAGATCAGCGAAATGCATTTGTCTAGTATCAATTGTGGCTTGCATAATACTCGTGAATATATGTGAATACAGTCAGATTCAAATTGATACCACTCAAAGTAGTCAGAGTTGTGTCATTGTCATGACGACATTTAAAGCCACATTTCCTGAGATCATGATATTTGCAAAAAAGAGAGAGAGACAGACAGAGAGAGAGACAGTGATAGAAAGAGAGCGAGAGATGCTCATTAGAATGAATTCATGAATATTGCATCATAGCTGACATATGTATGAATATGAATGAATCACTTGCGCTGCCTGCTGCAGCTGCATTTGAATATTAGCTGTGCAGGGATGCTGGGCTGAGAAGGGGAGGGAGGGGAGGGAGGGGTTGGAGGGATTGAGCGGCTGAGGGGAGGTGGTGCTTTCAGATGATATGTGAGTCAATTCGTAGGACAGACAGTTGGCAATAGAAAATATGCGTTCAATGGAGACTCTCAAATATTTGACCACAAATTGTTATTATGATTGTTGCTGTTGTTGCTGCTGTTGCCGTTATTGTTGTTGTTGTTACTGTTATTGTTGTTGCTGCTGTTGTTGTTGTTGTTGTTGCTGTTGCGTGCTGCGCGCGTCATTCGCGATGATTAATGACAATTTTTCGGACATAGTCGTGTCCATGTCCGTGTGATTCTGATTGCCCGTCACTCCCCCCTCTCTCTGTCTCTCTCTCTTTCTCTCTCTCGCTCAGTCTGTCTCTTTCTCTCTCACTCGGTTTGCGTGTTGCTATCTCTCTTTGGACGTCTCTGCCACCGATAACATTTAATTGCGTAGCGATATATCAGAAGATAGTGCAACAAATGAAGAGCTCGGCTTGGGAAAGCCATTGCCAGCGGGAGCAGGGTTCGGTGGGTGGTGGGTGGGTGGTGAAATTAAATAAAATACATAAATAAGAGCAAACATGACCATAATTATGCAGCACATATGTACATTCCATATATATATATGTATATCTGTTTATATATTTATTAGCATTGCAATAAAATAACGTCGCCAAGTTGCAAAAGGAAATCCGCTGACTCCAAAATAAGCTGCAAAACTGAGTGGCACAAAAAGAAAATTTAATGCGATTTCCAGGTGTCGTTAAGCTTCCATAACTTGGATAATAACTCAATCGATTTTCACTTTATTATTGGCTAAAAAATAGTCGTCGTTGTATTTATTTGAGTAAACTTTTTTAGCATTATTTTGAAACTATAACTTTTTGAAGAAGAGTGTTAATTCTTGAGCTGCGGAGGTGTCATTACTGAGGGGATGTTTAATTTGGGTTTAATTCCTAATTACCCAATTATCTTATGAGTACACGACTCTACAGATCGTGCCACTAATTGTGTGGCAGTCAGCAAAATTGAAAAGACTCCCTCAACCCGGTGGCAAAGGTTTAAATTGCCCCAAACATTTTCATTGTTTACTTTAAACTTTAACAAAGCTAACTGTGCGCATGGCAAACAATGGAAATATAAAGCAGGAAAATGCATATATGAAAATACGCATACGCCGCCTTGTCCGAGACGGAGGGACAGACAGACAGACGGACAGACAGACAGACAGGGAAACTGACAGACATTCTAAAAGTCACACAGATTGTGGATGACTGGAATTGCTGTGCTGACATTTGGCCAATTTCAAGGCATGGGGCATTAATTGTTGTTGCTTTTGTTGTTGTTTTACTGTAGTTGTAGTTGTGGTTGTGGTTGCTGCTGTTTGTGGTTGCTTGTTGTTGCATGGGGGGGGGGGGGGGGAGTGGGGGCAAAACCGCAAAAAAAGTATTTAAGAAAGTTGGCGAACAACTTGGGCTGCCTGGTTTTGGTGCCAGGCACACGCTGACACTTTTACTTAGTCAAGGGATGGAGGGATGGGGGGAGGGGGGAGGTGGTGGCAAGTAAGCGACGACAAGCCCAACAACCGCAACAACCGCCAGAACAACAAAATTCGATTGCATTTGCAGGCGACAACCGATTTTATTTTTTTTTTTTTAGTTTTTGTTTACGTTTTTTTTGGTTTTTTTTTTTGTTTTTTGTTTGTGGGCAGCAATCGAGCGGCAAACGGCAATTATTGTTTTGCAACTGGACTGTGTTGTCAATGGACTGCAGCAGTAGTTGCAGACACTGTTGGGGCAGTGGCAGGGGCAGGGGCAGAGGTGGAGTTGTGCGAGTTGGGGATAACCACAACCTGGGCACAATGATAAATTTATTTAATTTGCCATAAATTGCTGAAGTAACTAAGACGACGCACGCAATGTCGTGGCAGCAACAGCCCAAACCGCAACGTGCAACCCCAGCTTATACCAATCCCCGCCCCTCGCGTTACCTTTTAGCTGGGAAAAAGTTGTGTGTGTGTTTTTTTTTTTTATATGCAAAACAAGACACAAAAATTAACGTTTGTCACATTGCGCAGGGAATGCGACAAATCAGTGGCAACTCGGCAACTTTCATTGGGTGCTGCGAAGAGGGTTGGTCTGGGGCAGGGGGCGGGGGGCATGCTCAATGGCAGGCAGACAATATGTCTTCACACACACACACACACACACAAACACACACTTGCAAGCGTCAAACAATTTCATCGATTTTGCGGTCGCATAAGACACAAAAACCAAAAAGGATTTTAATGCCCAAAGCAAGTGAGGATGCGCGACTGTCAGATATGCTGTAAATTAAACTAATCAATTCTCTACCAACTATACACTCGGAAAAAAATTCTGAAAATTATACACATTTTTTTTTGAAATTCCACAAAATTAAAAACATTGCTCTAAATAAATTTATTTTTTAAATAATGAAAAAGGTGGGTGAATCTCTAAAATGAAGCGCTTTTTTTTCTGAGTGTAGCAGCTGTTCACAATACTCTTCACAGGGCAGACACTGACTTTTGGAGTTGTGGAATTTGGCCAACAAGTTGGCAGTTGACTGTTGGCAGTTGGCTGTTGGCAGTTGGCTGTTGTTGCCACTGATATCGACTATGAAGCGCAGGCTTACAAGTATTTATGCAATGTTTACATTGTGTGTTAATGCCTATGCCCCGTGCTAGTCACTCTATCTTCTCCCCTCCCCCCCCTGCCCCTGGACTACGTGGCACCGTTGTGCACGCCCCCCCCTGTTCAGCAAACAGAGGCACATGCAAAGGCGCACTTAAAACTGCAGACGCCACATAATTGTCGCCACTGCAGCTGCAACACAGCTGAACTGACAACTGTCGCTGCTGCTTCTGCTGCTGCTGCTGCTGCTGCTTTTTGACACGGTTACCCCGCCCCGTCCCGCTCTCCCTGTGGCAGGGCGCATCCAGCAGTAGTCGGTTGCAACCAGGCCAAACTTTGGGCTCGAAATGCCCGACGGCTAATGACTCATTAAATAACGCGCTTGCGGCCGCGGCGGCAGCGCTGGTGACGTTGCAACCATGCCCATAAGGTGGCAGGGTCTTCTTACAACCCGTTACCTGCCACAGCGCCCCCACTCCTTGGCCGTGTGTGCATATTCATGAGCTAAGCGACGTCAGCAGCAGCTTCGTGTTAAGCTGCCATTTTGACGTCGTCCTCGTCCTCGTCCTGCCCCTGTTTACACACAAAAACAAAAGTAATGCGGAAAGACACAGTGCGAGAGGGAGATAGAGAGAGAGAAGAGGGAGTAGGACTGAATGAGAGAGAGAGAGAGTGCACTTGAATGACAATGAGTGTGTATATGGGTATGATTATGAATATGAATACGACAATCAATCAAGCGAGCGTCAGTCGAACGCAACTTGAAATTCGTTTGCTTAAACCACACGACAAACGACAAGAGACAGACAACAGACAACAGACAGAGACAGAGAACAGACAGAGACAGAGAGACTGGGCACCGACACGACAGATACTTGACATGAATTTTGTGGCAAGTGGTTAGGTTGCAGGCAGCCGCCTGTGTTGGAAAACGAAGAAATTAACTCGTTTGCTTAATGTGCGGTTCAATTTAATGCACAATTCACGCATGCAATCGCTAATTCGCATTTATATTCGATAGAAATGCGCAACAAATATAAACAAATAAATTATATATCAAATGCAGAAGGTAAACAAGTAACAAGAGTACACGACTAGCAGACACCCTTTCCTATCCAGTCCTAATCAAGAAAGATTTTATGTATCAATTGGAAAACTTTGCACTTAGATTTTAGCTTTTGTTGCAATCAGATATCGATTTGTATCGATATTCGCAGTTATCGATGAAATTAAATACTCTCGAACCGCCAATTTTTATTCCAAATTTCATCTCTAATATATAGTCTTCGAGATCGGGCATAATCGTCTCGTCTGTTGTTATTGTTCAAGAATCTATATAGCTTATGGCGTCGAAGATGCTTCCTTATGTCTGATTCTTACTTTTGCACAATTTTGTTATACCTCATTTCCCATTTTTTATTAGGGTTCAGAATATAAATTTATTGCTTTATTTTGTTCAGGATTCAAATTCATATTTTATTATTGTCACCAATTTGAACGATTTGAAAATGATGTGTATTTTCTGCGAATAAGTAACGGAACCTGATCCATAACTCATTTTGAGGACTGTGTGACATTTCACGATCTCATTTTATGACTCTTCAGGGAATATTTTACTAACTTATTGAATTTACAAACAAAAGAGTCGTTTATTAAAAAAAAACAAAATCGCAAAATGGCACTGCCCCAAAATATTTTGCATGCATTTATTAAATAAAATAAATTCACTTAAGTGTTAACTTAAGTTGAGACTCAGCTGCATTTATTTATTTTATTATTATTATTTATTTTATTTTATTTAATTAATATTTCACAAAATATAGATTTTTGACTGCTCTTAACACTATCAGAAACTTGCCAACATTTCGTTTCACTTTAATTCGTTGACTTTTTGGGGGCTAAATGACTGAGAGATAGGCAAAAAAGGGACGATGGTGGGGGGAGTGTGAAGTGGGAGGGGGAGTTGTTTTAGGCCAATGCTGTCAGTCTGTTCGATTTCCGATTTCCGATTGTCGCAATCCCATCTCTCATTTTTAGAAGCGGCAGCAAACGAATTAAACATGCGGTAATTACTTGCACGGGTGTGTGCCAGTGTGTGTGTGTGTGTTTCAAGATCCTTTTGGACACATCATCAATAGCTAAATTACAGTTACACACATGAACAGCTAAAGTCGCATTCCGCTTGTCTGGAAAAATATTGCGTTTACGCGACGAGCAACGCACGGAAATCGATTAAGCCATGAAATGACGGCAAAATGCTTATCGCTTATAGTTTTTGGCTTAATTAAAACAACGACTACCCATTGCAGATGGCAGAAGGGGAAGTGGGGGAGGGGTGTTTTTGGCTAATAACTCATTTGCATGGATGGAACGAAACTTGTCAGTTTATTTGGCGTCGCTGACTTTAAGCAATGCCTCGAACCGAAGTCGCTTTAAAGCGGTTAAAGGACCATTTTGTTGTAGTCCATTTTGGGTGGTGCTTGGGTGGTTTAGGGGCGAGGTGGTGGGGCTTGTGTCTGCTGTGTGCACTTTGCGGCAAATAAGTGAGTTAATGAGTCGATCAGCGCACACCGAAAGTGTCGCTGAGTGGTTGCGTCAGTGGATGACGGGGTGACGGCTGGGCAGGGGGCAGGGGGCAGGTGGCGCACAGCGTCGCTAACGAGCAATAATCAAATCAAAATACTTTTTATTACTACCAAATGACAACGACAGCAACCACAATAGCAACCGCAACAAAATTTGTTAAGCTGCTAAAAAACAAGCGCTTTTAAACGACAGCAGCAGCACTCACACACACACACTAACACACCCCCCCCCCCACACACACACACACACAGATGTGTATGTTGGCTGCTTGGTGTTTTTCTTTACATACCCTGTAAATAATTCAACAGAGAATTAAAATGCTATTTCTGCAAGTTGAAGCAGACAACTTATATATATATATAAATAAATATATATATATATATATATGTATATATATATATATATGTATATATATATAGATAGAGATATAATAATATTATAAAAGCAATACACAAATCAACTATAGATATAGATATATAGTTGTGATCCTACAGTTACTTATTCATATATCAAACAAAATTATATATCAAACAAACTCAAACTTGAAGCAAAGTCAGTTTTTATTTTAATTATTTAATATTTATCTGAAATATTTAATTTTACCATTTTTATTGGAGCTGCGACCTAGTTAGATCTATTGGGTTCCCTCCTGGAGCTGTACCTCTTCCATCCACTCTGATTCTTGCAGGAATTACAGAATTTTGGTCGTCTTAAGGGTTTTCATGTGTTTTAATCTTAAGATATGTTCTTTTAGCGAACTTCATCCTCTTCCATCTTCCATCCGCAACGATGTGCTTTACTGATTAGCAGCTGAGCTACTTCTTAGTCCTGAGGTGTCCTCTCCAGAAACCCATGAGTTTTCTCAGTCTGCGCCTCCCCATAAAAAGTGTATTTGAGTTTAGCTACTTAAAAGATATTTAACTCGTCTTACGCCTAGATATACTTTAATCGATATATATATATATAAATATCGATTTCACTTTAATCGATATATATAAATATCGATTAAAGTATATCTGGTAAGACTTATGAGCAGTTTTCCTTATTTTGCCATAATTAACCCTTTGCAATTTGTTGCCCATATCCACATTACAGGGTAGTTTGGCAGTCGGTTCAACGCGTTTATTTGCTGCTGCTGTTGCAGCTAACCAGCAAATAACAAAACCCAGAGCTGGGTAACCCAAACATTTAGCCACCCATTGTGCACCACCCGCACCACCTGAAACTCGTACACCACTCAACTTTGTTTGTTTGTGGTTTTGGCTTGTGCGCTTTTGCGATTTCCATTCGCCGCGTATCAATTATCGTCTCGAATTTAGTACCTGGCCCCAAGTCAACTTGTCTCCCTCACTCTCTCCCTCTCTCTCTCTCCCTCTCTCTCTCTCTATCTGTCTCTATCTCTCTTTGTTTTTAGTTTTCGTCCATTTCTTTTCATGTGCTGCATACTTGCAGGCGGCGCGCTTTAAGTTCCAGTGCAGAGCAGCCTGATGCAGTCTGACATTGATTCACACACACACTCAGACACCACTCACATATTCACATATTCATTCACTTGAGCTGCTGTGCGCCTGCTGACAAGCCTCTCATTACATGCCACAGAGAGAGAGAGAGAGAGAATGTGAGAGAGAGAGGCAGACTGGAGCAACAGCAGAGAGAAATTCCACACGGCCATTTGATACTTTGAGAAACAGTTGCTGCTGTATGTTTTCGTATGTGTGTGTGGCAACTGCTTACTCTGCCACAGCAGAGTCAACAGGCGTGCAGCAGCAGCAGCATCTGGAGTCAAACAACACGGTTCTGTTGCAACTGTGATTTGACTGTTCTGTTTGCCTGTTTTGCCAAATATTGGCCAATTTGTGTGAACTTTTTGACCTCTGTCGCAAAAAACACAAATAAAAAAATTGTAAAAAGCACACACTAACAAATAACGGTTAATGTTGGTTTTGTTTATTTGCTTTGGATTTTTCTTTTGCGGATTATAAATGCTGCACGTAATTTGTTTACCTACGTCCTGAGCATCAAACGAGCCGGCAAATGGCTTACCACCCGTCTGTCCACCCGTCTGTCCACCCGTCTGTCCACTCGTCTGTCCACCCGTCTGTCTGCCCAACTGTCCGCCATCCCCTCTGCCCCTCTTTTTCTTCCGCATTCTAAGTCTGCTGCATAATTGGAAGCCTTTCTTTTACATACCCTGTTCGCATGAGTCGGGCGACAGAGAGTTGCACGGAGCTCTGATTGGATACGCACCAGATGAAGATAGGGGACATAGAAGACAAATATATATGTATACAAATGCGTGAAAATTCGGAAAAATCAATAAAAAACAGCAGAAATGCGAGAAAATTCGAAAAAATCAATAAAAACTGAAAAAATACACAAAAGAAAATAAATCGGAAAATCAATAAAAACTGCAAAAATGAGCGAAAATTCAGAAAAACTCGAAAAAAATCAATAAAAACTTCAAATATATATATATATATATATATATATATACCAATATATAGATATAAGTGGATTCTGTATCTATGGTACACATATTTATATATAAATTTTCATTTTTTTTCTTCAATTTATTGACCCATATGCATCTATCTTTTTATCTATAGACACATTTAGATAGATTTGTATCCATTCAATTATCTGTGATAACTATCTATCCGTTATATGCTTATAATATTTATATTTATGTTTACATTATTTATGCAAATTTATATATATATATATATACCAATATATAGATAAAAGTGGATTCTGTACCTATGGTACACATATTTACATATAAATTTTCTTTCTTTTTCTTCAATTTCTATCTTTTTATCTATAGACACATTTAGATAGATTTGTATCCAATCAATTATCTGTGATAACTATCTATCCGTTATATGCTTATAATATTTATATTTGTATTTACATTATTTATGCATCATTTTGTTATTTTATTAGTTAATATTTAAAAATGTTGGGTATCCCATAGCCGAGCAATCTTTTTCTTTTCTTACCAGTTTTTTGAATTTGGTTATGTTTTTGTTGTGGGGGGCTGATGGGATTGGCAGTTAAATCCGGCAGCTGCCATATGTTGGCCATTATTGAATCTTTAATGTGAATAAGCAAAACCTTTGTTTGCCTCTCACTCGCTGTCTGCACCTTTTTGCTTTCTGCTCCACTCTTTCTTCTTTCTCGCCTGTCAAATTATGTTGCATACTTGGAGGCGCCGCCAATCGCAATCGGAATTGTCAAAAAACTGCATTCGGTGCTGTGAAAGATGTGTGTGGGGAGAGGGAACGGAAATATGGGTGCACGGGGGCACGGGGGCATGGGGGCACGGGGGCGTGCCAATTGCGGCACAGACAAACTTCTTATGTGCATGCATAGAAAAGCGCAGGCCGACGGAGAGGAAAATAATAATAAGAAAACGCTTTTGGCAGCTTCGTGTTGCAAATTGCGAGCTGAGTAAAAAACTTTGACGATTTGTAAGCGCCCAAAAAGTAGTTAAAGTTGGCGCTGCAGTTAACCACGACGACGACAATTGTTGATTTCTGGCGGCCAATGGCCCCAATCAGCCACAACAACAAATCAACCTCAGAGCTGCAAACCAGTCTCAGAAATCCCAAGCCAAAAACAAACAAAATGCATTTGCGTTAATTGAATGCGCCAAGAATTGGCCAACAACAATTAAAGGAAAACAACATTTGGCAAATAACAATAATAATCATAATAAATTTGCCAACAATGAAATATATGAGCTAAAGTCAAAATACACTAATTATCCCGATTAAGTTAAGCTGATTAAAATCTTGTTCATCAGCAGAGATACTTAAAGACAAAAAGATACACAAAGCATTACGAGACTATCTAATTTCATTTAGAATAGTTTTAACGGGACTTATTGTATCCGATCAGATTGAAAAAGAAATTTGATCTAAGTGAAGTATTAAATAATAATCTATGGCAACTAAAGTGCCCGGTTTTTCGGGATCTATTAAATATATTTTATTATTTTTGTCCGAGGAAGCAGCTGAGACAAACCCAAAGCTGGCTCTGATTACACTTGTGCTAAGTGACACTGCCCCAAGTTGTTGTCTGTTGTCTGTTTTGTTGTCTTTGCTTTTAATTAGCCTCTGCTCTCTCACACCATCCCTTTATTATTGTGGACCCCCTTCGCCGTCCTTTGTGTAACGCTCTTGTAATCAAATCCGCGACGCTTGCCACTTTGTGTTGCATACTTTTGAGCGCGTCGTGCCAAGAGCAACAGCAGTAATCCAAAGATGAATGAAAAGTGTGAAAAATATTTGTGAAAATGCTTAAGTTGACTCGAATTTTAGGCATCCTGTCCAAAACCTGGCAGCAGCATCAGCGTAGGCCAGAAGGGAGGGGTGTGGGGCACACAGAGAAAAAAAGGGTTCAAAAAGGCAAAACATGCACAGGAAACTGTGGCTAACGATGCCGTAGCAAAAGCAGAGCTGGAGGTGTGCCACAGTCAAGTAGGTTGCCAGGCTTATCAACTTATCAACACACACACACACATACACAAACACACACACACACACAACAGAGACACAGAGACAGACACCTAACAAACTTTTGCTTTCAAGTTTGGTAACTGACAAATTTGGCGAAAAAGTGGGAAATGCTTGTTAAAATGCATCCGGTTGAAGGCTAATTGCACCATTGCCAGTACAAAAATATATGTGTGTAGCTGCCAAAAAGAAATACTTATATACATATTGGATAGATACCTCTTTTGCATAGATACCCTGTGGACAGCTCGAACTTGAATAATAAAGCTAAGTAAATTTCAGTTATTTTTCTGGCTCACAAAACTCAGAGTTGCTGATGCTCCTTATCTGGTCAACAATTAGCCCAATTATGAATGTGTATTCTAAAATCAACTAAGATACTCCTCTCACAACTCCCTCATAATTACAGAGTATACAAATAACGATTTTTAAATCTTTCGTTTTTTCAGAATGCCGTTCAAATGAATTCAGATGCCGCAACGGGGATTGCATCGATCACAGCAAGCGTTGCGATAATGTTCCCGATTGTCCCGATGGCGATGATGAGGGCGAGGATTGCCGTAAGTGCATAGTTGAGACAAGATCTAGCAGTACTATATAGACATATACACACACACACACACACACTTTTACACACACACACACACAAACATACATTTGCACATAGACATACGTATCTTATTGGTAGACGTAATCCCAGTTAATTGGAGGCGTCTATGCGTTAACTAAGTTTGACTAAGTTTCTCGTGAGTAAGTCATATAGATAATCGATAATCGATAACCGCTGCCGATACCGATAGCTTCGGTCGTAAGCATAATAATAAGTTTGCTTTCGGTAACCGCTCCCCATAAGCCCAATGAATTAACTTGAGTTATTAACAACTAACCACTAACCACTAACCAAATATTATCTGCTTTCTCTCTCTCTCTCTCATACTCACTCAATATGGGCCAACTAAAACTAATACAAAAAAACAAAAAAAAAAAAAACAAACTCTTACCGTAACTAACGTGCAACAGCCGCTAGCTGCAGCGACATGGAATACCAATGTCGCGACGGCAGTCGCTGCATCAGCGTCAGCCAGCAATGCGATGGCCAAGTTGATTGCAACGATGGCGACGATGAGGAACACTGCGATGGAAGTGAGTATCAATCACCTCAGTCAATCAATCACTCAGATGATCAATCAATCAATCAATCAATCAAACACATCTAACACTTGCAGATCGCCACGGAATTCAACAGTTCAAGTTTAAAAATCATTCACTAGTGACTTTCTTTTTCTTAGTCAGAAGGCAAATTTATAACAACAAACATTTAATAGACTATCAAATTAATTTAACGGAAGAAAACCCAAAGATTTAATGCTCTTTTAAATATTTTTATTCAATAAGAAGAAATTAGGGAATTTTGTTAAATTAAATAGAATTGTTTCTTCATCATCAGTATCAATAATTAAATTGTCTATATTCTCATTTGTTACATTACATTTATGTTAGTCAGCAAGGGAAAATTCGTAAATATTTATTTTCAATATTGTTTACAAGAAATTCTTATTTGTGGTGTTAGTAATATGATTTAATTTTAGATTGTGAAATATTTGGCAATTTGTAGAATTCGAATTTGAATTTTTGGTCTTAGCTGAGCTGCAGTTCAATGAACCGATCAAACTTTGAACGAAAAGTCCTTCAGTCATGAGCCTAATTTCGAGTTCCTATTTTTGTATGATGAAGTAGCAAAGACTTGATTTGAACAATCTGACATTCCGTGGCTAGATCAGCACACATCAATCAATCAATCAATAATTTGCTCATTACCTAACTCTCTTTCTCTCTCAAACACACGCTCTCTCTCTCTCTCTCTCTCTCTCTCTATTTGCCTCTCCGTCTCTTTTGTGTATTATTTGTTGTGCTGCACAGTTGTGCCAAAGCTGCGCTTCACGTGCCCCAAGGGCAAATTCACCTGTCGCGATCTCAGCTGCATTTCGATTGTGCATCGTTGCGATGGACGCACCGATTGTCCGCACGATCGATCGGACGAGGAAGGCTGCCGTATGTTTCAACTGCACTCTCCCTCTCCCTCTCTCTCTCACACTCTGTTTGTGTCTCTCTCGTTGAGGGTTGTACACTCTTATAATTTCTAATTTGTTTATTCATTCTCCCTCTCTGACCCCTCCCCCTTGATTCATGCAGCCTGTCTGTACGACAAATGGCAGTGCGATGATGGCACTTGCATTGCCAAGGAACTGCTCTGCGATGGCAACATCGATTGCCCCGAGGACATATCCGATGAGCGCTATTGCGACGGTGAGTGTTGTGTGTATCGATGTGTATCTGTGATTTCTCTCTTCTGTTGCGAGTGTCTGAGTGCGAGTGTGAGTATGTTTGTGCTAATAGTTGCTCAGAATGTGCATTTACAGGTAAGTTGTGGTCACTCAACCACTCCGACTCCCACTCCCACTCCCACTCCCGCTCCTGCCTTAACTCTCCCTCTGTCTATCGATACACAACACTATTACCCACTGGTCAGGCTCAGTTCGGAGAGTGCAGCATTTCTTCGATATCTGCTTATATATATATATAATTCTACATTAGACCCGCCACTCTCACAGCGCCAAACTAACCCACTCATAGCATAGCCATTGTCATTGATAACCGATAACCGATAACATAGCATTACATATTACACAAAATAACACACAGACACTTAACACTCAGGTGGCTACGATGCCGAGGAGTGTCTCCATTATCAGTTCCGCTGCAGGAACGGTGAGTGCATTCCGATGCGACAGGTGTGCGATAATATCTACGATTGTAGCGATTACACAGACGAGCAAGACTGCGGTAAGTCCTGTGTCTCGCATTGTTATCGATAATTGTGTCCGTGTTATGGAATAAGTCTCTTATGTGTATTGCTTTACGCGGCTCTCTGTGCTTTTCATTTTTTGTCTCTTTTTTGGGTAACTAGATTGGTAACTTTTGGTGTCAGTGCAATTTTGCAAACGATTCGCTCTTTATTTTTTGCTCCATTTCAGTATTTACCTGTCTATCTCTCTCTCTCTCTCTCTCTCTATCTGTTGCTCCCCATGTCTGTGTTTCCTTTTTCATTTCGAGCTGATATTTATGAAGTGCTTACGCGTTTTTGTTGTAGCTTGTATCACTTGTGTCACCTCACAATATGTTGATCTTTTATTTAACAAGTTCAAATTCTATTTCTCTTCTTTTCAATTGGTCCAAAACAATTAAATTGTGGTTTTGGCTATCGAATGTCCAAAAACTAATCGAATAATTGCACGCTACAACAACTACAATCCAACTCCCGGAACAACAACAACAATTGGCTCAACTGCAAAATTTGCATGCAAAAAAACAAAACAAAAAACAAAATTATTAATAAATCCCCTCATCATAAATATCGCCGGTTTTGCATGCGGATACAAACCCTTAACCCTTTTCCCGCTCCAAAAAAAAAAAAAAAACTAAAACTAAATACGGCTAACAGATTTGAACGAAATCAACGAAAATCGCGATAGAAATAACGATTACTTCGATGGGGACGGCATAATACGACAATATGCGGACCACCATCGACCACCGCCCAAAATTGGCCGTGACAACGATAACGATAACAATAACGAAGTCTATGGAATCCACGAAGAGGATGCCAGAGAGTACGAAGTCTACCTGCCGAACGAAAGATACGACAAGTCGAGTCAACAGAATCCGTGCAGCAGCAGTCAGTTCAGGTGCGGCAACGGCGTTTGCATACCGGTCCATCTGCGCTGCGATGGCTTCCATCACTGCAACGACATGAGTGACGAGGACAATTGTGACCAATATGTACGCCAATCGACAACCCGGCGACCCGTGACGCGTGCACCGACAACCACGCCATATCCGTGGCCAAGGGTGCCGCCTGCCTCACTGGAGCGCAGGACAACGAGCGCCCCGCCAACCCGGGCGACGACAGCAACGCGTCCTACTACTAACCCAATCAAAATAACAACGAGAGGAAATGCAGCGAGTAGGTTCCCTATGTATAAAGTAACGAACTAGCGAGTAACGAGTAGCGAGTGACGTATTGCGCCGCATCGTTTACTGTTTGGGTAATAGAGTAACGAGTAACGAGTAGCGAGTAACGGGTAACGAGTAACGAGCAACGTATCGCTCAATGCTTGGGTATAAAATAACGACTAGCAAGTAACGAGCTTCGTTGCCTCGCAAGAAGTCACGATTAGCGTATTGCGAGTGGCGAGCAACGAGTCGACTTGCATCGCTCAATCCCTGGGTGCTATTTTTGTGTAATTTGATGGGATTTGTGGGACACAACAAATTGCATGCCATGTCTGTGACTCGTCCATTAAACATTGAAACTTACTTAAGCTACGCTCTCTCAAACAACAACAGCACACACATAAAAAACACAACACACACACACACACACACACACACATAGCCAACAAAGTTATAAAGTGAAGCGATTAATTTAGTTTTTAATGTTACGTTATTTTAAAATATTTGCCTCATTCACCTGATTTTGTTTCTGTTCTATTATAATTGATATGCATACACTCTCTCTCTCTCTAGCTCTGTATCTGTCCCTTGTATATCTGTCCCTCACTTACTGTTACTCTCTGTCTCTCTATCTCTTTTCTGTTATTTATACGTGCTGGCTCGTATTATTATAAATACATATATGCCTTGTTGTCTGCCAAACACCGACATCCCCCAACATCATCCACATAATAAAAAACAAAAAACAAAAAACACCAAACCAAACCAAACACCATTTAGCCAGCTCATCATCATCATCATCGTCATCGCCATGGTCATCATCATCATTGCCAAGCAATTGCCTCGAAAACATTGAATTCGCGTGCCACAATCGCGATTGCATTCCAATTGAGAGCGTCTGCGATGGCGATCCCGACTGCGAAGAGCACGAGGATGAGGACTATTCACTGTGCAATTGCAGCAATGACAAGGTGAGTTCTGACCCCAAACACACCCATTACCCATTCCATTACACACACCCACACACACACACACACACATACATATATATATATATATACAAACATGTGTATTCTCAGTACAAATGTGTGCGCGGAGGCGGTTGCATACCCAAAACTCAAGTCTGCGATGGCAAATCTCAGTGCCGCGATGGCAGCGATGAGAGCGCATGTCGTAAGTAGAACAATAATCACAACGATAACAATAACAACAACAACAACAATAACAACAACAAAAACAATAACAACAACAACAAACACAGCAGTCAATGAAAGTCTACCTTATCAATACACATGTCTTACTCCCAACGCATGCACTCCTCCATAGCCACACTTTACACTCATCCACTCAACCACTCACTCAACCACTCACTCAACCACTCACTCTGGCACTCACAATTCTAAGCTGCAGTTCGATATGAATTACTTATCCACTAACCATTTCTAATACATATATTTACTATATTTATAATATTTTTTAGAATTTGTTATCTAATTTATTATCGGACACGTGCCCAAGTTGGTGTTCAGCAATTTGACTACATATATATATATATATATATATATATATATATATATATATATATATATATATATATATATAAATATATATATATATTCATTTGATTTATTCCGAATAACTTGCTTAATTACGATTTTACTAAATTAACTCGACCATAAGGGAATATTCCTATGAAGTTATTTATTACCCCATCTATATACTATACTATATATATATATTATTAATTTTGGTACAATTTTGGTTTTAGTTTGCTTAGCTTATTGGTTTTTGCCATAAATGCACCATCACCCCCCCCCCCCCCCCCCTCAGTCTTTCCCACACCTCTACACTGCTAAAGGGTACAACATTTTTTAGTTTTTATGCCGCTAACTGATCTGTTTTCTCTTCTTCTTTTTTACACTCAAAAAAAAAAACAAAAAAAAATCCAAACGATATCGAAATTATGCGCGATCTCAACTGTGTAATATCGTCGTCTCTCTTTCGCTGCCTTCCTGTCTGTCTCTGTCTCTGTTTCGCTCTCTGTGACCCATGCTCAATGCTTGCGTACAACAACAACAACAACGACACCAACAACAACAACTGTATCAATATCAACATGAACATCAAACATCCGTCATACAATATCATCATGCATCATGCCCCCCACGTCAGACTTTCATGCCAAGTTCAATAGGAGCCGACCACTCGTCGAGTGCTTGAGCTTCCAATACCAGTGCGGAGACGGGAGTTGCATTTCCGGGTACAAACGCTGCAACGGCATCACCGACTGCGCCGACGGCGCCGATGAGTACAACTGTCTGATCAATTACGACGATACGAACTACGGTAGATCCACAATCCCCACAATCCGTGCTACATTTTACAGAACTAACCTCAAAGAACATTTACAAATATTATCAACTAAGTTATAGCTTAGGGAGGGAGGGGCGGGGCCTGTTGTACTCAACTTGTTCGTTTTGCATTTTTGCGAGTGTTTCATTGTATTTTTTGTCATCTTTATCCATAAACCCACAAATACAACATCCAGACACTGACACAGACACAGACCCCGACAACGATCCGCTGAACGAGTGCGATTTATATAATTTTGAGTGTGACTTTGGCCAGTGTATACCCTTTGAGAAGAAATGCGACGGCTATGCGGACTGTGAAGATCAAACCGATGAGCTCGATTGTCCGGGCCTCACAGGTAAACACAAACACTCATTTATTCGCTTACACACACTCACATTCCAACACTCACTCGACTACTCTATTCAGAAATAAAACTAAACCCTAACCCCAAATAGATTTAGGGGCAAACTGAAGCTATGTTATTCACACTCACACTCACACTCACATTCCCACTCACACTCACACTCACTCTCATCAATCATGATCAATCATTTTTCAGAGCATTGCCTAGAGCACGAGTTCGAGTGCGATGATTATTGCATACCGCGCGATCAGCTGTGCAACGGTATCGTCAACTGCAACGATGGCAACGACGAGCGTAACTGTACTTATTGTCGAGAAGACGCATATCTGTAAGACATGATACAACACTCTCCGCTCACACACACACACACACACACACAACAAACACACACACAGCAAACACACACAATCGGTCTCATTTGATCGTTTTAACCTGATCCATTATCTTATCTTTTATGTACCCCACACACAACACACAACGCACCACACACACGCACACACACCAAACACACACACACACACACACACACACACACACGAACATCATCGTCATCGCCATCAACACCATATACACGATCACCATATGATTATCGGTCATTTGGCCAGCTGCAACACTGGCGATTGCATTGCAACCAAGCTGCATTGCAACGGCATCGTTGACTGCTCCGATGGCAGCGATGAGCTCAACTGTGGTAAGCAGATAAGTACCTCAACATACCCCCAACACACACTTGCAACACAACTCTCCCAGTCCCACCCAACGAAAATCAAGCACTGCAACTGCAACTGTAGCTGTAGCTGTATCGTAAACGTGCCACAATTTTTTGGGTTATTTCGAATTTGTAGTTTTGCTAATTAGTTTTTTGTATTTGAAATTGTAGCAAATTGAATTGTTTATTGCGTTTTACAGTGTTTATTTTTTTCTTCTATATTTTGTACATCTTTTCATTGATCTGTCACATTTTGAAGGTAGCGTCTGTGCGCCCGATCAGATTGCCTGCAACGGCATCTGTCTCGATTCTTCGCTGCGATGCGATAATAAATTCGATTGCGACGATGGCATCGATGAGCTCGATTGCGAGGGTAACAATTGCATCCATTATACATTTACATATACATATATATTACTGATTCTATCTACAAGCACACAGCCCGATTTTCCAACAGATGTATCACAGCGCTGATCATTTGTGGCAATCGAAGTCTATCGATAACTATTTGTGGAGCTAAAGCTCTGAGCTTGCACCGATTTCGCTCACTTCCTTATGCTGCTCCTTTTTTTGTTTTGTAACGTTTGCACTTACTTTTTAAGAATCGATAATTATGCAAAGTGATATCGATATTTATTTCAGTAGCTTGATTAGAGCTCTTCCTATTTGGCATTGCCTGCCCTCTTTTCAACTATTCAACGATGCCTTCGATAACTTTATTGCTCTCACTTCACTTGCACTCGCTCTCTCTCTCTCTCTCTCACTCTCTGCTCTCTCTCTCTCTCTCTCTCTCTCTTTGCCTTTATTTTTATCTTTTGCTTCACTCAGTCACAAACATATTGCATATTTTTTTGATGCTCATGCGTTTTTTATGTTTGTTATTTTTGTCGTTTTGTTCTTTTTTGGCTTAATAACAACACATACACAAACAAACACACACACAAACACACACACACTTGCAACACAACAACAAAAGACTCCACAGCTGGCAGCAACAAGTTTATAAATACCACAACAATTGAAAGGTGCCACTTCAGGCAGTGGCAATGCGCGAACTCTGAATGCATTGAGGCCGATTTAGTGTGTAACAAACGTGCCGATTGCCAGGACAAATCGGATGAATTGCCCAAACTTTGCTTGGGACGGGGTAACGATATATACACGATTCCATTCAAAACGTCCACCACACTCAAATCTACCAAAGCACTGACCTCCAACCCACCCTCCACATTGAAAAAAAAAAACTACTAAAACCCAACTTACCTACCCTACCGATTTAAGTAAATAGTTTAAGTTAGTCTCTAAGCATTCCGATTACCGTGTTGATCATGTGAGACAGGTTCGTATTTGCTGTATATATATACATATATATATATACTTATTTATATACTTACTATGTGAGGTTGTGTTTATGAATGCTTGAAAGCGCCGCTTTAATGATCTCGACTGCTGCCACAACAAGCGTTGCTCATTTCGTTCTCTTGTCTCTTTTTCTTGTTACGCTAAAAAAAAAACCAAACCAACCAAAACAAACCAAAACCAAAAAATCATCAACATCAACACGAACACGAACACACGCGCATTAACGTTATCGATAATCGGCTATCGATAACGATATCAACATGCATACATCAACATAAATATCGCATGCAATTGCAATCGTTATCGTTATCGTTATCGCAATCATAGCCACCACTCGCTTAACGGCCAAAGATTGCAGCCAGGATCAATTCTTTTGCGATGATTCGTGCTTCGATCGTTCGATACGCTGCAATGGTCATTATGAATGCACCGACCGCAGCGATGAGCATGACTGCCACACCACGCATCACACACGTCATCCATACTATCCACAACTGCCCTGTCCACAGCATGCATGCCCCAGTGGCAGGTGTTACACGGAAAGCGAACGCTGCGATGGCCATCGTCATTGCGAAGACAACTCCGATGAGGCGAACTGTAAGTTTTACATTAACGCTCCCCACTCGTATTACCCATTTATCCACAAACACTCACACTCACACACACACATGCACACTCACATCACACACTCACACACACACACATACAGAGAGACACACATAGAACAAAACTAAAAGTGTTTACTAAAAAGAAATTAAATATGGGGATTTTATTTTTATACATTTAAGTATAGCCTTAAATCGCACACTTGCAGAGTATGAGTTTAATCGATATAGCCAACTGTCTATCCGAAATTGAACAAGGGGTATTTTCTGCTATTTACTGACCGGCAACCAAGTCTTATAGAACAAATCTGTACATTTAGGAATGGGACATAATTTTTCGATTAAGATCACTCTGCAAGGGTCTGCAGTCTTCGGCAGTCCGAAGACAGATATCGATTGCAGATATCGGGAGCACAGTATTTTCGGAAACTTTTCATTTTTAATAACGGAAATTGCAACTTTAGTTTTTTGTTTTGGCTTTGGTTCTTGGAGTAAACTCGTAGCACAGGCACCTTAAGTTTGTTCTTAATGTACTGGTATTCGTAGGTTTGTCTGCACTTGGATTAGTGTTTTTTTTTTTTTCTTTTTTTGGTTGCTTTCACACACTTGTTGTCTCTCTCGCAGTGTCTCTCACTGTCTCACTTGCTCACATTGTCCCCTTTTTGCGAACTTATTAAATGCAATGCGCCAATGTATTTTATTGTTCTCTATTTTAAATGTCTCTCACGTATTTCTTTTTTTTACGCTTTTATCGAATTCTTTGCTAAATTGCACAAAAAAAAAAAAAAATAAAAAAAAAAATATTCAATTAAAACTAAATACAGGTACTCAATGCAAGGAAAGCGAGTTTTTCTGTTACGATCGACAGTTTTGCATAAATGCAACACAGCACTGCGATGGCTTCTACGACTGCAAAGACTTTTCCGATGAACAGAACTGTATTGGTTAATAAGTTTTTCAATTTTCAGCAAACTTTTCTCACATTCAATTTTACTTGTTTAGCAACCACCGCCTCTGTACAATTTGTAGCCTTTTCACATGTTTTGTTGTGAAAGTTAGTCTAGTTATTTTTCTATATACACATATACATACATATATATATATAGAATGTAGTTTTATATATTTATATTTAGCATTGCATCCTAAGTTTTTATTTAAGCCAGTTGCATGCTATCTGGAGAAACCAAAAAAAAAAAAGCGATGAAATCTAGTACAAATTTAAGTCAGATGCCAAGATTCCTAAAAGTTCCACCTATGTATGCACTCTTCAAGTTAATTTGATTATAGTAATAATAATAATAATAATACTCGATAAATAATAATATTTGTTTTTACCTAGCCTTCAACTCCGTACAGCAGTAGCATACTCTATAAATTGGTTCAATTCAGTTCACTAATTGCTGCCTCTTGAATCCCTCGCAGGCTGCGCCCATGATCAGTTCCGCTGCCGTGATGGCGACTGCGTGTCTCTTGACGCCGTTTGCGACAATTACCAACACTGTTCGGATGGATCCGATGAGGAGAACTGCAACACGATGCAATGCCAGGAAAACCAATTCCGCTGCCACAACGGACAGTGCATCAACTCCGCGCTGCATTGCAACGGCCGCACCGATTGCCAGGACAGCTCCGATGAGCAAGATTGTGGTAAGTAGCCAAAATTGAAAAGGAGTCGGTCCGTTATTGTCGGTCAGCCATAGCTGCACACATCTACTCACTGCATCTACATCCACATCCACATCAACATCAACATCAACTTTGATCATCGATCGCTGATCGAAATAAGGTCATCAACATACAGCTAGCAGCAGCAGTAGACCCGCATCGGCAACAACAACAAGCGCAACCGCAACAAGTGGCATGTCGACAACAACCACAATGCCGTTGGTGCCGTTACGCATCATCTGTCCATCGACGACGTTCCGATGTGAGAACGGTCCTTGCATATCGCTCGGATCGCGCTGTAATGGCGTTATCGATTGTCCGTACGATGCCAGCGATGAGCTCGATTGCGCGCCCATCACTAATGAGATCGATAGTAAGTGGTTATCGAACCGAAAACCCAACCACCCCACAACCCCCGGTGTCAGCACAAACCCCACCAGCAACAATCACCAGCAATCGTAACATTACCAATCAAATAACCAAAGTAGCTACTAAACGGTTAGATCAGGCGGCAGGGTTATTACACATATAGAATATATAATAATCCAAAATATATAATGTACATTTTCTAATGCTCGAATATGTTGTGCTCTTATTCACAGCATCCGAGCCGTCGCAGCCTGGACGCAGCCAGCTGAACCTGAAGACCTATCCCAGTAGCCAGATCATTAAAGAAAGTGAGTATTCAGTTCAGTGCTTCGAGTCCCTATTGTGTTTGGTGTGCTCCAAGCAGCGAGATGTCCAGCTGGCAGTACGCCTTGCAATAGATATATAACTGTTATCGACAAGCCTGTTATCGATTGATCACTTTGATCAAGAAACACTTCTCTTGCAAGGCCCAACTGCAGCTATTAATCGAATTCGAAGATCGTTGATCGTTTCGACTTTGTTGCTGCTTTCTTTCCGTTTGTTGTTTGTATTTGTTTAATATGTTTACTCGACTCTACATAATGTTCTACCATTACTTTTAATGCTTAACCCAACCAAAAATGACATAACCTATAAATTAAATACCTGCAGGATATATTAGGGAGGGTAAGTTGACCTAACTACACACAATATTAAAGTAGTTGACACTCGTCTCGTCCTATCGACCACTGCACCACTGCACCACAGCAATTGGCAACCGGTTCCGGTGTTGTACATTCCTGTCCAAATTAAACTTGCTGCTCAGCACCCACCTGCTAGAAACCTTTCAAAAATCCCAATCCAAAGAGAAAAATATAAAATAAAAACCACATGAAAATACTACCCACACAACGATTGTATGATAGTCCCAATTCCTAGATCTAGTTCCTGTAATTTGCTCGCAATGCTCCCAAAATGTACACCTACTCCAACAAAATGCTCTAATAATGTGTCTTGTGGCATGCGCAGGTCGCGAGGTCATCTTCCGTTGTCGTGACGAGGGTCCAGCCCGCGCCAAGGTCAAGTGGTCGCGTCCCGGCGGTCGTCCCCTGCCCGTCGGCTTCTCCGATAAGAGTGGACGTCTGGAAATACCAAACATACGCGTAAGTTCATGCCTTACTCTAGTCCCATTACACTAATTTACCCATGTTGAACTACGCTGCTTCCAGGTGGAGGACTCTGGCACTTATATATGCGAAGCCGTTGGCTATCCAGCCTACGTTGAGGGTCAAAAAGTCACCGTCAACCTGAATGTGGAACGCTGTAAGTTCATAGATTGCATAGTTGTAGTTCCATCTGCGATGGAGATTGGGTAATTGATCCATAATCTGTCTCCCGCCTGCTACTCATCCGCTCGGACGCAGCTTGGGGAGAGCACAAGTACGAGGAGCCTAAATCGAATCGAATCAAATATGGCACCGTGCCGCACATTGATCTCGAGTTCTTTGGCCTTGGTAAACGCACAGCATTTAGTAATCCCCCCCTTTAGAGCTGACTTAGGTCTAATCCAAAGATCTCTCCTTACACATAATTTGTTTAATTATGCGAGTTGTTATTTTATTGCTGCTATTCTGATGCATCCCCCATCCCACAACTCCCAACTGGAGGTACCCATTCGGTACCCAGTCTATATCCTATAATACCTACCAACTCACAACTAGATCACTCTTACCGTGGGTGCCTTCTATTTTTTTCTTTTTATATATTTCAAAGTTTTTTTTTCGAAAATGTTGATATTGAAAACATACAAATATATAGAGTATATAGAGTATATCTATTGATATTTGGCCGACTTCAGCTCATTTAGTCTTACTTTCTATCTAATATAATTCAAAATCTTTCTCAATCCATAATGCCGCCATGGCTTTTGAATTGGTAAGCGGTCTTTCGCAGGCCAAATGTAGTCCACTGCTGAGAGTTGACTTGGTCTATTTGGCTATTCCACAGTTAACCACGTTGAATACGATCGGCCACCGTCAGCATGTAGCGAGTACCAGGCCACCTGTATGAACGGTGAGTGCATCGACAAGTCGAACATCTGCGATGGTTTCCCCCACTGCTCGGACCAGTCGGATGAGCACAGGTGCAGCCAAGGACGCCGATGCCAGCCAAATCAGTTCCTCTGCAGCAATTCCAAGTGCGTGGATCGCACCTGGCGCTGCGACGGCGAAGACGATTGCGGCGACAATTCTGATGAGCAGTCCTGCGATCCGGAACCAAATGGTGCACCCTGTCGCTACAACGAGTTCCAATGCACCAGCGGACATTGCATCCCCAAGAGTTTCCAGTGCGACAAGTTGAACGACTGTCGCGATGGCAGTGATGAGTTCGGTTGCAGTAAGTATTATTTATGTATTCAAATATCAACTATTAACTGAAGATATCGATTAAAACAGGTGGTTACTAAAATGAAAAAGAAAATTAAACTGCTTAAAATAAGTAGCAAAATAATGATAAGAAGACAGACTAAAACATTTTGATATCAACATTTACAGTTGCACCCAACCCGATACATCCACCACCACCGACGGAGACGCTGATGGAGGGTCAGTCCTTGAACTTGACGTGCACAGCCACTGGTGTTCCAGTGCCGACGATTGTGTGGCGCCTGAATTGGGGCCATGTGCCCGACAAGTGTGTGTCGAAGAGCTCGGGAGGACGGGGCAATCTCTATTGCCCGGACATGCAGTATCAGGATAGCGGCGCCTACTCCTGCGAGATAATTAACACGATCGGCACCCACTTCGTCACTCCCGATACGATTGTGACAGTGATTCCCGAACGCAATCAATTCTGTCCCGCCGGCTTCTTCAATATGCTGGCCCGATCCCGTGACGATTGCATCAAGTGCTTCTGCTTTGGTGTCGCCAGCTCCTGCGAAAGTGCCAATCTCTTCACGTACGCCATACAGCCGCCAATTATATCGCATCGTGTGGTCAGCGTCGATCTGAATCCCTATCAACAGATCGTGATCAATGATGTGCCCTCACAGAATTTGGTCAACATGAACCATGGCTTCCAGTTCCGTGCCTCCGATGTTCAATACAACAGTCGGGAGGCACCCTACTTGGCCCTGCCCGGCGATTACATGGGCAACCAGCTGAAGTCCTACGGTGGCCAGCTCAAGTACGAGATCAACTACGTGGGCAGCGGACGTCCAATCTCTGGACCGGATGTGATAATCACCGGCAACGGATTCATTCTCACCTATACCGTACGCACCCTGCCCAATCAGGTCAACAAGGTGGACATCAGCTTTGTGCCGGGCAACTGGCTGAAGCCCGACGGACGCAAGGCGACACGCGAGGAGCTGATGATGATACTGGCCAATGTGGACAACATTCTGATCCGACTCGGCTACATTTCGATGGCTCGCGAAGTGGAGGTGGTCAACATTGCAATGGATTCGGCTGGCACATCCGATCAGGGTCTGGGCAGCGCCTCCCTCGTCGAGAAGTGCAACTGCCCGCCCGGCTATGTGGGCGACTCCTGTGAGACCTGCGCACCCGGCTATGTGCGCCAGCGCGGCGGTGCCTGGCTGGGTCGCTGTGTGCCCTTCGTTGCGGAGCCCTGCCCAGCGGGCACCTACGGTGATCCGCGTCGTGGCGTCCAATGCCGCGACTGCCCGTGCCCCCACAGCGGCAGCAACAACTTTGCCAGTGGCTGCCAACTGAGTCCCGACGACGACGTCATCTGCAATTGCTATGAGGGATATGTGGGACGACGCTGCGAGAGCTGCGCAGCCGGCTACCAGGGCAATCCACTGGTTCCAGGCGGCTCTTGCCACAAGACGCCCGAATCGACGTGCAACGTCGAGGGCACCTATAATCACTACAGCAACGGTACGTGCCACTGCAAGGATCTCGTCGTGGGCGATCGCTGCGACACCTGTGCGCCCAACAGCTTCCACCTGAACTCGTTCACCTATACTGGCTGCATTGAGTGCTTCTGCAGCGGTGTGGTGGCGGACTGTACGAGCACCTCGTGGTATCGCGACCAGATCAGCAGCAGCTTCGGCCGCTCCAGTGCCCCGCACGGCTTCACGCTGGTCCGTGATTACACACGTCCCACGCCGCAGGCGGTGCCATTCAATACACTGTCCAATGCGATTAGCTTCTCATCCGACTCAGACTACAGTGCGGACACCCTCTACTGGAGACTGCCCGCCCAGTTTCTAGGCAACAAGGTGACCGCCTACGGCGGCAAGCTCAACTACACACTCAGCTACAATCCACTGCCCGGTGGCCAGATGTCGCGCAACAATGCACCCGATGTTGTCATCAACAGCGGCGAGGATCTGACGCTCATCCATTATCGCAAGGCCTCTGTCAGTCCCAGCACATCCAGCTCGTATGCGGTGCCCATTGTGGAGAGCGCCTGGCAGCGCGGCGATGGCGAAGTCATCAATCGGCCCCATCTGTTGATGGCACTCAGCAAGATCGCTGCCATTTATATTAAGGCAACCTATACAACCGGCACCATGGAAGGATCGCTCAAGCATGTCGCCTTGGACATTGCCAGTGCCAACAATCAGGGCACTGCCCGTGCCTACGAAGTGGAGGAGTGCCGCTGTCCCGTGGGCTACATTGGACTCTCCTGCGAACGCTGCGCGCCCGGATTTACGCGCAATCCCGAGGAAGGCCTCTATCTGGGCACCTGCGAGAAGTGCAGCTGCAATGGCCACTCCACCCAATGCGAAGCGGAGTCTGGCGAGTGTCAGGTATGTAAAACATCTCCATTTCCGTAAGAATGCTGTAGTAGAGTGAGCTCGACTGCGATATACCCTGAACCCAGCTGTTAAATAGATTCTAGTCTTATTGGCAAAAGTAAAAAAAAAACAAAACGAAGGAAGCCCATGTTTTTATTCACAAGCTCGAACTGACCCGAACTGGCTAGCTACAAACGTACATATACATACATATATGTGTAGAACACACACAATAAAATATTTACACTCGCGTCGAGTATAGTGCCATCTCTTTCTCACACATGCGCTTGCATACAGAAAATGCTTGCAGCTGCTGATAGAAATCAATCAACAGAGATTAATATGAGAATATAGTTTCACACATAACTTGGGTATTTTTTATCCAATCTTGATGAAATAATATACATATGCATGTTATGTATAAACTAATCTTGTAAAATTTTTGGCTATCGGAAATCGAAATGTATCGATAATCGTGAAACGGAGGCAGTTATTGATAACATAAATCGAGTATACGGGAACCTATATTCAAAATTTGTCTAATATATTTGTCTAATAGTCTCTGATATCCGCGTGTTCATACAGACGGACGTACTCGTGTCGGCTGTTGACCCTGATCAAGAAAATATATAGTTTATGGGGTCAGAGGTGCTTCCTTCTGTCTGCTACATTATTAAAATCAAATTAACCTTAACAGAATTGCGGCGACAACACCGAGGGAGAGAGCTGCGAACGCTGTGCCCCCGGCTATGTGGGAGATGCTAGAGGTGGCACACCCTACGATTGCCAGCCGGGCAGTGAAAATTCCCAGTTCCCGGACCCGGACTCGGACGATCAGCATGACTGCTACTGGTGCAACATCGACGGAACGGAGAATTGCGTGAACAACAAATGCGTGTGCAAAGTGAATGCGGTTGGCAATCGATGTGACCAGTGCCGGGACGGTACTTTCGGTCTGTCCCGTGAGCATGACACTGGGTGCAGTGAGTGCTTCTGCTCCGGCCAGTCGAACCAGTGCCGATCGGCGTCGCTTTATCGCCAGCTGATTGCCATTGATTTCATTAGCAACAAGGCGCTGATCACCGACGAGTTTGGCGCGCAGATGGAGATGGACGACAGGAACCTGCTGGTGGACATACCAAACAACACGTACTCCTACTACTTTGAATCGTACTCAACCAAATACTGGAGTCTGCGCGGCAATGTTCAGGGCAACAAGCTGAATGCCTACGGCGGCCTTTTGAACTACACTCTGAGCACTACCAGTAAGTCGTTTGCCCAATATAAGCACGGTCACGATGTGATTCTCATTGGCAATGGCCTGCGTCTGATGTGGTCCCGTCCGGCCGAGTTGTCTAACTCGGATGAGTACAGTGTTACTCTCAGCGAGGATGATAATTGGCAGCGTTTGGATCGTGGCAGTGCCGTACCCGCCACCCGCCACGACATCCTCAGCGTGCTGACCAACATTGAGCATCTGCTGATTCGTGCCACACCCAAAATACCGACAACTAGCACCTCCATACTCGATGTGACATGGGAGCTGGCCATGGAGCGCGCCGAGCCCAATGCCGAGCATGCCGTCAACATTGAGCAGTGCCAGTGCCCCCCTGCCTACACGGGCAACTCGTGCGAGAATTGCGCCCCGTTGCACTATCGGGATGAGAGCGGTCAGTGCCGTTCCTGCCCCTGCCAGGAGGAAAACACCCACAGCTGTGGTCTCGGCAACAGCGGCTATGTGGAGTGCCAGTGCAAGCCACGCTTCACTGGCGATCGCTGCCAGGACATCGGTGAGTAGTGACTGCCGCCTCCTCCCTCATATATGGCGTGTAATACGACACAACAATAATAACTGTTAATCATTCCGGATCGATTGAAGTCCTTAGTTTGGGCACCAAACTGTAGCCATATACAAAGCCCTTGCCAACAAAACCACTAAATCCACCACTGATTCATGAACCCATTCTTATAATTCTTATAATCCGCTTACCCAAAGTTCCCTCCTTTTCTATCCACTCTCCATATTCATTTAGGTGTTCATCTATATATATCGATCTCAAACTTACTTTAAGCTAGCTGCTCTCTTTCGATTTATCTCTCAATCATATTTTTTATGCAATTCTCAACAAATCTCTCAACTTTATTTTTTTCACCACAACACAATTCACAAAAAAAAAAAAAAAATATGAAACCATTCAAAATCATGTATCCGACAAATAAATACGAAATCATCACAAAAAAACATCCAATCCATCCACATTCTAGACACATCTCGCATTATTGAAGAGCCGCCCAAGATATGCGATATAAGCATGGGATTCTGTTGCAACGGCTTTCGGTTCGATATTGACCCCAACGAGACAATATCATACAATGACACCCTGCTGATTTATAAGGGGAACAGAATTATAGGAAATATAACCAAACTGCGCTACGGCTGCCACCAGCGAGGTTCGCCAATCATCAATCAATCAATCAATCAAACAATCAAACACAACAAACCAGCAAGCCAACAAAGAACTATCGCTCTCTGTCTCTATTTTATCGCTCTATATATATATATTTAAATATATATACATACATATATATATATATATATATATATATATATATATATATATTTCACTTATTCCTTGTTGCTGTTGTGAACTACTCGTACACTGCAAACTTAGAAACCCATCCACCAACTAGTCAAATCAATCAATTAGCTCGCACATACCTCCATATATATATATATATATATATATATGTATATATAAATGTGTGTGTATGTATGTCTGTGTGTATTTAGTATGTTCAATGTGTTTACACTTTCATCTCTCCGACTTTCGTTTTCTAACGTTTTGCTACCAGTTTATACACATTCTTCCTCTTCCCCTCTATCTTTAGCTCTTTCTCTCTTTAGAATTTTTTAAACTTTTACATTTTCGAATTTACACACATGCGCAATTACAATAATTGTTAAACATAAAATTCAAAACAAAATCCCCCATTTTACATTAAAAAAAAAAACTATCTTTTGCTTAATTTTAAATTATTTTTTTTTTTTCAATTTCACCCAATACAAAACTAAAAAAATAATAATAACAATAATTGTTGGAGCCGACAAATGTTTCCTCCGTGTTCCCTCTTTCTGTGTTTCTCTCTGTGTATACACTGTTAGTTGTAGGCTATCCCTCTCACACTCTCACCGCAGAGCGAGACAGAAGCTCAGTCGCTCGACTTTATTTCGGTGCCAAACTAAAAATAAAATATGAAGCCTCGACTTAAACTCTATGTTGTTGTTTACTTTGTTTTCTTTGTCTTGCCTATTATATATATATTTATATATACATATATATTTATATATATATAAATATATATATAATAGTTTAGTATTTATATATATAGAGCACCTCTTTAAAATGTAATTTGTTTGTGTTAAAAAAAAGAAATACTAAATGTGTCTCATCGCTATGCAACGTATTCATAGATGGATAACTCTGTGTATAAATATATATATTTATATATATATATAAATTTTATATATATACTCGTATAGTAGGAAACAAAATCCCCACTTTTGATACTCTCTAGAACTTGCTGTCGCTGTCACGTAGTCGGCTTTAAACTTAAATACTTGTACTACTAACCCCAAAAACATTTTAGCGGAACCACCCTTGCCTCCTCCCTGCCCTCTTTAAGTACTATGCAGTTGTTGAGTTGAGAACCCGCTGGAACACCTGCTGGACAACTTAAGAATATCTCATACTATATAGTGTAGTAGTATCTACGTTTGTGTGTCGAATCTGCTGTAGTCCTTTGGGCTGGCCTAAGGCTGCGACAGCCATAGCTGGCAACTGTCTGCTATTACCTGTATGTAGTAGTTGGTGGCTAAAACTATTCGTACTTGGGACAATCCCATACCCAAAAAAAAAAAAAACATACCGAAACCCAACAACATCCACAAACCCCACCAACACCACCACCACCACCCGATCACGTTAATAAGCCGCAACCGTGTCACTAAAACAATTGTAAATGAGTTGAATTTGCTAACCGTTAAGTGCGTTTTGGTCGGGAGTCTAATCCACACATATACATATATATAGAAATATTATAATAATAATAATATATATATAAAATTCTACATCAATCAGACTATGGCGTGACGGAGCCACCAATCGAGCCAGATAACATACGCACCCAGATCGTCGTGTCGATATCGAAGCCACAAATCACCATTTTGCCAGTGGGCGGATCCATGTCCTTGCGCTGCAGCGGTCGCATGATGTGGAACAATGTAGGTCCTTGCATTGCAGTGCTCCTTGGAAATAGTTGATCAGCAGCATTTCTTCATTTCTTTTGACCCATAGGATCCAGTCTATGTCAGCTGGTCCAAGATGGGCAGCCGATTGCCCAACAGCGCGGAAATCGAGGGCGGCGTCCTCAATTTGTATAATCTGCAAATCTACGACTCTGGCGTCTACATCTGTCAGGCGATGAACAACCAGACCCAACGCGTCTTCAAGGATGAGGTCTCCATCACCATATCGAGTGAGTGCAACTTATAACTATATATGTAACTATATATAAAATATATATTATAATATAACTAACCCTTTGCCAACAATTTATTATGCGGCATTCGCCTCCCTATCAAGGATATGCCGAAGAAATGTTGGCCCGCTACGGTAGCTATTCAATCCCCATTTTCTCCTGCACAATTTTATAGATGCTTTAATTTTAATTTTACACCAAAATGTTTATTTTGATTTCAAAAACATTACAAAAATAATTTAATAGAATTTAGTGCAACCGATTCTTTAAGAAGTCTTCACAAACAAAACGAAAGTGTTTCATTCAAGAAGTGATTCTTCGTCAGATTGTTCCTATATGATATCCTTAATGATATTGTAAGTTAATGATGCAGATTTTTTGACAGAACGATCGAAATTTTGGAATTAGAATAGTTCCTCTACTTAAAAGTACTAATATATTCCCAGATTCATTTCCACAGAAATATGACCAATGATTTCAATATAAAAAAAGGAAAAAGTCGCATTTTTAGATAACTGTGTGGAAATTATTATTTTTTTTTTGTAATTATTTTTTGTACTGTTACTAGTGGATTACTTATTTATATGACTTGTAACGCTTTCGTCCTCTCTCTCTCTCTCTATCTCTCTTTCTCTGTCTCTCTCTCTCTCTCTCTCTCTCTGTCTCTCTCTCTCTCTCTGTCTGTTTCTGTCTCTCTCGTTACCACTCTTGTGATAGATCAATCGCAACGCTCGCGAGCTCAGATCGTCAATCTGCCCAGTACTGTGACCTTTGATGAGTATCAGCCGAGCGAGATTACCTGCGAGGTGGAGGGTAATCCGACGCCAACAATTATATGGACGCATGTCGATGCCCAGGGCGATGGACGGACTAGAACGGATGGCAATCGATTGATATTCGAGTTGCCACGCAAATCGGATGAGGGACGCTACCGCTGCCAGGTGCAGAACCAGTACGGAGCGGACGAGAAATACGTGGAGGTCTATGTCCGGGGTAATGCGCCGCAGCCGGCACCAGTGCGAGAGCGGGTCTTCATTCAGCCGGAGGAGTACAATGGCAAGGCCGGTGATACGGTGACCTTCAATTGCCACTCCACCAGCGGTGCCCAACTGCGCTACGAGTGGCTGCACAATGGCCATCCATTGAGTTCGCAGCAGCAGCAGCGCAACGTAATCATCACTGGCGATATGCTCGAGATTCGGGATGCCAGGGCCAGTGACTCTGGTGTTTACACGTGCATCGGCATTGATCTGCGCACACGTCGCAACTATACGGAGGAGGCACGCGTCTACATCGAGCAGCACCAGTTGCCGCCAATTGGCACCGGGTAGGCGAACCAATCTCTGGCAAAAGGCAACATTCGTTTCCTAACCAATCCCAAAACCTTTTCAGCATTAAGCCCCGCATAATGCGACTCACCGAGAAGGTCTCCATCGATCAGGGCACTGACTATAGCATCACATGCGAGTCCAGCGGCTCACCCTATCCCAGCATCCAATGGATGAAGGACCGCGAATCGATGCCATCCAATGTCCATATTACCGGAAATGTTATGCGCATCATCAATGCCCGGGCCGAGAATCGGGGCTACTATTCATGCACCGCCGAAAATCTATACGGATCAGATCATTCCAGCGTTCTTATCGACGTTGAACGTAAGTCTCTATCTATATATAGATACATATATACCACTATATACATATATACTACTTGATTTGCATATATAACAAACAGATATATTCAACATTGGTATTCGCCATCATCTCGTTTTTCTGCAGATCTCAGCAGAGCTATATTAATATATATTTTTTAATTCAAGAGCTTTTACGTAACTGTTCTTTCCGCTTTATTGGTTGAGCTTTCAAACTAAGCTTTTCCTCTTAGCCTGCAAACGGTTTAAGTTGAAGTTGAGCTTTTTCTTTGAGAGAGCTTTTAAGCTCCACATTTCCGCACATATAAAAGTATAGTTTGTGCTGTTTGGCTTCATATTTAAGCATTTAATTTAATTTTATATCCAAGCTTTTGAGGCGATACTTAAAGCTTAAGAGGTTAACTCAGTAATCAATGCGAAAATCTCTGAACTTAATAGAAAGCTGTAGAATCCGCAGGGAAAACGAGAAGATGAACGAATACAGAATATGGAGAGAATTTTAGGTGCATAACATTTATCTTTGATCTGTTTCTTCCCGTTGCTTTCCACACAATGCTAAAAACAAATATTGGTAACGTAAATTGATGTATTTTGCCCATAACTAATAATAATAAATAATATTTGATTCATGCCTACATATATATATATTATATATATATATTTAATAATTGATTATTGATATTTCAAATCTATGGTTCTGCAATGCAAGTGCACAAGAACGGAGTCGGTAATAAGACAGGTCCGCACTGTCTGATCCTAATACTAATCTGTACAACCACCATAATTTACTTGCTTGCAGCGCGGGAGGCTCCGACCGTTGAAATAACACCTTCGGTTCCAACGACCTTCGAAGTCAAACAGCAGGGATACCTCTACTGTGTGGCCCGGGGCATACCCACGCCGACGGTGCAGTGGCGCCGCGTCGATGGCCAACCACTCTCGCCCCGCCACAAGGAGGACAATGTCGGCTACATAATGTGAGTAAATGCACCCATATACCCTTGCACCCTTGCCCCCATGCACCCATGCACCCATGCACCATTCAATCCAATCGCTCCTAATCCCTCTCGGTCCCTTCTCTCGACAGCATTCACGAAATTGAAATCGATGATGCCGGTGATTACGAGTGTGTGGCTGAGAATTCCGTTGGTCGCTCCACCGGCGTCGCCACGATCCGCGTTGTTGAGGCACCAGTCGTAACTCTCGACCCGAACACACAAGTGATGAGCTACACCGAGGGCGATGAGGTGCGCATCGCGTGTTTCGCCAGCGGCGTACCCAATCCCGTCGTCGAGTGGGACACCAACCAGCCGATCAGTCCAGCCAGTCGAGGCCAGAACACCGCCTATCTGAACATCTACCGTGTCACGCACAACGATGCCAAAACCTACACCTGCTCCGCCAGAAACGAAGCCGGCACCGACCGCGCCAGCATCCGCATCGAAGTCCAACCCAAGCGCGGCGATATCGGTGACGGTGAGTGCAAAATACTGTCCAGCTCAAGAAATCGAGAAATGCATTCATTAAATGAATCAATAATTTGTATTAATTCGTTAAATGATCTTCTATCCATAGCTTACGGCGATGTGGTGCATGATCCTTACCATTCCCGCCACCCAGAGCCACCCACACAGCGTCCGTACTACGAGAACAGTCAGAAGTTCACCACCAATCTGGGCGACAATGTGACCCTCACCTGTGACCTGGCATCGTCCTTGACCACCCGCTGGGTACGAGTTGATGGACAACCATTGCTATCGAATGCCCACACGGAGCGCAATATGCTGACCATCACGTTTGTCGAGGAGCGGAATCTGGGCCAGTACCGCTGCAATGCGATCGATAGCCGCGGCGACCTTGTGACGTACGTGGTGCGCGAACTGGTGCTGCTGCCACTGCCACAGATCACATTCTCACCCAACATACCCCTGGTGGTGGAGGCCGATACCAATGTGGACATCCACTGCATTGTGATCAATGCCGAGCCACACAATGTCCACTGGGCCACCGACAATGGCCGACCACTGCCTCCGTGAGTCTCGACTAGAAATATATATATACATATATATATATATGTGTATATATCTTTTATATATTGAAGAAGAAGACATTTTATTCTTGATTTATAGTTTTCGAATTTATTTACTTTATGTATACAAATTTAAAGTTTGATTTAAAGTTGACTTTAAATATAGGTAAAAAGGAAGAGTAAAAACTATATATCGAGACTATATATATATATGATCTTCTTCATGTTGAAATCATAGTTTTTATAATTATTATAATTATTTTTCGCATTAAATTGTTGTTAACATGCAATTTCTTGGCCATTTCCGGACAGATCTGTGCACACTAACGGAACTTTGCTACGCTTTGTGGCCATCGCACCGGCGGATGCCGGCGGCTACAGTTGTACGGCGACGAATGACTACGGCAACCATAGCAAGACCGCTCAGGTGGTGGTCAGGCGGCCAACCTTCTACACTCCGCCGACGCAATCGGATCTGCAGGAGCATCGCGAGGGCGACAGCATCCACTTGCGCTGCATCGTCTCCACGCAGCATGGCGAGCATCGCGGCAATGTGCGGGTGAGTAAAGGACTACATCAATATCAGTCCGGGTGTCAATCTGATATGCATATAGGATCGATTCCGATTCCGATTCCGATTCTGGAAACTGTAAACTGTAACATTTTCACGGTATTCGATTCGTAATTGTTGCGTTGATTTCAACGTTTAGTTGTTGATCAGGAAGTCCCCTTGTCTGTCCCTCTATACACCAGCTGGCTTATCCGCTCTACAAATGATGAATTCCTGTTCTGATTCCAAGTGTGGTTTAACTGACTTAAATGCTTGCCTCATTGCAGTTCCGCTGGTACCGCGAGGATAGACGTCCGCTGCCGAACGGTGCGCGTCCCGATAGCCAGGAGCTGATCCTGACATCGTTGCGCTTCGACGATGCCGGTGTTTATATTTGCGATTCGTATGACATCAACTTGGGACAGCGTTTGACTCCCACCTCCATCGATTTGCGTGTACAGCGTGAGTAGAGCCCTACCCCAAATCCACTCAACACCACCAATACCCCACTCTCCAACACACACACACACACACACACACACACAACTCTTTGGTTATGTCAGATGTCAGGTCCGACAAATGCAACAGAAATATCTCCTTATCTCTCACACACACACACATACACACACACACAAACACAACATGATCCTAAGCTACTACTTTATACGATTCTTAGGTCAGAGAATTTCAAATGCAAAATGATACAAGAAAAAAAATAAAAAAAATTTAATTATGACGAAAAATAAGTAAGGAAATGAAAACCCAAAAGGATTAGGCTTTGTTGGCAATAAAAAAATAAATAAAAAATAAAAACAAAAAAAAAACAAGAAAAAACATAAACCGAAGAGCAGATTGAAAGATTGAAACGCTCGCTCGCTGATTTTACTTTGTTCTATCTATACACTATCTATCAATATCCAATATCCATATGTATATGTATGTCCATATGTATATGTATATCTCTATTACTACTTACTATTAACTAAACACACACACACACACACACACACAATCGTACTCACCACTTACTTACAAACAGTTGAAGTACACTCCTTAAATATATACAAAAACATACTTTGTGAAATTAATTCAGAAACAAGCCCAGAAAAAAGAGCTTTGTAAATATGCGAGCTGATAACCAAGTATCTTACTATCTACAAATGTAATCATACACAACACACACAACACACACACACACAATTCACAAAAAAACCCACACAACTGCCAAAAAAAAACAGAAGAAGAAGAAATTAAGCAATATCGTCTTAACGGAAATGTATCTGATGGTTTTAGGGTATTACACACTCTGTATATATGACAATAAGCCACTAACCATTGTAACTCTAATATTTAAGCAAGAGTAATGATGCAAACATATTTAATACACTACGTTTTAAGTGCCAGCAGTGGTTTTTTTTTTGACAAATAAAACAACAAAATATTAACAAACATTTTACACAAGCAATTCAAATTTTGTGTAAAGCACAACAAATCTAACAAATTCTTTTTATTTCGTTTTTATTAACATTGTTTAATGTTGACTTTTTTTTAATTCATAAAACCTGGCAGATCATTTTAGTCGTCCGAATTTGACGTTTTTTTTTTTTGTTTAAGTTTTTGGGTATTTTTTCTTAAGTAATTTGGATTTTTGTGATATAGAAAAATCGGTCTTTTATTCATTTTTTTTTTTTTAAGATAGTTTGCCATAAAAGTGATCTGTTCATCAAGTTTTCTAGAATACTAGATGGGTTTACTGGTTGCAAGGGTAATTAGTCTTCGGCATGCCGCAGATATCTGTTATCACTTATGGGTTT
The DNA here is from genome assembly GCA_037043585.1 of Drosophila mimica. Classification (NCBI taxonomy): domain Eukaryota; kingdom Metazoa; phylum Arthropoda; class Insecta; order Diptera; family Drosophilidae; genus Drosophila; species Drosophila mimica. Next base: position 830,412 of record JBAMBE010000312.1, on the reverse strand, counting down.
CTATAAGTGTTTTACGGTTTCTTATTTTTTATTTTTTTTTTATTTTTTTTTTGTGGTTTTTGACATTTTATTTTGTTGGTGTTGGTTACATTTACTGGTTGTCGTTTCTCATTCAGGTGGTTTTCTGTGTTCAATTTGTAATGGTTATGGGATTACCTTTTCTCTCTCTATCGATCTGTGTTCGTGATCATCGGCGTTGTATATATACATATATAGACCAACTGTGTTTTGTTTTAATACGCATAAAAACGATAAATGAACAAATATAAATTTGCACTGCACACACACTTCCCTCTTACCATTGCTCTCTATTCCTTCTCCTCCCCCCAACTCTACCCTCCCCCTGAGCACACAAGTTGCACCTGCACTCAAACAATACCCAATAATCTTTTAAAAAATAAAAATAAAAAATAAATACAAATCTTATGTATTTGTGACCCATTACTATGAAAAACAATGTAAATAATCTCTGGTTAAAAATGTCACCGTAAATTGTCTTAGATATTCGTTTATTGTACTTTTGCGTTGAATAAGTTAAAATCAGCAATTTAAAAAAAAAAAAAATTAAATAACTTTTCAAAGTATTTTTACCTAACTTGAGGTTAACAACTTTTGAATAATGTTTCAATCAATAATTACAGTAACCCAATTGGCAAGACGAATCAAAATTGAAAATACTTTCATTTCAATCTTCAAAATTCGAAATTATTTTTGTATAACTTACCGTTAGCTCTGCTCTGCCAAAATCTAAAGTTCTTAGAAGAATCAAAATTAAACTGAATTAGGGCAAACTTTTTTCAAATCAATAACTTGATAAACATATAATTTTTATTTCTCTCTTTCTTTACTGCTTTTTTCTCTTCTCTCTCCCTCTCTCTCTCTTACATGTGCGCTTGTGCAAAATAAATAATGCAAAATGAAATACATTAAATATTGAAAAACAAAAAAAAAACACATACACACACATATATATAATATAACTTATGAAACTTGAAATGTTTTGGGCGCATTGCATTTGATACAAAAAAAAAAAAAAAAATTAAAAAAAAAAAAACTCCACACGAAATACACAAATTCAATTATCTATGCTCATGTATACATAAACCATATACTCTACTATATGCCATATAAATATATATACATATATATACATACATATATATATATATACATATTTATGCAATGGTGCAACAACATCAACTCAACTGCTACAACAACAACCGCATCTACAACAACCGCAACAACTGCATCAACAACCAACAATATAAACAAACAATAAAATAAAAAAAAAAAAAAACAAAACAAACAAATACAAAATATCGACTTCAAATCACCCTAGCAAATAAGTACAATTTGAAGCCGTATTTGGGAAGCCAAGATTTCCCCTGCATGGTTTTCTATATATGTAAAGGTGTGTGAAAGCAATCGCGTAATAATCACATATGAAATTCATTTTCCAGGACAACTTAATTCTTATTATTTTTTATAATTTTGTACGAGTAGATTTTTTTTTTGATTTTTTTAATTTTTGATTATTTGACTTGCATATAATTTAGTTCGTCATTTTGTATTATTTTTTAATTTTCTTACTTATGTCTAATGAAGTTTGCTATGTATTACTGATTACTATAAAACTGTTTCTACATTTTATACTAAATACTCAACTAACACAACAAGAAAACAAAAATACTTTTGTTCGCCCACTAAAACAAAAAAAAAAAGCTAAGAAAACAAAAAAAAAAATAAATAAAAAACCACACACATTCCTGCACACAATATAGCTAGTATTTAGTGTGCATCTGCATCTGGTCACACTTTCCCCGAGCACACCCTGAAATTATACTAAACACTGTTGCTACCGATCAACAGATCAGTATTTTCCTAAACATTTGGAAACCGGTGCGTATGCGTAATCGGGGCAGGGTAAATGAATACAGGGACTCTTAAAGTTAGTACCTACTAACCGTGGCTGAAGTTGTGCGAGAGGAGTCACTATGCTAATCTCATATTTTATGCTCTCTACACAAAAAACAAACAACTGTTTACAACAAAAACAAACAAAAACCATGTATTGAAAAATCAATTGCCGCAAATAGATTTAAAAGTGAGCAAAATAACGCCGGCCAACAAACCACTGGCGGCACCCACACGTCCCTCGATCGTCTCCTACGCTTGCCAGGCGAACGATTTCAAGTGCGTCTCGCATCCGCACACCTGCGTCAAGTCGAACATGGTGTGCGATGGAATCTACGATTGCACGGATCACTCGGACGAGTTCAATTGCACGCGCGACTTTGCCAGCAAAGCGGCCAGCGTTGGTTCAACTGGAGTCGGAATCGGAACCGGGATCGGAACGGGAACGGGAACGGGAACTGGTACGGGAACAGGATTGGGCAACTTCAAGCGCTGGAAGAAGAGTCACGCACGCAACCAGAAGCGTCATCAACAGCAACAGAAATGGAGACCCGAACAGCGACGGGGTCAACAACAACAACAACAACAACATCGAGCAGGGATGACAAAGCGCCAAATTGTGCAGTTGGCAGAACGCTTCGGTTCGTCTTAACGTTTTTCACTTTTCTTCTAACTTTCTTACTCTTCTTACTACTCTAGCCTTGCCTCTCTCTTTCTCTCTCTCTCTCTCTATATATATATATATATTTCTTTCCCTCTTCCCTCCCATACATTCTCTCTTTGTCTGTGCTCATCCCACACAGTACCATTCCTTCATGCTACAGATCCATTTTCTTATGAGCGACTAAATTTAATCATATGTAAGATTTCTTACAACACCACGGTCCAATTTCTTACTAGCTGGTCACACTGTGACTCATTGCTGATGTCAGATAATTGACAGGAGGAGGAACTGACAGACGCATGAGAAAACGGATCTTCAACATACTATATAACTCCCCCTCTCTCTCTCTCTCTCTCTCTCTCTCTCTTTCTCTCCCTGTCTGTCTCTCGATCTATATCTATGCTTTATCTTTATCATTATCTTTATCTGGCTATCCGTCTATCCACCCGTTTGGCCCCTCTAACTTCGCTCGTAGGCGCACAACTTTTAAATGCAAAACGACAAAACCTGCAACAATTGCAACATGCACTCAACTCACGTTAAAACTAAGTTTAATCTAGATATAAACAGTATAAAAAAAAAATAAAAAAAAAATATTTTAAAAAAATATATAAAAAAAAAACAACGATAAGAACAACACGAGTACTGATGAAGCAATTGCAACAACAACTACAACAACAACCAGCACAACAACAACCACTGCAACTGCAACAGCAACAGTAACAAAAGCGCCTTAGTGGGTGTTTGGTTATAACCGTTAGCTGCTTTTCTGACTGTGCGCGGTTTCTTAGTATGTAAGTTAATGTTATCGATAACGATAACGATAACACAAAATGTGCCCGTTTACAGCATCAACGTCACCAAAAACATTGATGCCGATCGCGACTTTATAACAAAACAAAATGGTTTCCAGATTTGTATTTGTATTTGTATTATCGCATGTGGGTATACTTGTACTAACCCATGAAAATTGTATAAGGAATCAATGTCGATAAATATCAAACAAAATTTTGTAAATAATGCACCTCAGAAATACACACACACACACACACACACTCTTTTGACTAGTGAACGACAATATTGAAATTGTAAACTAAAACAAAAATCTTTCGATCGAAATCAAATTGCCATTAAAATCCTATCGATAAATGTAGACTTTGTATCGTTTGAGTAGCCAACATAAATAACTGTGTAAATGTTCGTAGCTAAGTATATTGAAATCGTACTGGTCTAGTGGTAATCCATTTGTGTCATTTGTTTCATAGCAGGCAGCAAAAATCAACATCAAAATGAACCCAAAAAAAATAAATGCATAAATTAAACATCAACAAATTGTTGAATAACCTGCCTAAACAGAAACATTTTGAACAATCGCATTCGTAACCCTCTTTCATCACACACACTTCCACTCACACACACACACACACAACCACACACACACACATACATACATACATACATATGTACTCGTATTCTGTGTGATTCGAAATAGTAGAAATAATTAGTATTATTTGATGTGGCTGTGTTCCATTGTACTTCTTTATCTTGTGCATTTATTTTTCTGTTATCGATTTTTGTTAATTTATTATCGAAATCACCGTTATACTCTCCCCTCTACTCCCGTCAACTTCTATGTAATTATTTGTCTAACTAGGAAACCAAATTCCAAACATAAAAAAAGATATATAAGAAAATTACTAAAAATGGGATGAGTATCGAACGCACACACACAACACACACACACATACACATACATACAGTGTATACACTACGATAGATTTTTTGATAAATGATCTATCGCTTAGGCGTTCGATAAACATCGCATAAACTATCTGTTTTAATCGACATTCTTGACATGTATTTTGCTAACTGCTTTTTTCTCTCTGTGTATTTTTTTACTATCTTACTCCACTCATCTCAATGCCACACACGCACACACACACACACACACACCCACATATATATACTTGCACTTGTTCATCACATAACTCAATTGTGAATTGTCGCCAATTGTGAACGTTGCCACCGCCGAAACACAAACATCTTCAAATCCTTCTCGTCGTCGTCGTCGTCGTCGTCGTCGCTCTTATTGTTGCTTTACTGTGCTGTCCCGTGTTTTGTGGTGGTGATGGTCGTTACGATGCTCCTCTGTCCCGTGCTGTGCGGATGCTGCAGCGGGCGGATATCTGCCGTCGATCCTTCCAACACCGCCACCAGAGCCAGTGATGCCCCGCGAATACAGCCTCAAACTGGACCAGCAATCTTCCCAATTGCGTCCCGGCGAATCCACCCAAGTTGAATGCTACTCCTCGGACAACAGCTATACGGATGTGATCTGGGAGCGTGTCGATGGTGCCCCACTCTCAGCCAATATTCAGGTTAGTGCCCCAAATCCCCTATCTATTTCTAACAAAGATTTAGAAAATAGATTTTTAGTAAAATAAATTCACAATCTTTCAAAATTCCGAAACTTATTATGATTTAGCGGTATTTTGCTTTGGCAGCCAAATAACTAGTTGAAATCGCCGTAAAATGGCAACTTTTCCAAATTAAATTATATGAATTTATAAGCTATGTAAAATGTTTGAAAATATATGAAATCTTAAAATACCCATATTTCAGTTAACAAAAAAGCTAATGTAAAAATAGAAAAACACACTTAAATTTAGAAATCGTTTTTCAACATTTAAGAAATCTCTACCGACTTTTCAGAAATAGATTTTCTTATTATTAAGTTAAAATTTCGTTTGAAAGTAGCTTCAAAACAGTCCGCTGACAAAACTGCAATTGAATTCAGTCAACATTTATGATAAAAAAAATAAATAAATCAAATAAAAAAAATACTGTAGCAAAAAATATAATATTCAAAATTAAATTAAATTAAATTACTAAATTAAACTAGTACGTTAAAATTGGAAATGCGACCTTTAATGCCCAAAATGTGACACGAGTCGAATACTTCGGTATCTTTCTCTCTCTCTCTGTCTCTCTGCCTCTCTCTCTCTGCATCTCTCTCTCTCTCTCTCTCTTACACACACATTGGTTATTTGGTTTATAGCAAGTGGTCAACAGCCTGGTGATTAATAAGGTGACCGCCGCCGATGCTGGCGTCTATGTCTGCAAGTGCCGAACTGATGATGGTGATCTGTATACGACCAGCTACGAGCTGGCCATAGAGGAGGAGCCAGAGTCGGAGACGCAACCGGAACCCGAGCCGCACCCGGAAGATCTGCGCCAGCCAAAGATCGTTCACGCCCAGGCGGGCGACCAAACGGAACTTAGCTGCGGTGCAGATGAGAGCCGTCACCCAAGCTATCGCTGGTCCCGTCAATATGGCCAGCTGCAATCGGGTCGCAATATACACCAAGTAAGTATTCCACATCTCCCCCACTCTCTTTTGCTCTCTCTCTCTATCTCGCTGTCTCGGCATAAACAGGAGGAGCTGGTGCTGCAGGATGTGCAGGCAAACGATGCCGGCAGCTATGTGTGCACGGCCAGCTACAGCGATGGGGAGTCCGTTGATTATCCGAGCATATTGGTCATTACGGGCGCTATACCACATTTCCATCAGCTGAACCATCCAAAGTCCAGTTACATGAGTTTCCCCAAGTTGCCGGAGTCCTCGTTCAAGTTCAACTTTGAGGTCACATTCCGGCCGGAATCACCAAATGGTCTGCTGCTCTTCAACGGCCAGCCACGTGGCACTGGCGACTACATCGCCCTCTCCCTAAAGGATCGCTATGCGGAGTTCCGCTTCGACTTTGGCGGCAAGCCGATGGTGGTGCGAGCCGAACAGCCCGTCAAACTGAACGAGTGGCACACGATCCGTGTGCGGCGCTCCCGTCGCGATGGCTACATTCAGATGGATGAGCAGCGACCCGTCGCCTTCCCCACACTCAGCCAAACGCCGCAGCTGGAGCTGATCGCTGATCTGTATATTGGCGGTGTGCCCAACTGGGATCAGCTGCCCGCGGAGGCGGTGACAGAGCAAAAGGGATTCGTTGGCTGCATCAGTCGGCTGACGTTGCAGGGTCGCACCATTGAGCTGATGAAGGAGGCCAAAATGAAGGAGGGCATCACCAGCTGCAAGCCATGCGCCCAAATGCCCTGCAATAATGGCGGCATCTGCCTCGAGAGCCAAACGGAACAGGCCTACACCTGCATCTGCCAGCAGGGCTGGACGGGTCGCAATTGTGCCGTCGAAGGCACCCAATGCACACCCGGTCTCTGTGGCGCCGGACGTTGCGAGAACACCGAAACGGACATGGAATGCCTCTGCCCCCTTAACCGCACCGGCGATCGCTGCCAGTACATCGAGCATCTCAACGAGCACAGCCTCAACTTTAAGCGCAACAGCTATGCGGCCTACAAGTAAGTGTTGACTCCTCTCCTCTCCTCTCCCCACCCGACCCAACCCTGCCTATATCTAAGTGAGGATTTCCTAGAATTCAATTTGGTTAGACGGATTGCAAAAGCAGCCCTAAACAGCCTTTGTAATATTTCCAACTTGTTGCATCCAAGGAATGCAAAAGTTCAATAAAATTAAGCTCGAGACTCTTTTGATAGGAGCTGTGCAAGGACATCTTTTTGCTCTAGACACTTTAAATATATATGTAGTGCGATATCAGCTAAGCACCAAGCCTGGCCAGGAAGTCGCTTCCAACTAATCAATCGTACTTGGGACCAACGAAGATTGCGAAATTTAGAAACGCAACTCTTCGATTCAGTTAGACGAGTGCAAGAGAAATCTGGAAGCCCAAATCTGTAATATGTCTAACCAAAGCAAAGTTGATCCCTTGTAGAATTAAGATTGTATACTTAACGGAATTCCCATGAGTCGGTTGCCCAGTTGCATTAAGCTAGATGCCGCAGGGTGTACGTCTCTGCATAGAGAGGATAACTAAGCTGCTCCACTAATCCTTAAATGTTCTTCAGTACACCACGTGCCCTTCGTCTAAATGTGACGCTATCGCTGCGTCCGTCCAGCTTGCGGGATGCAGTGCTGCTATATACGGCGGAATCGAATCTGCCCAGCGGTGATTATGTTGCCCTTCTGCTGCACGATGGCCACGTCGAGCTGATCATCAATACGGCGGCACGGGTCAAGCCTGTTGTGCTGCGCTCCCAGCAACCGTTGCCATTGCACCGCTGGACACGGGTCGAGCTGCAGCGTCGCCAGGGCGAAACTATACTCCGTGTCGGGGATGAGGGCGAGCAGCGCGCCAAGGCGGGGGGTGCACCACGAATATTGTCGCTGAAGACGCCACTCTATGTGGGTGGCTACGATTGGGCGGCGGTCAAGATCAATCGGGACGTGAACATCACCGATGGCTTCGATGGCTGCATCTCACGGCTGTTCGACTCAACGCGTCCCGTTCAATTGCTGGGCGACATTAAGGATGCGGCCAACGTGCAGAACTGTGGCGAACTCAATGAGATCGGCGATGCCGATGCTGATGCCGATACCGACGGTGGTGAACTGTCCATTGCACCAGTCATCGCTGACGAGGATGAGCCGCAACCGTATGCGTTGTCGCCCTGTGCGAGTGAGCCGTGCGAGAATGGCGGCACCTGCACCGAGGTGGAGCAGCAGGCGATCTGTGACTGCAATCTGGGCTTCAGTGGCAAGCGTTGTGAGGATCGTAAGTGTCTCGATTTGTTCTTAATTTCCACCCAATGTTCAATTATCTACTTGCTTCCCGGTTTGTTAGATATCCAAGTCAGTATCAATGCCTCGTTCCGAGGCAATGGCTATCTGGAGCTGGATCGGGATCAGTTCAAAAGTGAAGTGGATCAACAATACACGACAGCAGTGATTGTATTCTCCACGACCAAACCGGATGGGTTGATAATGTGGTGGGGCCAGAAATTGGGCGAAGAATTCACCGGCCAGGACTTTATAGCTCTTGCCGTTGTCGAGGGATATGTGGAGCTGTCACTGCGTCTCGATGGCCAGGAGGCGATGATGCGCAACTCGAAGCAAGTGAACGATGGACAGCGTCACATTGTGATTGTGCAGCGTGCGGACAACACTGCCAGACTGGAGGTCGATCGCATCTCCGAGTCTGTCGAGACGCGGCCCACCAGCAAAAAGGAGATGCATCTGCCAGGCAACGTATTCATTGGTATGTCCCAAAAGCATCCCACATCTCTGTTCCGTATTCTCAATCCAAATTCGATTTCGATTTCCAGGTGGCATTCCGAACATCATGAATTTCACGGGTCAACGCTACAGGCACAACTTCAATGGTTGCATCGTCAGCGTCGAGGGTTACTACAGACAGATCAATGTGGGCAAAGCAGCCATCAATGGCGTCAACGTGGACACCTGCTCCGTGTGAGTAGCTACAAGTGTACTTTTAACATCTCTTCGAGTGGAAGAGAACCGGGTTGTGGTTCGCCCATACTCCAATTATTATTTTTGTGAGTCTTTTGCTTTTCCCGTTCTCTCAATGTCCTTGCTTATTTGACCCCTCTCAATATGAGATATGAGAGATATCAAGAGTGGGTATCCGAGGGGTATATTATAAATGTGCGTAAATATCAGCATTGTTAAGCGGACATTGAGAAAACAAAATTTCTTTATTTGGAAAGTTTATCGGAATGATAAATAAGGGGATTTGGGTTTGGTTCCGGCATTTGGTTCTCGCATTTATTGCTGCTAATCTGTGTTAATTTTGCACTTTAAATGCGGCTCTGACGGAAACTAGCGACTTCTGGAATCCATCCAGTCTCGTCTACAACGACTACGATCCCAGCGACAAGCGTTACGATCCAAACTTTTTCGATGCCATCGATCAGCCGCCGCCGGTGCACATTATTTATCCGAGACCCAACTTTAAAGAGTTGCAGCATAGTCATGGCAACGCCTACGATGCCAGCGTGCGGCCTGTGGGCGTGCCAGTGGCGCCACTAGCCCTACTAGCAAGCACCCTCATCTGGCTGCTGCTGGCGCCCAGCTAAGCGCTCGGCAGTGGCGCCATCTATTGACGAAGTTAAATAGCGCAAAAAATTGATCGTGCCATATCATTGCAAGACATCATGTTATATAAATATACATGCAAATATATGAATATATACGAAGTATATAAGAAAGAAACTATAGCTAATGGATAGATAAATATTGGATATACCTGTGCACTACGAGATCCTAAAGGATTTCACCATATACATACATACATAAATATTTACAGACCTAAATAGTCAATGTGTAATTTTGTTTTTTTTTTGCCAAAATATGTAGTTAGCACGAAAATATTGTTGAAAACGACGTTTAATATTTACTAGCAATTAAGAAACTAAATACTTGAACCAGTTCTACGCAGAACCTCCAGTTCTGGCCAGATCCCGACAATTTTTGACACATGCCTGAGTACTAATTAAAAGAAGTATACATACAAACAAATATATTCTATGATAAACCTACTGAATATAGCAACTTGTGTGTCTCTATATACATACTATATATATATATATATATACTGAATGCTGGCGCAGGCGTTGAGACAAAGTCTGAATTTGCATACGGATAGGCAAACACTTTAATATAGGACAAGGAATGCAAAGCGTTAAAGCTTCCAATTCAGTTACCAGTTATCCCTTAGCAATTGTTCAGCTTTGACCATTTATGGTTATGGCTATAAATATCAGTAGAAACTTAAGTTCAAATGACATTAACCGAAACTAGCTCTTAATTTGATGCATCGTTTCGATAATTTAGAAAATGACAAAAAGCTTTCAAAGTTGCAAGAGCATCAGTGCTTTGAAAGCTCATTTTAAATGGAAGCTTAAAGCTCAACCTAACGGCAGTCACAGCATTTAATGGATTCATACGATAAGCTAAGGCATTTGAGAGCCATTTTCAGCTTATGTTTTCCGGCTTTTATCAACTTGTTAGCCAAACTACACTTTATTAAAGTAGCTTTTAACATTTGTAACTATTCAAAATGCATATGTTTTTCTAGTCACAACTATAAAGATAATTTGTATTTTATATCAGTTACAATTTATTTGAAATATATACATATTTTTATACATTTTTTTTTTTCTTGTATATCTTTTTATTTTAATGCAATTAATTAAGCTGCATTAAAAATTATTTACACATTTATTATTCTTATTATTATATTATATTCTACATATTTTAATAATTTAATAATTTTGGTTTTTTATTTCTATATTTTTGTTTTCATTTTATAGGGTCGATGAGGCTCGTGGCGGCACTGAACCACCAGTTGTTTAAAACAATACACAAAAACCCACAGCAAAAGTTAGCTTTTTTTTAAATCAACTTTTTTTAATATATAAACTATGTTAGACTATGCGAATGTGGAATATCTATACATATAACTTTTAAAGAACAAAAGGAGACAATTTACACACTGCGCTAATTTTTGTCTCGAAAAAACCAGCGAAACACGATCGAAACAAGAACTTCAAACGTAATGTTGCAATTGCTTCTTCTTCTCCTTATTCTATTATTGTTAATCTTAAATGAGAGCAAAATTATTGTAATGATAATGATTAAAAGAAAAAATGAGAAAAAAAATAATTATGAAACCAAACAACTAACTTTAAACTTACAATGGCCATAAGAAGTGAGACACAAAATCCAGCTCGAAACAAAACAATAAAATATACATAGAACTTTAAGGCCAACTAACTCAAACACGAAAACAACGCATACTAGCCAACAACAAGAAACAAGAACAAACTACGTATTAGCATTTTATAATCATTTATATTTTTATCTATTCATTTTCAATGATTTTGATTTTTTTTTTATTCGTTGAGAACCCAGTGTAAAATGTTGAGCAGCTTAACAATTAACAGTCCTTAAACTTACAAACAACCAATGGCATATAACACACGCATACACGCACACACATACACACAAACAAGCACATTGCACAGATTTATAAATTTAAACTAAATATACTTATACTATGCAGTTAATTCAACAAGAATAAACATTAAACAACAAAATTATTATCAGCATAAATGTATAATACAAACGAACCTGTTGAGTGGATAACAATAAATAAAATACAAAAAAAAACTAAAAAAAAAATATTAAAAACAACAACAAAAAAAATGTCAAAAAAAATGCACGTGTTTATTGTACAATTGATGGGTGAGGGGGCAAGGGGGAGGTGGTTGGGTGGGTGACTTCATTAGGCGCAGCTTCCTTAACGCAGAGCTGTGCTTGTATTGGTGAGATCCCTAGAAGAAGCTTTGTAAAATTGCATTCGCATTCGTCGTTGTCGCTCTCGACAAGCTTCTCGTGCGAGCCGAACGAAGTGAGCCGAACGCATCGTGAAGGCCTCGACGGTCTTGTTGTCGCGTCACGTCTTCGTTCAGTTACTTACGTGACGCGACGCTGGCAGGTTGTGTGTGTTGTGTACACGGCGTTCCGACAGCAACAGCGTGCGCCTCAATTCGGTTTTCCCAACGCGTCTTTTTGGCGTCTTTCTCGTCAGTGTTTTTATTGTTTTTTTAATGTTTTTTTTTTTATTGTATTTAGTTTTGTTATTGTGCGAATTGGTATTAATGATATAAATGTTAATCATAACGCTAACGAGAGCATTGCTGTGCCTACCTGTTTCAATATCTCCTCATATTAAATGACAACAAATGCAATTTGCCTTTGCAAGCAGATCCAAGCACAACAACAAGAACAACAACAGCAACAGCAACAACAATGAAAGTGCGTGCGAAGTGCTTAAAGCGTTTGCATTGTTTGTGTTGTGGTTGTTGTTCTTCTTCTTGTTTTTTTTTTTTGTGTTTCATTTTCGTCTTATTTTGATTTTTATTTATACTTGTTCTGTAGTTCTGTGTATCCCGTGTATTTATTTTGTTAGTATTTTTAAAACGTCGACCGGCAAACAGCTGCAAAAGGCAACGAAACAACGACAACAAAATGACATAAATACTCGAAATTATGTACGATCCGGTTAAATTATGTATGATCTATGATGTAAAAAAATAATAAAAGAATAAATACATGCGATGTAAATGCAAATGTATGTTTGAGTAAATGCAGGTGACATGCATAAATACATTTAAATACATACACACATATGTACATTCAAATGCATAGTTATGTACATATTAAAGTACATACATAAAGTTGATGTAATCGCAAATGCATTTATTTATTTATATTCACGCACAAGTGATTTACTGATGTATGAATTGCTAATGTTTCATAACATAATTCTTTGGCGAAAAATGAATGAATGGCCAGACGGCCATTAAATATGTTTATTCATTTACAATAACCGTAAAAATATCAATTTTTGCGGTTTACCTTTTGCCGGCTGCTGCTGTTTGTTGCTCTTCCTCAACTACTTTTTTTGAGAGTAGAATTTGGGAAATGTTCCGTTGCCCGATTTAATGCCAACGGATGTGGCATCAACTAATTGACTCCACTGCCCCCACAAAAAAATACGGTTTCTTAGCATTTAACTTATTTCTGTGTTTTCGTTGCTGATTCTAAATAAAATAAATTTACGATTTGTTTTTTTTATGTGTTGCAAATAGGTTCTTATGTTTTATCGCTGTTAACTAGTGAATGAACCAAGTGCTTAAAAAAAACAATAACAACAATAACGGCAGGGCTGAAACGCTCCCTCTCTCTCTCTCGCGATCTCTCAGTCTCTCTCTCTGGCTCTTTCGCTCCACTCAAATATGTCAATGGAGTGCGAGAAGTGAAGTCAATCAAAGGCAATCAACGATTTCGAATCCAGGAATCCTGGAATCCAGGAACCCTAGCACAGGTGAGTTGAGCATATTTTTTTTTTCGTTTTGCTACGCCAGCTAACGGCAATTGCACGACTGGAAAGTAGTTCATCTGGTCAACAAGTTGGCCATAAAATGCAACCTGGCCCGTTCCGTCCAACTTGACAATTTGTACTGGCCAAGTGAACGACGCATGTTGTCATGTCCTTTTTTGGCCAATAGTTGCCACCAGTTTTGTGTTTTTTGTTGTTTTATTTGTATTTTTGTCTTTTTATTAACTCGTCTTTGGCCCATTTCTGCAAATAACAGCAACGACTACAGCAACAACAAGTGCAGCTTAACATTGATTTGAGCAGAGACACAACGCAGGCAACATCGGCAGCAGCGCAGCAACTGCGCTCAGTAATACGAGCTGCACGATTCATTGTTGTTGATGTTGTTGTAGTTACCTACAACGATGCGGCCGAAATGCAAACGAAATGAGCGATCAGCTCCCCCCCTTTCCTACAACCAGCTCCTCATACCCCATGCTGTTGATAACATTAATGAACTGTCTACAAATGCGACGGCGACGTCGCCGTTGGCTGCTGCGCCCGCACAAGAATAGAAACCAACACACACACACACACATAAAGGCTTACAAAGACAGCAACAGAAAGAGATAGAGAGAGAGACAGAGCAAGAGTCACGCACAATTCTTGGCAAAAGGTAAAAATGTTCAAGTGCGGAATGCAAGAACTAAAACAACAACAGCAACAACAAAAATAAAAACAACAACAGCAAATGGGAGAGCGATTTGCGCCTAGCAGCAACAATGCAGTTGTTGTTGCTGTTATTGGTCTATGCATTATGCCTTTAGTCCGTCTCTCTCTCTCTCTCTCTCTTTCTGTTTGACTCTGTGTTATTCCTGCTAACAATAAATCAAAAGGCAGTGCAGCAACAATGCACAAAAATGCACATGTGTGTGTGTGTGTGTGTGTGTACCTGTGTGTGCTAGTGGAAAAGCCCAAGATAATAAAAATCAAGGCAAGTGTCGTCACAAGCAGGCAGACAGAAGAGCAAGCAAATAAATAGGTTTGTTTCTCTTTCTCTCTCTCTCTCTCTCCCTTAGACCCATTGTTTGTTTGAGATCAATAAAGAGAGTATGCTGAATGGAAGGTGTATTTCCACCGTTGAGAAGAAGAATAAAGCAGGAGATAGATATACAATATACTGTGTTGCTGGAAGTGGGTGCATAGGGTATCGTCCAGTCGGTCAGTTCTCTCGCTCTCGCTCTCTCTTTCTCTATCTCCCTCACAAGTCGAGCAATGTTACTTTTTGATTTCTGTTCCATGAGATTTCATTAAATTACTTTCGATTGTTGTCAGCGCCCATTGAGACCAAGCCAAGGTTTTGAGAAAGAGAATTGTTCTCGGCTCTCAAAACAAATAAACAGACTGCAGGCAGACAGCATCAGCATCATCAGCATCATCAACAGCATCAACAGCATCAGCAGCTTCAAGACGGGCTGAGCTGCTCTTGCTCTAATCGCATAAGCAGTTGAGAATGGGAATAGAAATTCGAATGGGAATGGGATTTGGATGGGGAATGGGAATGGGAATGAGAACGAGAACGAGAACGGGCCACACGGAAAAAGTAAAGGTAAAAAAAATATAAAAAAAAAACAAAAATTAAGCAATAAATGAAAAATAAATTTTAAAAAATTGCTTTTCAAGTGGCTAAAACGAAACTGCAACAGGTTCCCGCATTCCTATCTCTCTCTCTCTCTCTCTCTCTCTCTCTTTCTTCTTTTCACTGTTTACTTGCATTCCCCGTTGTCATTCAGTCTTTGAGATAGTTGTACACTTGCAGCGTCATCATTGTCTGTCTGTCTGTCTGTCTGTCTCGGTCTGTTGTGAGTCTGTGTTAACTGCTCTGACTGTTTGGGTCAGTCCATCCCCTTCTGTCCCCTTGTCCATGCGTCCGTCCCACTGCCAGAGCTATTGAGTTTGAGACCTTTTATCCCGTTTTCATGTGGGCATCTTTGGGCTGAAACAGTATCTTTGGCATTTCATAGCAGTATTATTGAGATGATCTTGTATTATTAATATTATTGTTATTGTATAACTATTTGAGATACGAGTCATGTTAATGATATATAGTTAAATACCTTTCGGAATTTTATAATTACCTATTGAGTAGTTGTTTCATACATTTATTGACCCTTAAAAACTTTCTTCCCACCAGAAACTGGAGAGCAGACAGATTTGCTTGTCTGAAGTCTCTTTCTGTATATATTAATTAATAAATTAATGAGAATAGCTAGATTAAGATGAGAATAAACCATTTGTAATTCACAAGGAAGAAGAGGAATTCTCTAGTCGGGAGAGAGAGAGAGAGAGAGAGCTTGGCCCTGAATTCAATAAGATTTTCTAGTACTGTTTCTAAACCAATCTTAATGAATTTACAAATGCTCAATATGTAAATACCCGATGGGAAGGATACATCTAAAAATGATCTATTGTGGGTTATATTGCCAACTGTAATCGATTCCTATCGATTTATGAATGGGAGAGTTATCGTACTATGACAAGGGCTTACGTATGGTAAGAACTTATATTCCAAACTTCTCTAATTTGGACCTGGCTAGATCGACTCGGGTTTTGAAGCTGATCGAGAATAAATATATACTTTGTGGGGTCCTAGATGCTCTCTTGTGCTTGTCACACACATTTCCGTAATGGGTTGAGGGTATTATAAAAATAATAATAGCTGCAACCTTTGGCACTGAAATACTTCAAGATAATTAACTATCTCAAAATGAACAATAGCTGTCTCTGCCTGATTTAAGTCGCTCATTGTGACTTGCGATTTGTTGTTATTGCTGTTTTTGTGTTCGCATTCCGATAGCGACCCGACCCCATGACCACATGACCCCATGACCTTGCACCACTTTGTCGATCGATAGTATTTGGCGCATTTGCTAATTGCTAATTGCAAAAGCACAAGGCGTCTCCTCCTCGTCTTCTTCCCACTCTTGCATTCTCAATCCATTCACACAATTCTCTGCTCTTTTTTCTCATCAAGTCAAATTAGCGATTGACACCTTTTCGGATCTCGCATCTCGGATTTTTTGTTCGTTCCATAAAAGCGGCGCATAAAAATTATTTCACGCTCGCCGATTGAAGCCCCAAAAATTATGATTAATGTCGGCTACAAAAGATAAACTAAAGAGACGGAAAAAAAATACTCAACAAAAAAAAAAAAAGAATTTGGATTTGATTCTTGTTTGTTTGCCGCATTTCGTGCAACTATTGGCGTTTTTATATTTAATTTTTTTCTTTTTTATTTATTTATTTATTTTTTTGCTTTTTCTTTGTTTTTATTCATCGTACAAATTGCACATCGTTGAAAAAAGACCCAACAAATATATAAAAAGTGTATACATAAAGCTAAATAAAAAAAAAAACAACAAAACATTAGTTTTGCTATTTTTGCTGATTTTTAGTTAATTGTTTAGCATTTCCCTTATAAATTATATATTTCATTAGGAAATGTGTCAAAAAGAAAATAAAAAAAGAAAATCATGTCAACAGTTAAGTACTTTATTGAAATCGTGTTATCTATTTCGAGTGGTGCATATTTTACAATCTTCACATTTTTCCTCTTTCATATGATCTATGGTTTTTAAAGAGTCTTTTTTCACTGCCAAAAGCTTTCCTTAAACTTACAAATTTAAAAAAGATACATTTTGAAAACATTTCTTGTGCTATTATTTTTTCCGCAACTATATAAGCTGTACATTATGATGTACATATATATGATGTATCCGCTATGTGTGTCAATCTCAAATTGTAATATTAGCAGGTTAAAAAATCGATCTCATATATACCCACTCCAATTTCTGTAAATATATATAAAAAAAAAAGAAGTTTCAGCAATCTGAATACGTCAATTCTTCCAAAGATAAAAACTGCCTACAGGGTATCCTTCTAGTCGAGCATTGCCGAAGTTGAGTTGTGGTGCTTTTTGCACTAGGGACAACTGCCGCCCCGAGAGAGATGGAGAGAGAGAAAGAGAGAGAGAGAGAGAGATGCGGCAGAGGCGGCCCTCAAATATCCAAAGGTGGCAATCAACACTACTTGAATGAATGAATGAATGAATGAATGAATAAATGAATGCATGAATGAATGCATGCATGAATGAATGAATGCGTGCTCGATCACTAAATAAGGCACGAATGAACCAACTTGGGTTTTTGGTTTCGTATTCGCTTTCGGATCCAACGTTTTTCTTTTTAGTTTTTTTTGTTTTTTTTTTTTGTTTCTTATTTCTTTTCCTTCCCGCCCCTTAGCGGAAGTGTAATTGCGGGTCTCTGCCCAAAAAATAATAAAATCGAAAAAACAAAACCGAATCTCAGGCGACCTTAAGTAGCGGCTACAAATGAGCCGAAAAAACGCCGTTCGCTTAGCGGCATCGGCGCCTTTGCTGTGCCGCAAACTCCGCCTGCCCTCACACGCCCCCCGGCCCTCTCCTTCTCTGTATCACCCCCAATAGCCACGGCTGCTGTGGCAATTACCTGCTGGAAAACGGAAGCGCATTACAGGCCATCCACGTAATGTGATAGCATATGTTGTGAATAGCGCCGATGACACGCCCACAAGCCCACACGCCCACACGCACAACAAAAAAACACTGTGTGTGGCTGTGATCGACTTAGTGATACCTTTTAGCTACAGCCCATATCAGAGTTGCCAATGCTAACCGAAAATTACTACAAGTTTGCGGAAAAACCACTGCGAACATGAAAAAATAGAATCCGTTTTTTTTTTATATTAATTAAGTTTGTTTTAATTTAAAATGTTGTTTTTTTTGTTCTGGGCAGGGCTTATATTAATGTGAATATAAAGAAAATACTAAACACAAAAGAAAAACAAACATATACTAAATATAATACAAGTAAAATATATATTTATTAAAAACTTGCGAGTGTGATCGACATTGTGATACCCTGTCAGAAAATTTTTTAAGGTTAGCATAAAAACCACTGAGACAAGGAAATTCAATGGAAAACTGCCAAATTGTTGTACAAAGTAGCTAATTACATTTTCCTTTAATCTGAAATAAAGCCAAACATGAAATGTTGAAATCAATGAACCAAAACGAATTCATTTTTAGTTCCAGTTTCGATCTAAGAGATATAAAAAATGTATATACCAAATATAAAATAAACAATATATACAATAATTTAAAACGATTTCCAGTTTTAGTGGTAATATGTAGCAAGAAAGTGGCAACTCTGGCACATCTTTGCGCATGCAGATGACAATCGATTATAATTATCTGATTACGACAAAAAATAAAAACAAAATATTAAAATATTCAAGCAATATTATTTCCTAAATTATTTTATTATTTTCCTTATATTCGTATCGATATTTTGGCCACTTTTGCTATAATCCTCTGTTTGATTTGAGAATGGCAAGCCAAGCAACCTTGAAAATCCGTATCCGAATCCGAATCCGAATCCGAACTCGAATTCTCAGTTCGAAACAGAAGCATAGCCAAAAATGAAGACAGGGCGAAGAAGATGGGAAAGGAGAGCAAACAAAAGCTAACCCAGTAGCACGTAGCGTAGAACGAGATGTTATCGCGGCGAGGATATTGGGAGTGGGTATGGAATGGGAATGGGAATGGGACTGGGAACGGGAATGGGAATGGTTAAAATGGGGAACGCTATGGTTAGTTCTTATCAGGGACCATCGTCGGGCCGTGACGGCGACAACATCAGCAGCAGCAGCAGCAGCAGAAGCAGCAAACAACAGCAATCAAAGTATTTTGCGGCTGCGCGACGACAGCGACAAGACGACAACATGACGAGGGGTGTGTGTGTGTTTGTGTGTGTGTGTGTGTGTGTGTGTGTGTTTGTGTGTGTGTGTGTGCACAGCAGATGAGAAACAGACAGGAAGTGAGCTATTTGCACTTCCAAACAAGTCATAATTTTCGGCAGACAGACAACAGACAACAGACATTACGTGGAATTCAGTCTGATAAAGTAGCTCAGCCGCGTTCCATTCAATTCAGACAAAAAAGGGGCGAGGGCGAGTGCGAGGGCAGTAGCAGTGGTAGTGGCAAGGGCGAGGGCGGGGTTAAGGGTGAGCGGGACATTTAATAAGCGACAATTTAGCGCTGAAGTTGACATTGACACAGGTAAAGAGCAGACACAGACACGGACACGGACACAGGTCGACATCATTACACTACTATTTTAGGTAGCTGCAGACAGGACAACCTTGCTGGTAGTCGACTTACTGAATAGCCTCTGAAATCCCATACAGTCTAGTCTTACATAATATTATATAGTGAATTAGGTATTCCCCAGGTAAAAAATAGATAAACTGAACAAATCAAGCTTGAAGTTGCCGGGTGAATAACAATTCTGTTGAAGGACACACCTCAGAACCCATAAAGTATATGTACATACATATATATTCTTGATCTGTCGAGTCTGGCCATCTGTTCAATCAATCAAATAATTGCACAGCTATATTTTATTTTTAATTTAAGCAATAGCTATTTATATTTATATTTGTATTTTTCATTTAAATTGAGAACCACAATTTTCAATGGAAAATGTATTTAAAATTTCTATCCTAAATAAAGCGTGGAAACTTGTTAATGGACATAAATGAATAAAGTACGTCTGAAAAATAGCTGAAAAGTTTTTCCAATTTTGAAAGTTTTTTTTCGTATCTTTAGAAAGTATTTCTAAAAGAAAGACAAATCGTTTTTCTATATTTCAAAGTGATTTTTTTTCCTAGGATATAATGACATTTAGATATGCGAATACAATTTTGGGTAATATACCCAATATACATATATACATATACATATATATGTGTGTGTGTATATATATGAAATTGTTGAAAACAATGTAAAGAAAATAAACTTGCAAACTGTTGTAATCAATTGCGATAGTTGTAGTACAGAGTAAATGGAAAGACAAATTTAATTAGAGATAGAGAGAGAGAGAGATAGAGAGAGAGAGAGAGAGAGAGAGAGACGGAAAGATTGGAAAAGATGAGAAGTGAAACGTGAAAGGCATCGCTGATGATGATGTATTAATTTCTCACAATG
This sequence comes from Drosophila mimica, assembly GCA_037043585.1. Taxonomy (NCBI): domain Eukaryota; kingdom Metazoa; phylum Arthropoda; class Insecta; order Diptera; family Drosophilidae; genus Drosophila; species Drosophila mimica. The sequence goes on along the minus strand of JBAMBE010000312.1, from coordinate 809,978 downwards.
CTGCACGTGTGAACAGATTGAATAATCCAAAGACATCATGTAGGCCAAAGCCATAGCCAAAGCCTTATCCATAGCCAAAGCCAAAGCCAGATCCAAACTAACTATCTTCATAGCTTCATAGCTATCCGTCTTTCTATTCTATCTCTTTTATCTCGTTGTCTGTCTCTCTTTCGTTTGCTTTTGGACCTGGGATCTGGGCACAGCACGTAGCTGTCATCGCCAGCTGTGTGTTTGTGTGTGTGTGTGAGTGTGTTGGGGTCAGTTCAGCGTATTTGTGAACTCAATTAAAATAGCAGACGCAATACAGCTAAAAACAAACCTATCCCCCCCCTCCCCCCTTTTCCACTCCTCTCTCCTTGTGGGCAAAAAAAAAAAAAAATACTCGCATGCAAATGCTGCTGCTGCTGCGACAACAAGATCCACAGTTAAAGATTCCGATTGGGTTTCGCTGGGGTAATTAAACCTGTGTGGTACACTCAAAAAAACAAATTGCACTACATTTTAGTAAAAAATAGAGTCTCACTGGTTTTTGCAAATATTTCCAAAAATTGGGAAACAACATTTTTTAGATTTAACAAAATGGCTTGCCAAAATCGACAATCCCAAAAACATGGACAATTTTTTAAATTATTAAAAATAGTTTCTATTATTAAGCTATTTTTATTTTATTTCTATTATTCCATTATTGTTATTATTATTTAATTTCTAGTATTCCATTATTAATATTATTATTATTTCTAAAAAGTGAAAATGAAATCCCCAATTTGTAAAAGAAGTTCTTTCTAAAATTCAGAAATATACTGGTTCGGCTTTAAGATTCGAGTTTAACTGAGTTTAAAGTTCAAAAGCTAACAGAAGAATTCTTCACTGTGCACTCCGAGAAAACAGCAACTAATTTCTAAAATTTTTAGAAAATCCACTCTGATATTAAGAAATACAAGACTTACTTTTCAGAATGCCACAACCTTCAATATTAGGAATTTGCTTTTTGAGTAATCTGTCGCCAAAAATATGGCGATATTTTTCTGAGTGTAGCGCTCAGTCGGAGAAGCCGCTGTTGGTGGCAAGGCAGCGGCATTGGGCAGTTTGGGGGATTGGGAAGTAATAAACACATACCAGAGAATGGCCTACAACATCGAGTCGAGGCAAGCGCGCACAATGAATAGAGAGACAGGCGGACAGGCGGCCAGACAGACTGGCAAACAGACATTCCTCACCGTGGGGCAATTAGAAAATGAGTTCAAGCGAGCTGCGCCAAGTCGCACCAAGTTGCGCCGAGTCATAGATCAGCGTTCATGATAACCAACCGACAGAGTGGTCCACAAAGTCCAGCAGTCCAAGTCGAACTCGAACTCGATCTCGAACTCGATCTCGAACTCGAAATCGGAGTCGAAGTCGATACCGGAGTCAAACTCGGAGTCGGAACAGATGAACACTTGAATCGGAGCAGTCTAAACCACTGGCCAAAACTCAAATTGCGTGCGTAGAAAGCAGAAACCGGCGAGTTTACAATTCCATACCCTTCTAAAGGGTATTATAAATTTCTTGTAAATCTTGCATTCATATATATATATATATATATATATATATATATATATATATATAAATATATATATATATATTCCAGTGCTGACTATTCCCTCAGTCTTAAGGCTTGGCAAATATACATTTTTGCTGCATGAACAATCGGATAAAAGTTGAGTTTTATTTTCTGCTTGTCTCTGGAATTAAAATTCTCTGGAATTCTCGCATTTGGAATTAAAATCATTGAGATCAGATAATATAGTAATCATATAGCTACTGAACGATTAAAAGTTGAGTTAAGGTATGAATAACTATTTTGCTAATAATACGCATAAGTTTTGATCGGATATCTTTAATTATTAAGCTCCTGAATGTAAACTAAATCGAAATCAAATATATCAAATATCTTTCATAGGAAATATCTCTAGTATCAACTATATCCAAGCTATCCTTTTCAAACTTCCCACCTTGTCAGGGGTTATCGACGTCGGATCACTATATCATATAGCTTTTATAAGAATAATCTTTGGGTTTTTTTTCTTTAATTTATATTTCTTTATATTATTTTATAATACTTATATTTCTATAAGGGTATTTAGTATTCGGCCTGCCATTCGTTTTTGTTTATAAATATATTTTTTTTTATTTTTATTTATTTTATTTTTTTCTTCATGTTGTTCATTAGATCCCCCCTCGGGCGCAGGCCTAGCATCATGAGAGTCATGGCATCATTTGCCGTTTCCAGCCTCATTTTTCTTATTTTATTTTATTTTTTTTTTTTGAAAGTAAATGATTAGCTGAAGAAAAAAAAAGAAAAAATATCCAAGTGCTGCTGCAAATTTCAGCTTTGCGAACTTAGCCATTTGCTTTTCCACTCGAGCTTAACTCACACGTGTGTGTGTGTGTGTGTGTGTGTGTGTGTGTGTGTGTGTGTGTGTGTGTGTGTGCGTGTGTAGATCACATTCCAATGTGAATTCAAACTGTTCCAAGTATTGTCTTCATTTCTCTGTTGAGTTTCATTCATTTCAATACGCTACCGGAAAGGATTTACAAAGATTATCACATTGAATGGGCAACGAAAACAAGGGTTTATTATTATTAGACAAAATATACGACGACAAGTGATTCTATAAAGATTAGGATTATGAATCAGGTGGCAGGTAAACATTGCCTGTGGACGAAACAAACAAGTTTAGTTTTACTAAGATTCCGATTACAAATATTACTTAAGTTTAAGTCTCTATTCAATAGTGTTGCAACTTGTTAAAACAAAATTAAAACAATGAAGTCTTATTGTATGTGGATCAACCTAAAGATTACTATTTGCTCTTGGGTCAGTTCGGGCTTAGGTTTCAAGTAACTTATGAATTCGATTGTCTTAAATTTGGTTTTTGGTAGGGTCACTAATCAGTTAGAGCATTCGCAGTGAGTCTATTTGTGGATAGTTATAAACAAGATTCAACTCGAGACTTGTTTTTGGAAGGATCATCAGCTCGTTATTGCAATTTGTGTGCTCGGGCGGAACGGAAATAGTAAAGCTGGAACAGGGAAACAGGGGCACCGGAAAACCGGGGAACGTGAGTGGGATCTAGTTGGGGAATCTAGCAAAAACGAAAGCAAATTGGTTGCCCATTTGTTGTTAATTTGACATCGCCGACATTTAAGGCCAACGCTCGGAGCAATGCGGAACCCATTCAACCGTGTGATATGCCATGATAGTGGGGAGCAAAGGGAACTGGCATCTCTCTCTTTCTCTCTCTATCTCTCAGGTATGTGAATAGAAAATGGCGGTCAGGCGTTGCAACACCAGAACAATAAAATAATGACCGAAAGCTGTAGTTGAGAGAGCTCGACTATGAAATACCCAGAACTGAAATCAGCGACTTGAATTTAATATATATTATACATATATAGTTGGGGAACAGAGAGAGAGAGAGATTATCATACTGTCCCCTTCTCACACAAGCAATAGATGAATATTCAAAAATAACTTAAGTTGAACTGAACAAAATAAAATAAGAAATATTAATTAGATTTCCTAAATTTGAATTGGATATCTATATAATTGTTATCAATGCCAAGTTATGTTATATACAAATTGGATGGCACTGCCTTAAAGATAGCTATCGGAAATCGATTTAAATCGATATACGCAAAGTGCAGTACACGAGAACTTCTATTTGAAAACTAAATTTGATCTCTGAGACATGCCCAGATCCAATCGGATTTTGAAGATGGTCAAGAATATATATATGTGCATATACCTTATCAGGGTTGCTTCATCTTCTTCTTCATCTTCTTCTTCTTCTTTTGGCTGCAACATGCCCATGCCTAACATCATTATACCCACTTTACGCATTTTTAATGGGTTCGGGGCATAATAATCACCCGAAAACGGTAGCTCATTCATGGAGAGATCGTAACAAAGATGAACCACCAGCTCAGCCCGGCCCAGCCCAGCTCAGCCCAGCCTAGTTCTGTTGAGTTTAGTGGTTTCAGTCGATTGTGGTGCGTTTTCGTTGAGCGGGTTTAAAAACCGCGCGAAGCGCATTTTCATTCATAAATAGGCGACTCGACGCCGCACAAAGTTCAACAGCAACAGTTGTTGTTGCTGCTGTTGTTGCTGTTGTTTGCTGTTGTTGTTTGTCTTCTTCTTTTTTCTATGACGCCCACACAAAAGCGGACCGAAAGATGTAAAAGACGAAACTGAACCTGAATCTGAAACTGAAACTGTTTCTGTATCTATTAAATGCGCTACCTGAGGCACAGTCACCGAAAGAGTAACACAGAGAATGAGACACAGAGAGAGAGAGAGAGAGAGAGGGAGAGAGAGAGAGAGAGTGGGGGAATGAGAATGGAAATAGGTGTGAGAGATAGAGACAGAGGCTGCATCAGAGAGGGGCAGAGGCTGCGGGCGGTTGCATGCTGAAGGTTAACGATGCTATTCAACGACATCGGCTACATTTTAACTGCTTCATTATAACAAGTCGAGATGCACTCCAGACTCCAGCCAGATACTGAACGACGCATAGATACCCTGTACTCTCGTACACAGCACACTCAGGCAATCTTTTGATGCTCGGGCAGCTTTACTCACCTTTTTGTTCTATAAACCAGTCTTTTTTTTATTCTAAAATTGAGGGTTTAATTTTCTAAAATTTAAAAAAAATAATCAAATTTCCAGGGTGTTTTTTTTTAGATACGTTTTCAAGTTTAGTTAAGTTTTCTATATTATTAATAAGCGTTAGTATTTAACGATTTCACATTTACAGACATAGTTTAGATATTTTATAAAATCATATAATTCAATTTAAGAAAGTTACGATCTTAGTTAAGTGATTTCCCACTTAGGCAAATCACAGCTATAAATTTCATTACTGGTAAAACTTAGGGCCTGCATCTCTTATTTTTTAGAAATTTATTTCTTAATAATAGAAAACACATATTCAAACACATATTTTTGGGATTATCGATTGAGGACAAGTCTCTCTAAATTTTAGAAATATTTATTTCGAAAAATAATAATGACTACAATTTACTAGATGCACAAATTGTCGGCATATATACCGATATACCTTTAGAAATTGGACTAGACGACTTTATCTCCACTTGACGAAAGGCTTTTGGCTAACAGGCTGCAATGGGGGGCAGTGACTGCTGCTGCTGCTGCTGTTGCAACATCCGCATTCGCATCGCATATAGTTCAACTTGTGGACAGACTTATAGCCAGTTAAGTCAAAGTTAAGTCTGAAACGGATCTGAGGAGTTCAAGTCACGTTTTTGTTATTGTCGCTGCAACTTATTCGTTGGTTCACCTTGGCAACGCATACCAAAAGATGCTAAACAATGTTGAAGGGGGTCGAGGAGGGAAAGGGGGATGGGAAGTGGTACGATTAGTCGACAGTCGGGCAACCTTTTCATTGATTGTTTTTCTTTACCTTTCCTTTAGCCCATAGCCCGTTTCATTTCACTGGAAACAGACAACAGCAACAGCAACAACAACAACAATAACAACAACTGGCAACAAGACAACAACCGGCAACAACAACTTGCAACAAGCAACCAGTTGACTGCATTCCAAGGCATCGCTCACTGCGATCATTGAGCATTGAGACTCCGATGTTCGCTTTGGCCTCGGACCCTTCTAGGCAGGCCTCCCTGCTATTCTCTTTGGGACTTAAGTTCTTCTTGGTTTCTTCCGTTCTTCGCTTCTCGCCTGGCTCCCCAGCAGCAGCAGCAGCAGCAGCAGCGTCTCTGCTAATTGCTTCCGACTCTGCCTGGTCATAACTTTACCCAAGGACAACCTATTCAACATATTTGCTGGTCAGCAACTAAACCTGTCATTTGTGTACCTCACGTTCCTAAAGAGCTTCAAAGAAAACAAAAATTAAGAGATGATCTGCGTGATTTTCAAAGAAAGGGGAAGAGAGGTCTCTCGACTACCCTACATAGATCTAGTAATATGTGGTGAGATCGAGTTCAGTATTTAGCACACTGATAGATCGATTCAAGGTAAATATCTTAATGAACAGATACAGTGTTTAAAAAGCTGTTTTAAAACTTTTGCAAGTGTGGATATTAAATGAGTTGAATGACCTTGTAGGTATCCATACTTGACTACATTGGGCTGTTTAGAGGACTACATGAACAAAAGAACACAATTATTATTTATTCATCCTGAGTACGGGTGTAAAAAGATATCGAACTAGATTAGGTTTCTGTTATATAAACAAACATATTCAAACATGCAGAAAATACTTGAGTTCCTTAGAAGTACAAATTTGAATTCTTTCGCAGTCGCTTGAAAGCGACTCAAGAATGCCGAAGCATTCAAGCGAATCTTTTAATTTCGCTTTGGGGGCACATTGACACATTGATAAGCTCAAATCGGGCACACTTCTTGAAACCCTACCCTCCACTCCCCGCGACTCCGCATCTGCTTCTGCCTAGCGAATTATTTTAAGAATTTGTTCAGTATTTTCAAGTCCGAAATTACGTGATAAAAACATTGTTGTACGCTGATTCGCTGATAAGACGAACGCCCCGCTTTGCGACTCCCTAGTTTAAAATTGGGGCGCAACCTAAGGCACACACACACACACACACACAAACCGAAAGAAAGAGGCGTCTCACGTCCGAGCGAGTAAATAAATGAAACAAATAAAAACAAAAATTAAATTGGGTTTATTGCATTTCATGTGAAAAGTAAACGAGAGCAACAACAGCAACAACAACAACATGCAACAAAGCAGCGCCACAAAAGTTCTGTAATCGAAGCAACCCGATAAAGATCCATGAAGTAAAGAGCTGCCATATGGGGATCCATCGAGAACACAACCATCGACGATCGACGATCGTCCATCAAAAAATTGAAACAAAATCAAACAAATCAAATTCAATACGAAAGAAACGAGTATCGCGTTTAGCAGACGTGTCAAATACTCTAATTGAATTGTTGCTCATCGATTTGGTGTATAAAAATCGAATTAATTCGATTATTCGATTAAGCGAGTTGATAACCCAAGAAACCTAAACTTGATTTTGGCTATAGCCAGCTGCCTGTGCTTAAATTTGAATAAAACTTGATTAGATCATAATTTAGATTGTATATAATTCGGCGTATAGATTTAGATAGATCCCTATTTTGAATATAGCTCATAACTTTTAATTAAATGCAATTTTTATAAGCTGTAAGCTTTGATTTGTTCAAGCTATAAAAATGAGTTAGAAAACTAGTTTAATCATAATTGACTATAAATAAGTTCTCTATGGAAAAAAAAAGTGCATTTTTGTGATGTATTCATGATGACTAACTGTTCATATACATATATCATAACATCCCCACTTTAGGCAGAGTATCAAAATCAGCTAACGAACTTTCAATTGAGACAATGCGTTTTGTGAAGCAGTCTGGCCGATCATCGATTAAGGTTTGGGTAGACAAGCAGGGGGGGGGGGGGGGGGGGCATGATGGTAAGGGTAAGGGGGGAGGGCTGTTGCATGGGGGGTAGTTGTAGGTTGTTTACGCATCACTTACTGTGGGAGCAACTGTTGCTGTTGATGTTCTCATTGTAGTTGTTGCTGTTGTTTGTTGTTTGTTGTTTGCTTTCGGCTGCTTCAATTAAATAACCGAATGCCAATTAATTAAAAGCCCATAACGGTTAGAGTTGACCCCTTTCCCTTACCTGACTGGTTGGTTAAGTGTCGGCATCGTCGTCGTCGTCGCTGTCGTCGCTGAGTCCGATCTAAATTACAAATTTGTCGTACCAAAATAGATAATATGATCTAATAAAATTGAAAGAGCAGCCGCGCGACAATAAAAACCACGACGCAAATATATAAAAAAAAAAATACAAAAGGCATCTCACAAAGATCGGGGGGAATGATGATGCCGGTTTTCGGTGTGTGTGTTTTGGTTTTTCGCTTTTACATTTTTCCCGATAACAAATTAAAGCCAAACAAACAAAAAATAAAAATAAAAACTAACTTAATGCAAAACACTAAAAGAATAGAGAAAAAAGGAATCGTTTAAATAAAAACCGAAACTAAGAATAGAAATGTTGTTGAACAATCGACTCGAGAAGTCGACTAAAATCGCATCTAATAATGTAATACTTAATGCCCCCACCCGACCGAAGGGAGTGGCGCTGGGTCAAACTTAATGGATGCTGTTAAAAGCTATGCTCAACATGAGATCATCAAATCTGATTCTATTTTTTTTCCTCTCAAAATCTTAACTCAAGCACGAAAAAGAGTCGTAAAACTGGGAAAATAATTCGCATGAAAGTCATCTCTGTAAGTGTGTGTGTGTGAGTGAGAGAGAGCGTGTGAGAGAAACAGTTATCAATCAACTAACCAATTCCCAAAAAAAATATAAATAAAAAAACACGTTTTTTCATTGTCAAAATTATTATTTTAGTGACAAAATTAATACTACAAAAAAATGAGACTGAGTTCAATCAATGATTGAAGCGAATCTTTGCTGAAAAATAATTTATATTACACTTGTCATAATTTAGAAAATATAATAAAATATAATAAATCAAATTTCAAATACACTGAGACACACATCTAGTTTGCATCAAATTAATGATTAGTGATTAATGAGGGAATGTCTCTGATTCCTGAAGGAACAATGCAAACAACAACAACATAGTTTCAATCAAATCCATTGTTGGGATTGTTCACATCGTTCCTTCTGGAATCAAATGAATTTATTTACGATGAAAATTACACTCTTCTCGAATTTCGTAAAAGTTATGAATTGGAATTGGTTTTTTATATTTGTTGCTTTTCCGCTTTTCTGGATCTGAAATTCAATCGGCAAAATTGCTCCGTTCGAATCCATCAGTTATTAGCAGAAAAAGCACGTTCTGAAGTCATATATTCAAAGCTCAAAACTTTGAGGAGTAATTCTATATATGTATATATATGCATACATATATATGTATATATATGCATACATATATATGTATATATATATATAAAGATAACTTGAGTCTAGACCTGAATCTGCCTTCGACTTGACGACAAGTGTTTGGCTTTGAGAGTTTGCCTGTTGCTGTTGTTTTTTTTTTTGTTGCCGCTGGGTTTCCAATTTCCTTGTTGCATTCGGCTTGTCTCTCTGCCACGCCCCACTTGCGCCCACAACGTGGCTGACGTGCGGCATCAATTGCATTTTTCATGTGAAAAATGCCGTAGAACGCAAGCAGCCGGGAAATCTTCATTTCGCTGCATTTCGTTTTTTGCTTTATTTATTTATTTTTTTTTTTTTTAATTTTTCACAATAACAGCTTTTTTCAAGAGAATCCATCCTTGATAGCCCTTTGGAAGAGCTGTTTGCAGCAAGTGTTGCAACTGTTGCGGGCCTATCAAATTGATATTATGCCACTTAATTACTGCATGCCTCTTCCTGCTGCTGTTGCTGCTGCTGCCGTTGTTGTTGTTGCTGTTGTTGTTGTTGTTGTTGGTGTTTTAATGCAGACATTGTTGCGTGTAATTGTTTATGATTATGATAGCCAGTGACAGCAACAACAACAAACAATCAGCGGACAACGACGCGTGCTTAATTGAATAATTAATTTGAGTTTTTTTTTTTCTTTTCTTATGTGATTTTTTATATCACGTTTTGTTTATATTTGGCCAGACGCCAGTTTCAGTCTACGTCTCCTCTGCTGCTGTTTCTGTTTCAGCTTCTTCTTCTTCTTCGTCTACTTCTTAGCCACCCCCCTGGGTCTCGTCTCCCCTTTGCTATTTACAGCTCAATTTACGCGTTGACCAAATTGGCAACAAATTTTTTTGTGTTTTGGAAACATTTCCCATATTTCTCGGACTTTGCTTCTTTTTTTTACAAGTGCATGCATCGACTAGTATGTATTCACACAAACACTCACACACACACTCACACGCACTTGTACACTCATATTCGGACATTCACACGTAATGAAATTGTAAACCAATATCGGGCCACGTTTTGAACCGCATCCCGTCAAGTCACTGGGGGCCAAAATGTGCCCCGAATGGGTCGAGAGAGTTTTGAGCAAAAACTAAACAAACAAAAAGAAAACCAAAAAAAAAAACAACATTCATTCCTCTTGTGCCCCGCCCCCTTTAGCCACACAAAATATATTTGTAGTATCAAATTTTCACGATGAATTTCAAAAGGTTTGTGGAGTATTTTGCCTTTTATATCCAATTTGTAACGCATCTGAATCACATAAGTTCCGACAAATAATATCTGTGCCACATAAATACATTTTTTAGCACAATTACTGTTTATAATCGATAGCATCGATAAGTGTAAATCGATATCTGTCAAAATTTGAAAGCGACGAAATTCAAGGAAAAATCCGAAAAACCAGAAATCTTTCTTATTATTGATAACCTTTTTCACCTGTTATCAGATTATGCCACAATGCATAAGTCACATAATGTTGCAATCAGATCGATCTTTGTACAATATCATTTATCTGCTATGGCAAAGAGATATGGATAATTTATGAATGAATATAGTTTTTGATTAAACTCACCTGTTGAATACTATTTTAGAGGCATGCTGCAATTAGCTTTCTCTATTGAAAAGAAAATATTGGAAAATATATTTTTCTTTATCTGATTTTATACTCTATCACTTCCTTCTGAAGTTTATTTATTTATTTATTTATTGTCAACTAAAGTCAGTCGACACAAAAAAATACAAAAATTAAAAAATTTGAATTAAATTAAATTTTAAATAAAATTAAAATTATAAATAAATTAAATAATACTTAAATATTTCTAAGATGTGTACGATTTTTTTTTTTAGTTATCTAAGATTTCTGTGGGTAGAAAACAAAATGGTCCAACATATTTTGCATGGATTGTGGAAAACCCAGAAAAACCCAATCAGACCAAAAATAATTAGTACGAAAATAATTAGTAACAATTAGTTAAGTTAATAATAAGTTAATTAGAAATGGAGGACTCGGAATTGATTACATGAGTTTGTGTTAGTTTTCATCTCATACAGATTTATTGCAATATACTGAAGCCATCAATCAGCTGAACCAGCTGATTGATGATTGGGATATTCACAGGGTATTCACGCAACTTCATATTTCATTCATATTTGTGTTTGTCTTTTGGTTTTTAGTTATTAGTTTTTAGTTTTTACTCTTGTTGTTGTTTGTGGATCGCTGGCAATTTATGCATAATTAAAATTAATGAACATATTAGTCCCAGCCAGTTGGGAAGGCAACAAATATGACAATGGCCCTGGTCATTCATTTTTGCTGTTGTTGTTGTTGTATTTGTTGTTGTTGTTGTTGATTTTGTTGTTGTTGATTTTGTTGTAGCTGCCCGCAGGTAACCCGAGAAGTTGGCTCGCGTTTTGAATTACACACAAAATACAAAGAAAAAGTAAAATAAAACAAACAAGAAAGCAAATAAAAAACAACAACAACAAAAAAAAACAATGTCTGACGCAAATTGAGACAGCACCACGGAGTCCACTCACGGGGCGGTGGGTTGGGGGTGGAAGGGTTGGTTGTTGGAAATGCAACCCTTATTACCATTGGCCAACAAAGCTCTTGGCTTTTTAGCAGCTCTCAACGGAATCTCAGCTTGCCAGCGATCGTTGCTCCATAAACAACGAGATAACGATAGATAAAGATAAACATTTATCTATCTATGCAGATTGTTATTATCTACAGCAATGCAAGGCAGTAAAAAGTACATCGAGTTGACTTTTTCATGCAACTTCTGCAATTTGGTGTTTTAACTTGTGGCCAAACTTGTGCAACAATGTAAATTTAATCTTGGGCGTAGTGCGGTACGGTCTGGGGGGAGTGGCAGCAGTAGCAAAATACACTCCAATAAATTAAACCATAATAATACCATCTGACTCTAAATGATGTAATCCATTTTTTGAATTGATTAACTTGTTGAATTGATTAACTAGTGCTACAAGTGATCCAAGTTTACTTTTTAGTTTCTTGATCTACAAGTCAATTTAATTTAAAAAAAAAAACTATATTAGAAATTTATTTGCAGAAATAGTATTATCTAGTCTTAATTATAATAATAATTATAAGTGCATATTTAAAAAGTAATGTTGTTATTTTTTTCGTTCATTATCTGTGCCTTTTGCTAAAAAAATTAATTTTTTGAACTTAATAATCTTAATAAATTTAAATAACATTTTTGACGAGTCTTCTTGCACTTCTAATATGTATTTATTAAAGTTCGTTTAAATTAAAAATTTAACCTTAACTGATAAATTTAATAAATACACATTTGAAAAAAATGTTATTATGCAAATTCTTAGCAGTTTCCAATAAAAACAACAATAACAACAATAAACAAATATAAGAATTCCATTTTGAGCATTTTGTATACCGACTTAGCCTATGAATGTGGCAGACTCCTCGAGTCGATTCTAGCAGTGTGTGTGTGTGTGTGTGTGTGTGTGTGTGTGTGTGCGCATGGAAAAGTACATGTGTTACATAGCTCAAGACAAGCCGAGCATACGCACTGACAGAAAGAAAGGGTATGCATTTACTTGAAATGAAAACCGAATGTGGGCCAATTTGATGCCACCCGGTGGCAGAGCCGTGTCGCCTTCGTCGTCTGGTGGCCGTTTGCCAACTGGCTGTGCAACACAAAAATATGAAAATTAACCGCATAAGGCAATGAGGCAGGGGGCAAGGGGCCAGTTTTGTCGATCGGCAAGGTGTGCGGCAATTGCTGATGAATCTGCCGCTGCTGCTGCTGCCACTGCTGCCAGTTTGTCGTGCGAAAAAAAATTATTTTTATATGTTTGGCCCACATGAGGCATGTGGCAGCGACATAGCGAGCTGGGTGAAGCACCGCCAGCGATCACGAAAAACAGATAGAAACAAAGAGACAGAGAGAAAGAGAGAGAAAGAGAGAGAGAGAGAGAGAGAGGGAGAGGGAGCAGTGTTAGACTATTGCATTTCCTGTTTGGCTGCCAAATAAATATGTTGATGAATTTCAAATTAATTTGCACAATTTGCCAAGTGTCCAGCGCACAAAGCAGCAGCAGCAGCAGCCGCGTGGGCAGAGACGGCAGCGACCGAGGCAGCACGAGGCAGAGGCAGAGGCAGCAGCAGCAGCAGCGACAGCCGATTGCAGCTCATTAGGTGGTTCATTAGGGCGCCCACATGAACAGTTAGCCGCAAGGCGGCCCACATGGATGAGCAGCAATTTGGTAGCAGCAAATGTTGCCGTTCCCGCTGCCGTTGCACGTAAAGGTGACATGACAGACGCAACAAGAAAGAAAAAGAAAAAATAACAACAAATGATGAAAAGCCAAAAAAATTCAAATTTCAAACCAACGGAAACGGCAACAAAAATATATATCTTAATGATCACAGCTGCGCAGGGAATGGGTGGGGTGGGGGGGGGGGGGTGTTGTATGTTGTTGTGTGTGTGTGTGTGTGTGTGTGTGCGTGTGTGGCAACGTTTATGATGAATTGCCCCAAAAACAGCCTCGTTAGGTGCGAGAGAAAGAGAGACAGCGAGAAAAAGCAAGAGAGAGAGAGAGACAGAGAGAGAGAGAGAGAGAGCTAGCGCCAAGCTAAGGCACAAGAATAACAGCAAACAGCAAAATGAATGCAAATTGAAATTCCAAGATCGAAATCAAAGATGGCGACGCACTAAAAACAAAGGCGCAAGCTAAAAACAAAAGGCAACAACAACAGCAACAACAACAACAACGAGAACAACAACTGCAACAACAACAACAACAAAAACAAAACGAGCAACAGAAAGCCAAACGAGCAGGCAACAGAAATTTAATGCAATGAAAATCAAATAAATTGCAATGAAAAGGCAACAACAACAACAGCAACAACAGCAACAACAATGTCAACGATAGCAATCACTGAACATGGTGGGCTGACGCCGACGTCAGCGTCGCTGCCGGCATCAGCAGCAGCAGCAGCAGCGTTTAACGAGAGCGGCACACCAAAAATGAAGCATTTGAAAAATGCATAAGAAGCATGCAAATATAGCAGATAGTAAAAAGATTAACCAGAGACAGCGAGTGGTGGATGGGGATGGGGATGGTTATGGGGAGGGGGGGAGGTGAAGAGGGGTGGCTGCAAATCGATCCAAAAATGGATAAAACGCAAACAGCAAAAGCAGCAAAAGAATGCAGCGACTGCGCGCAAGCGCTTCTTAGACAGAGACAGAGAGAGAGAGAGAGAGAGAGAGATAGAGAGCGGGAGAGCAAATTAAATGAGGCTCACACTGGAAACTGGAAGTGGCAGGCGCTCGCGCTCTCCTTGTGGAAAGCACACAAAGTGGCAACGGCGGCTCAGACAGCAGACAACGCATAAATTTTGGAGCATGTTGCCAGCGCTATATTTTTTTTTCCTTTTTTTTTCTTTTTCTTGTTTTATATAGTTTTTGCATGCTGCTAGAAGAGGCAGCTGCAATTGCCGACGGGGCGCGTGTCCATGTGAATGTCATGGATGTGAATGCATGTGGCTTTCACCCGTGGAATGCGAGCAGCAACGGCAACAACAACAATTATGAGGCTCAAATGCCTGCGGCGCAGGGCAAAGTTGCTGCTGCTGCTGCTGCTGCTGCTGCTGCTGCTGCTGCTGCTGCTGCTGCCTGTTGCTCTTGTTTGTTGTTTGCCCTGCAAGTGCTAATAATAACAACAACAACAACAACCATAGCAATCAAAACAACAACAACAACAGCAACAGTAGCAATAAGAAATTGCATGGCTCGAGCAATAATTATAACAAAAGTTGCACAGGCAGCAAACGTCAGCTGTGAGAAGCCAGCTGCAATAAAAAGCGATGTGACAACAACAGCAACAACCACAACAGGCGTTTGCCTCCCATGCTTTACACACACACCCACACACAGAGCAAGCTAAAAACAAAAAAAAGCTAAAAGATGAAGATGAAGAAGAAGAGCAAAGTGTCGTTGCAGCAGCAGCTGCAGCAGCAACAGCAGCAGCTATTTCTAATTTGCTGACCAATAAATGGCACAAGCAACAAAGCAACACCGACAAAAAAATACAAAATATAAAAAAAAGTGTGCCGACTGCGATGAGTCATCGTCATCGTCATCGTCATCGTTATTGGCATCGTGATCGTCAGCGTCGACAAATTTGGTCAGCAACATGCATTACACGACAGCAACAGCAACAACAACAACAGCGATAATAAATGTTGGCAACAATTCAGCATTGGCAACATATTATTACTGTTAATTATTGTGTTGCTAAACATATGCCGCCGTTTCCATTTATTGCAAATGGGGCTTAAATGATTCAATTTTAATCAAATCTGAATTCTATTTAATTACATGTATTTAATGCATTTGTTTTTCTTGTTGTTGTTGTTTTTTGTCATAGGAAATATCGAAAAGATATATTTTTGAAAAATGACAACTGTCGTTAAATGCACACACACACTTACACGTGTGTGTGTGTGTGTAAATATGTGTACGTATTTACAGCTATTTCTGGTTGGTATTTTCGTTGTTTTCTACGTTTTTTTTTTTTGCTGTTTTGTACAACAAAGTTGTTGTTATTTCCCATTTCCCAAATTTTGCTGTTTTTTGTTGTTGTTGTTTTTTTTTGTGTGTTTGTTTTTAGTTTTTCACGCGCTCTTCGACTTGGCGACATTTCAAAATATTTTAGAAATTATGGGCCAACAACTGCACACATAGTAGCTGGCCAAGGGGGGCGGGGGAGGGTGTATGTGTGTATATGTGTGTGTGTGAGGGGGGGGGGGGGGGTGTTGTGTGAAGCGATCGACAAACGCCAAATCATAAACATAAATTAATTAAAAGCATATTCAATGCACCAAATGGAATTCCACAGCGAAGAAAGACACACTTGACGGACAGATAGATCACCTACACCCCACACACACACACACACACACACACACACACACACACACACACACACACACACACACACACACACACACACCACATATACACACACACCACACACACACACTGGCACACGTTTTTTTCGCTGCTCATTATTATTTATGTGTTTTTTGGCACATTTTTTACCAAGTCAACCAAAAATGATTTGAGTTATTTACGACATTTTGCTCTGAAAAGGGGCGCAAAGGGGGCGGGGCTGGTTGTGGGTGGTGTGTGTTGCTGGTTGCGAGTACAATTGAGGCGTCAAAAGATTGTGTTTGAGTTGTGTTCGTTCTGTGTTTTATGTATTTTTAAATGGACAAGCAAACACTAAAAGGGACTTACAACTCGGGACCCCCTAACGCATTAGGGGCACTCATCAAATCGCATTTTTGTCACCTGATTTATGGGGTGGAAAAAAAAAACTTGAGGCTTTAGTTGAATTACTTTAACAACGAAATTTTCTTTCTTTCGTGTTTTTTTTTTAACTCGTTGCCTGTAAAAAGTTTTTAGATTTCATTAAATTTTTCGTACACCCTTATGAATTTCGCTACTGCACTGAGTAACCCTAATGCTGCGCATTTTTCCATTGGCGTTGATTATTTTTGTTGTTGTTGTTGTTGTTATTCTTGTCTCGTCTCATCTCGTCTCGTTTCTTCTCGTTTGTTTCTTTTCATTTAGTTTCATGTGTTTTTCTCCTCTATTTTTATTTATAGGCTTCGCATTTAGTTTGGCTGTCGCTGAGCTTTTTTGGGCCAGTTTAGGCCTCAATTATTCTGAAATTCATTAAAAGTGTCATCTATTTTCAATATTTATGCGCAGCGTGACAACCCTGCCTCTTTTCTTGCTGCTGCTATATAGAGAAAGAGACGACACTTTTTTTGTTTTTTTTTTTGTGTTGTTTTTGTTGGCAACACATTTGCACAAAAGTTAAATGGCTCTGAACTTGCCACAAATTGAATAATATATAAACCTAATCCTGCGCTCAGATCCAAGCCCAAGCCCAAGCGCAACGTTGCGCCCACGCTGTGCCACGCTCAGCCCAGGTGTGGGCGTGCCACACGCTCCGCGCCCCAAAAAGCGTCCCAAGCCATAGGATCAACAATCAGAGCTGAGAATGCGCCGCAACAATACAAATCTTGCTGTGCTTTTTTTTTGTTTTTTTTTTTTTTTTTTGCCCACGCATGCCACAGAATAAGATGAAGATGATGGAGAACTGAACTGGAGTTGCATGCGACGGTTTGGGGCGAGGGGCAGTTGGAGTTGATGGGGGAGGGGGTGCTGGGCTGGCTGCAGCTGCATGCATTCAACAGGTGGGGCGCACAAATTAGACAAGACGCAACGCTTGGCCCACACTTGCTGCTGCTGCTGCTGCTGCTGCATGCCACACTTAAAGGCACAATCCTGTTGCCTGGAATGCAGATTTCTGAACTCGTTTACATGTGAAACTCAAATGCCATCCCGTCCAACGTTCACCGTCCACCATCCACCGTCCCCCCGCCATCCATTTGCATGGCTTGGCTTGGCTTGGCTTGGTTCGCTTGTGGCGCTTGAGACTTGTTCCCTGTTCTTGTTCTTGTTCTGGTTTCTTGCCTGCCACAGCCTGCCCCCTTTCATTTTCGTGCTGTGCTTTTTTTATTTATTTATTTTTTTATTTTTATTATTATTATTTGTATTTTTTCGGGTGGCCTGTTGGTGCCCTCGCTGCGCTCCTGTGCCGCATCTGCAGCTTCATCGACTGCTGGTTCCGGTCATCTTCTTCAGACTCTCGGCTTCAGCTGCTCGCTCGAAAACAGGTTCCATTCCCCAAGAATTCTTTTTTGCCATCACTTTTTCATACATATAGACATATCTAGTGAATTTATATATACATACATATATAGTTGGTTTCGTTTGTTTGTATAGGGCCAGCTTTTTTGCTGTTGTTGCTATTGTTGTTGTTGCTATTGTTGTTGTTGTTGTTGTTGTTGTGGGTTTGCTTTTCTTTTTTGCTGTTGCGCATATCGTGACTTTTCTATTGCTATTGCTCCTTTTCTGCCAGCAATAGTTGCTGCTGTTGCTCTCAAGTTTTATTGAACTCTGTGTAACAACAACAGCAACAACAAAAATGACAACAAACTTGTAGCAGGTGTTAGTGTTTTACAAGCTCTTAACTGCTGCTGCTGCTGCTGCTTAATGGGCAAGCAGAACCCAACAACAACAGCAACAACAACAACAACATCATTCAGCTAAGCTCTTATGACAACAACAGCAATTTTAACTAACAGCAACTGTTGTTGTTGTTGTTGTTGCTGCTGCTGTTGTTGTTGTTGTTGTCATCATGGTTGTCGTTGCGTTACGCCTCGCAACTGTTGATGAAAAACACGCTCAAAAAGTATCCACGGCTCAGACGGAGCTTTAGGCAAACAAACCCGTAGTTCGCATACCCTGTAATGCCTATACTCCAGGGTATCTTGCAACAAGAAAAAATATTGGAAATACACTTTACAAATTGTAAGAACTTAATTTGACGACAAGCAAAATTATTAATAAATTAAAATACATCAGTGAATAGTTTTGAAGATATTCCCAAAATATGTTCAAATATTATCAGTGGATTGGATGTATTTTACTACGTTTAATATTTGCTTGTTATCGAAAAAGTACCTTCGGATACGGTAAATATTCCCAGCTACCTCAGAAAAGTGTCAAAAGTAACACGTTTCTTATGCACGGAAGTCAAAAAATGTATACATAGGGGATATCGGAGAAGGGCAGCTAAAAATGCAATAAAACAGCTACTCCTTATTCACTGAAAGAATCGAAACTATATATATACATATATATATATATATATGACTTTTGAATTCGTCTTTTTCTCCAGTTGGAAGATACAAAGGTGATACTCATTACATAATATAATAATCACATTCTTATCCTGAATTATCTGTATTGTGTAAGTTGATAATTAAGATTAATATCTCTATAATGGGTATTTGTGCGTCGATCATTCCGCACATCGTCTTCAAGCTGTCTTCTCTGACTGCTTTGGGGCTTCTTGTCTTTACTATTGGCATCTGGCCAGATCACGCCTGTTTTGTAACGCATGTTTCAATTGTCTAAGACCGGGTTCAACTGGTGTCCTCCCCTGCTCGGTCTCCTACACCTCCTCCTCCTCCTCCTCCTCCTCGTGGTGTGCAACACCTTTACTAATTTCTAACAGTTTTATGCTAATTTGTGGACAAGCAAACATTTGAAGAAGCCGCTGACAACGTTGCCATTCACCAAAGTTGTTTGTTGTTCGTTGTTGTTGCTGTTGTTGTTGTTGTCAGTCAACATGTGTATTTTGACAGTTAATTTATGCTATTTAATTTAGCATTTCATTTGATTAATAACTATTACTGTGTCTAGTGTTGTAAGAGAAATAGAAAAACTTGTCACCCCGTTATGTTATTGTTCTAGTTTTTGTATATTATGTGACCCATTCAAAGTGTGACTAATCAAATTAGCGTGCAACACGAAGAATAACAACAACAGCAACAATTGTACACATTGAGCAACATTCCAGCTAGCAACATGTTGCTAAGACCTTTTTTGTGTCTTGTCTTTTAGCATAGTTGAAGGCCGTTTGATACCCTTGTTAAAGGTACTACAGTTTTGTAGTGAAGCTCGTAACACATCCGACACCATAAAGTATTATATTCTATATATATATATTCTATACATATATATATATATATATATATTCTTGACCAGCATCACTGGCCAAAGTCGATATAGCCGTGCCTTATATCTTTCTTTATGAAATTGCCATGGGCCTGCCTCTTTTTGGGGGCACTACATATGTATGTATGTATGTCGGAGCTTTTATGTTATTATGTTATATTTTTAGACTTCACATACACACAAACATTTTACATAACTCGGCAAATGCATATAATTTTATTTAGAAAAACAGCTAAATTCTAATTTAAAAGCCAAGCCAGTAAATTTCATTACGATTTATGAATTTCAAAAATTTTTTTTTTTCTAAAAATTAAGGTTTGTATTTCTTAATAATTGAAAATGTTTCTGAAAAGTGCATTTAGAATTTAAATATTTGAAAATTATTTCTAAATGCAAGAAAAATTTCTTCTTACATTTGTACAAAATACATTAATATCAGATCAGTATATTATATATATACCACCTAGGAAAGCCGATCTCATCTGTGTTCGTTTTAAGTATATCCTGGAAACTGAATAATCCTAATATAAAAATAATTGCTTAACAACAGTTACCCAAGCAGGAATATACATATATATATATATATAAATATATATATATATATATGGATTTCTTTTGTGTAGGAAGTAAGCACAGCAGAAAGCACTTACCATTCATGCAAATACCTGCTCCGTGATCTGTGCTTTATGTGCATTTCCAATAATTGTGATTGAAGGAGGAAAATATGCTTCATGACATTCACATAATTAGTTTTATATTAAAAGCTAGTCTGCGTGGCGGTGATCGAACAGCATGCAACATGTTGCACATTCCAGACAAGTAATCAAACCAAAAACGTTGGTGCTTGCCATTAATATTTTATTATTATAACATTTATTTTGATTGCAATGTGAGGCACAGTAGCCGGAGCCCTTTACTACCACCTGCCCCAAAACCGCAAACTAACGTCAGCTCATTGTGTGTATGTGTGTATGTGTATGTGTATGTGTGTGTGTGCGTGCGTGCGTGTGTGTGTGTCTGCAACACACACTTGCAACGCACCATTCACTTCCTCTGTTCAGTTTGTTCTTTTGCTTAAGGTTGTATGCTGCTGTTGTTCCTGTTCTTGCCTGCTGGCTGTGGCACTGGAATGCGCATTAATTTTCAACACACGCAACAACAATAACAACAACAACAACAACAGCAACAGCAACAAGAAAAGCAGCAGATAAACGAGAGTCGCGAAAGCAGCCGAAGAAACCTGCGTCAATTTCGCGCTTTACTTTTGTTGTCAGATGTTTTAAATCAGCGTTCGCCGCTCTCGAGGATCGCTCCGAGTTTGAGTCTGGCAACAGCCAACTGGCAACTGCCAACTGGCGACTGGCGACTGGGACCTGTGTAGGCAGTCCGGTTTTCGGGGCTGCTCCTTGCGTTAACAAGTGGCCACCATGGCAAAGAGGGAGACGAAGAGTGAGAGGCAACAGAAGACGGAGGCAACAGCAGGGGCAGCTGCACGCGCCTGCCTCACTCGCAGTTTTGCCCCATAATGACTTTCAAATGGGAGCCGCGCTGCGATTTATGTGCGTCAAAAGAGCTGCCACAACCCAAATAGAGACAGCAAGCAACACACACAGGGATAGAGAGACCGAGAGATAGAGAGGGATGGTGGTGACGGGAGGGGGGCGCGAAGGGGGGAGTGGCAGGCAGACAGGCGGAGGGGGAAACTGGGCAGACCGGGAGGCCGTTTCTTGGAATTCCGCGCGCGCTTTTGTGTTTCGTTTCTTCTTTTATTATCTGCTTTTTTTCTGTGTACGCCCTGCATACCAATTGCAGTAAGTTGTGCCTAGGTTGTATATAGATTCTTGATCAGTTATAGATTTATGTTTGAGATAGCTGCCTGCTGCAGATCGATAAAGATGCTGTCTATCAATACATGGGGTAGGTTCTTGCTTGCTTCAACTTTCTACTCGATCATTTGCTCAGCTTGTCCACATATCGATATAAATCGATTTGCTCGCTGTAAGCAAAAGCTTAAAAACTTGATCAGTTAGCTTCGTATTTCGATAGCTGGCTGCCACAAGTTGCTGTCTATAAATAAGGAGTGTTGTAGAAATTACGCAATTACCTCAATTTTAATCTCGATAACTTCTGCACAAATCGATATATATCGATGTCCGATAGCATTTATTCACTGTAAGCAGAAAACAAATTTGTCATTCGGCTTTCAGCTTTATTAATAACTCACCGACCACGTTAAACTTGGATTATTGTTGACTACAGAGTATCTTGCAGTCGGGCACTCTCTACTCTTGAGGATTTTTATGTTATTATTTTTATTTTCGTTGCTGCTGCTGCCAGCTTTTAAATTTCAAATCTAGAGGCGCAAACTGTCGCAGGGCAAATGCTGCACGAACCCGTTCCGCACAGCAAAGTGCCCCACAATCTCCCTCCCCTCCCCACCCCCCCTCCCAATCCAATCCCCCTTGCAGCAGCAACAGCAAAAGCAACAGCAACAGCAGCACCTGCAGCCTTGGCTGCTCATAATAATGACACGCCATTAAGAAGCTGATGCCCTGGCTGCCAAAAGGACGTTCGGCCAGGCAGGCAGCCAGGCAGGCAAACAGGCAGGCAGTCAGGCAACAGGCTGGCAACATGCTGCATGCAACATGCCAAGTGGCAGGCAAGCAGGCAGGCAGGCAGGCAGCTCAGCTTCACTCCAGTTTAAATGGCACATTGCAAGCGACTGTGCTTCCGTTGTCACGCCCCATTCGCGTACCAAAGGACAGCAGATCGGATCAACTCAACTCAACTCAGCTCCACACTTGCCCCCACTCCGCTTCCCTTTTACCCTTCTCTCTGCACTCACACACACACACACCTCGCAATCAATCGCTTGTGGTACAGTTGTGTTCAAGACATGACATTCCTTACAATTTTACCGCCCACTTCTGCTGAAAAAAAAAAAAAAATTAAGTTGCAATCTTTTTTTTTCATTTTCGCACAACAAAAGACATCTCTGACATATACATATATATATATATATATATATATATATATGATTAATACTTATCACTTTTAAGGTGATGTTAAATAAGAAATACATAAATGACTAAATTGTAATTATTATTAGTTTGATCAGTTTGGGGCTTAGAACATTATGAATCGTAGACTTTTCCGGTGTTATTTGGGGTGTACCAAGATAGTTATCTAATTAAGATTGTTTAGAGAAATGTTTTCTTTGTACATTGTTTAGTTTCCATAAGATTCCTATCATTATTTTATTATAACATCTTGTTAAGAATTGTCTTTTTTGCTTCGGTTACTCACGACTCGATATCCAACGGGATCGGTCCGCTATATCATATAGCTGCCATAGCTGCAATAGGTTGATAGATGGCATTACACAAATCAGCAGTATTATTATATTTATTTCAATATTTTATATTTATACTATTTCCAAAATTTAAAAGTCATCCATTTAATCCAAAGGACTTTGCTGATTAACCCTACTTAACATGATTTTCCTTTAATTTTCCTATAATTTCAACATCGATTTGAGTGCTTTAAATCCCGAACGATGTTTCTTTCCGAATTTATTATGGGAAGTCATCTTTTAAAATCCATTATTGTTGTTAGACGCCGGTTCCTGGCGAAGATGCTGATCTCCATGTGCCGGAGTACCACGCATCCCTTTGCGGAAGCCACATTTGCGACAATCTTTGAAATTGAATTGGATATCGACAATGGGCTGCGGATTCATTGAGGCGTCGACCTCGAGCTCATCGTCATCATACTAAGTGCCAACTCCCCTCTTTTTGCTCAATACGATCATCTTTTTCCATTCAGAGTTATCGGCACCTTCGCCAGCTTTTCGCAGATTGTAATTGGGCTTGTCGCGCTGTTCCTTAAGCGCCTTCCATTTATCCAGAGTCATCTGCTTTGCCTCATTATCTTCCACCAAATTATTTGTAGCTTCACCAGATTGCTCATTATTCGCAGACTCTTCTTTGTCTGTTCCACGAACGGTTACGCCCCCAGCCTTATAGTCCTCGATGTCCTGCTTGGCAGAGCCCCAGTTGTGGGCGCCAGCGCCATCACGTTTATCGATTGGTTTAATTCCTGTTTTATCGGAACCAGATAGGCGGTCGAAGTTACGTTTTCGGGTGCATTAACGGGATTATTCCATGGGCGCATTTCCTTACTGGCCAGTTTTGGTCTGAGCTTTGCTCTTATTCTTATTCTTATTTTTGCTGACTACGTTCCACTTGTTTTCCTTTTCGCACTTTTTTGCGATCTGATCGGTTTTCTTTTTGTCTGGAAGAATTGGGACATCACCTGCTGCGTCATCGTCCAGAAATAATAGTTCATAGCGATTATAGGCCGAGTTCTCCATTTTGCCAAAGAAATAAAAATTACAAACGTTGCCTTGAAGATGACAATCTTTTAGAAAGATTACATTTTCCGAGCACACTTCACTCGAATCAGTTCTCGAACTGTGCGATTTTCTAAACATATATAAATAAATATAAAAAATAAATATAATAAATAAATATAATAAATAAATATAAAAAATAAATATAATAAATAAATATAATTATAATGTATAATATATAATATGTATATATGTATGTTTTTTTTTTTGCAGGTGTCTGTTGCCACATCATCGAACAGCAGCCAGGCGTAGACATGGCTCGATTGTTGCTGCCACTGGCTGTGGCCATACTCAGTGGATGCCTAATGATCTCCACTTGCAACAGCAGCAGCAGCAGCAGCAGCAGTAATAACTCCGGCAGTAATATGCTGGGCGTGTACATTGAACGTGCCCCGGAATCGGCTGTGGCGCCCAAGGGTGACGAGGTAGTTTTCGAGTGTGAGCTAAATCTGAAACCGGATCGATTGGAGTGGCGATTTCGGGTGAGCGGCAGCGATCCGTATCGCTATCTGTATCCGGCAGCCGGCTACAATGTGACCAGCAGCAACGAGGGTCGCACCTGGAAGCTGCGCATCTATGTTAATGCCCAGACACTGGGTGACTATCAGTGTGTGGCATGGTATGGACCCGGTGCCATTGCCTCGACACCGGGACGACTAACACTAGTCTCCATATCGCTGGATGGTGCCAACAATGGATATGGCCGGCATGCTGTCCGCTGGAGCGTTGCACCCAATAATTGTGTGCTGTTGCGCTGCGGATCGGTTGTCTCCAATCCGCCGGCCATTTGGAGTTTCTATCGCAACGGCGAAAAATTGCCGCAAACGGAGCTGCTGCTGTCCGGCGCCGCCGGCGCCCTCGTCCTCAGCTCCGTCACCGCCAAGGATGCGGGCAACTATTCGTGTGCCGCAACGAATGCAATAACTGGCGTCGAGTTGCGTCTGCCCCAGGTAATCGACTTGCGTGTGGATTACACGGAACGCACGCCGCCATATTTTCTGCTACAGCAGCCGGCGACACAGGTAGCCGCACGTCCCGGCGACAATGTTGTCCTCGAGTGCCCGGGCGTCGGTTCGCCGCGACCGAGCGCCGTTTGGAGCAGCCCCGATGTGCGCAACATCTATCACAATCGGAGCCGTGTGCTCGCCTACGGACTGCAGATCAGTGATGTGCGGCCCGAGGATCAGGGCTCGTATGTGTGTCGTCTGGACAACGGCATTGCACCCGTTCTTGTGCACATGATCAAGCTGAGCGTGCTGCAGCGTCCGCGCATCGTACGCGGCCCAGAGATGACCCTCACCAATGAGGGCGATGCCCTCACGCTGGAGTGCATTGCCACCGGACATCCGCAGCCGGAAATCTATTGGCTGTTCAACGGCGAGGATGCCAGCGCTGACAATGAAACGTTAATCGAGCCCAATCGCCTCCTCATCCACCATGTCCAGAAGCGTCACGCGGGCGTCGTCCAATGCTTTGCCCGCAATCAACTCGGCGAGGTGAGTAAAGTTTTTAGTTTCTTTTTTTTTAGAAAACTTAACAAGTTTTTAACCTATTTGAGTTTCGACAACTTGTGCAATACACTCAGAAAAAAATCGCCCTGAATTATGGAAGTAAATTTCTAAAATTTAAGGTTGAGGTGCTTTCTAAAAACCAGGGCTGCATGCATTTTGAAATTGGAAGGTGTTCTTATACTATCGATAAATTCGATTTTCGCAAATCGATAAAGCCACATATTCACAATTTTATGGATACAGTCACCAATTTTGGTTGGTAGGTTGTTGGCGAGGTCCTTCAAAGATCGGCATGTGCCACGACCACCTATATGTTTTCTATATGTGCTCTTCTTAAATTAGCGCCTTTTGTTTTAATCTTCTTATATCTACAAACTATTTTTAAAAACAAAATATTTATAATTTTAAAGACGATTTTAATTTTAGTGCAATTTTATAAACTCAAGGCGATTTTTTTGTGAATGTGTTTGGTATTAATTTAAAAAATGTTGTTTATATAAAATCAACAAAAAAATTGAAGTTGATTTTTCGCTTTACTATTGCTACTGCTACGAAATAAAATAGAGCAATAGCAATAGCCAATGGCAGAATGCTCAAATGCTCTTTCGCTCTGCTCTGTCATTTAGAAGAGTAATATCAGTAGCAAGTAGTAAAAAAAAGTGCTCTCTGTAGTTGTAGCAAGAGCAGAAGGAACACGAGCAGGGCGAGAGCATTGTGCTACTGCTGTAGCAATTGCATATTTAATTTGCTACCTAAATAGCTACTTCTATTCTGCTAGGTAATTCTTTTTTTAACAAATGAATAATAAACCAAAGTTGGAGTACTAAATACTAATTCAAAGAAATTCCATTTAAATTTGCACAACTTGAAGTTGCATAAACAAATTAATGAGTTGCCATATGAAAATTGGTTGAGCTATATATATATATCTATCCGTGATAGCTCTCCATTGTGTATATAAACAATGATTAACCCCTCTTGGAATTTTGCAGACGAGCGAGGGCAACATGTTGCGTGTGAATCCGTTGCAGATCAGTGGCGAGGATTATCCGCCGCTGGGCGATGTGCCCATGCGATCGCCGCAAGATCCAATCTATGACAATGGAGGCAATGGTGGGTCATCCTTCGGCTCATCCGGTTCGTATGGGGGCGGTTCCCGTAACAAGAAGCGCAAATACATGAGAGTTGGTGAGTTTGATATTTGTTTGTTTTTATGTTTGTTATTGTTCGTTTAGTTTTGCTTAAAGTGTTCATTGTATTTGATAACACGATTTAAAATTACATTAAGAGAACTTGCTTAGGAATAGACGATAATCGGTAAATGGTTAATGGTATACGGTAAACGGTAATCAGTAATCGGCTATCGTTAATCGTTAATCGTTACCAGCCAAAATCAGCTGGTTGTCCCGCCCACCCGAAAACAATACGAGTATAAATTTGTTACAAAAACAAAAAAAAAAATTCTAAAAAGTCGAATTGAAAAAAAAAATATAACTAAAATTTGTTGTAAATATAAAATAGACTACATATATATTATATATGTATATATAATAAGCTGCGTCCATGCTAGAGCAGCAATTGCATGTCCAGGTCCATGTATTCGCCCTGTGTTGCCGCATCTGCATCTGCATCTGCATCCGCTTCCACATCCGCATCCGGCTCCGCATCACTGATATCCTCCAGATCTCATGTACTGGAGCATTTACGTAGCTGCTCCTCCTCCTTTTGCAGGATACGTATCTTCATTTTGAGCTCCTCGACGCGCAGCCGATGCACCTCGCGCATATATTTAAGCTCATCTTGCGCCTTGTTCACCTCGATCTTCTTCGCCTCGGTGGCCAGCTGCTGCTCCCTGCATCGCAGCTCCGCCTCCTTCACCTTGAAATAGTTGATGCGCTCCTCGTAGCTATCGTTTGCCGTTTGCCCATTCGTTCCAGTCAGCGTTCCAGCGCTGCTGCTGCCAACACCGACGCCACCGCCGCCTACATTTGCTACCTGGACGGTTGCCTGGGCCGCTGTCACCGGGACGGACACTGGCACCGATGTCGCTGCCGTCACCGTGGGCAGAGCGCTGAATGTAAATGTCGGCGTGCCGCCAGTTAGCTGCATTTTAACAGCAGCTGCTGCTGCCACCGCTGCCGCTGCCTGTTGTTGTTGCTGCTGCTGCTGTTGCTGTTGTTGTTGCTGCTGCTGCTGTTGTTGTTGTTGTTGTTGCTGCTGCTGTTGTTGTTGCTGCTGTTGCTGCTGTACGACTACGGCTGCTGCGGCCTGCTGTTGTTGTTGCTGATGATGCGCTGCCGCCGCCGCCGCCGCCAATTGTTGCTGCTGTGCGGCAAGCTGCTGTTGCGCCAATTGTTGCGCCTGCGCTTGAGCCTGTGCCTGCGCTTGCGCCTGAGCTTGGGCCTGGGCCTGGGCTTGGGCCTGCTGATGCTGCTGCGCCTGGTATTGGGCCAGCGTTATTTGCTGCGGCTTGATCTCGCTGATGATCTGCTGATTGTAGCCGCCAGCGGTGATTGTTGCCATCGTATGCTGCTGCGGCTGCGCGGGTATTGTGTGAATCTGTGTGGCTGTAGAATGCAACCAGCCAAAAGCAAACCGAAAAATATCACACATTTATTATTCTCACATCAATTTCAATTGCAACTCAAGTTACTCACCTGTCGCATCTGTGGGATGCTTGAGCTGCAGTATTATCTCCTCGCGCGGTCGCGCCGTCTTGAAGTGCAGCAGATCGTTCAGCGTCAGTTTGTCCGCACTTATTGAGTCCACATTGATCTGGTGGGTGTTGAGCATGTTCGCATTTGCCGCTGCCACTGCGGCGCTCACGTGCAACTTTTGCATTTCGGCAACAACCGATTGTTGCTGCTGTTGCTGTTGTTGTTGCGCCTCGACTTGCACTTGTGCTGCCTGTTGTTGTTGCTGCTGTTGCTGTTGCTGCTGTTGTTGCTGTTGTTGTTGTGCATCAAGGGGATCATCTTCCATTTCGCTGACATCGTTGCCATCCATTTCAATGTCATCGAACGTGTCCCCCTGCGGATTATGCTCGGATGCATCTGGACTGATTTGATACTCTGGCTCCACTTTGACATTGTCGTGATGTTGCTGCTGCTGTTGTTGCTGCTGCTGTTGTGCATTGGATGAGACGCCGCTGACTTTGCACAGTGTTGCGCTGGCGCCGGAGCCACTCGCATTTCGATACGGATACTGTTTGCGCAGACTGTAAACGGATAGAGAAAAAGAGAGATAACGAGTGAGTGAGTGAGATGAAAATATTGTGGCTGTTCCCTACTCTTTGCTGCCTGCTCCACTTACCGCGAATTGAGCCAAAACTTTTGTATCTGTTTAATGTTGCGCATGGCGCTCACATGCGGATGCGAATTGAAGTCGCGTACGATTTTGTCCCATGTATCCCGGACGGAGTACTTGTTGCGCTGCTTCCTCCTATGCTTAATGTCGATGACATCCTCGTGCCGATGGAACAGCGCAAACAGCACATCCTTCTCCTCGGCGGTGAAGCGGGGAGTTAACGAGAGCTGCCCCTTTGAGCTGCCCGCCGATGAATTATTGTTATTATTTGCATTGTTGTTGTTGTTGTTATTGCTGTTGGCGTTGCTGTTGTTGCTGTTGTTGTTGGTGGAGCTGCCGTCGCTGTTCCCAGCTGCAGTTACCGTTGCCTGGACCTGAACGACGCTGGCATTCGCTGCTGCAGCGGCACCCACATCTCCGGCAGCCGACATGCTCTCTCACTCTCAATATTTCTCTCTCGATCTCTCTCAAATTCGGTCTACGCTTGAGAATTTCTTCTTCTTTTTGGGCTTTGTTTTGTTTCCCAATTCCGAGTTTGTTTATGAAACGCAAAGCACTCGATGCCGAGTTTGTGTTCGAGTCCGAGTCCGATGCCGAATTCGAGTCCAATTTCGATTCCGATTCCGATTCCCCCCAGGTTCGAGTGTCAACAAGAAAAATGCGATGCCGAGAGCGACGAGTAATATATGTATAAAAATCAATTGCACTCGTTTAGATTATACACATACGCACACACCACACACACACACACGCTCGCTAGGTCGCTTACACTCGTGTCTGAGTGTGAGTGTGTGTGTGTGTGTGTGAGTCTTTTTTGTCTGTTGTCGTCTGCTGTCCGCTTGTCGTCGTCGTCGTCGTCGTCGTCGTCAGTCGCTGTCGCCACTCGTATCCAACATTGCACTATAGAATTGTATGAAAAATGTTGTCGCAATTTTCGGCACAAAAAGTTATTTGATTTTAATTGTGTTTTAGAATTTAATATAAATGCGCGCGCTTGTTTTCGGTCCAGGTATTATTTTTGTGACAGGGAGCACACGAAAATGTCGCTCAAAACGCGTACACAGCTCTAACGATACTACTCAATGCTAGGCTGCGCTGCGATACTACTCAATTCTCAATACTCACATGCACATCGATGCTACTCAATGTACGAAGCGTTAACAGTGCACTGTTAACGCATATTTGCGTGCGCTCACTTTGGCACTGTTAACTAAAGACAACTTCGCACGACTGGAAACATTTAACAGCATTTGCAATCGAAAATTATTTTAAACAAGTTTATTTTGATTTTAATTTGTTTCTTGTTAAAATGTTGCAGCTAATATGGTGCCGCCATCACGGCCCAATGTCACCCGTCTATCGGACGACGCCGTCATGTTGCGCTGGAATGTGCCGAAAAACGATGGCCTGCCCATACAGTTCTTCAAGGTGCAATATCGCATGCTCGGCGACAGCTCGCGCAAAATACCGCGCGAAAACTGGCAGACGACCAATGAGAATATACCCTATGGCAAGCAGCGGGAGCGGGAAAGGGATCGGGAGCGAGAGCGTGATCGCGACCATCACCATGAGCACCCGGTGAACTCGGCGACGGGAGGCGTCAAAAATTTCACATCGTCCGTGTCGGGGCTGCGTCCGGATCGCAATTATCGCTTCCGCATCATTGCCGTCTATTCGAACAATGACAACAAGGAAGGCAACACCTCCATCAAGTTCTTCCTGCAGCGTGGCGCCGCCAAATCGAACCTGCCCGTGCCCGAGCTGCGTCAAATTGAGCCCTTCTCGGAGTCAGCCGTCATTCTCCACTGGACACTCACGGCCGTCCAGCAGCATACCATCGATGGCTATTATGCCTACTATAGGTCGGCAGCCTCTGCCGCCGAATACCTGAAGGCCACCGTCGATGGCGGCCATGCCCGTCACTTTAAGATTGATCTGCTCGATCCGGGCACTGCCTACGAGTTCAAGCTACAATCATTCAATGCTCACGCAGCCTCCGAGTTCAGTGAGATCAAACAGGGACGCACTCTGAGTAAGTCTTAATGAAGTGATTTTTGCATATTTACATTAAGGAAACTTTTTTGTGCTAATTGAGTGACTGATTGATTATGTTAAAATACTATGATTGATTGATATATTGATATTGTAACTGCTTGACTTATTGATTTAATTTTTGACTGACAATCAGTTTTGTTAATTTTATGACTTGCATAACTGGCGGATTGAAGAAATAATTAACCCAATAACTAAGATTGATTTATGTAGTATCTTGCTTGACTACTTGATTGACATGATGTCAGTTTGATTTAATAATAGCTGTTTGACTCATTGACTGATGTTCATTTATTAGCTGTCTAGGTGATTGATTGCTTAAATAATTGATTGGTTGACTTAACGGCTGATTGATTAAAAAATATCTAATGGTTTGAAGAACTGTTTGCCTTGGTCAATCAAAGACTAATTTAATTTTTGTGTAGCTGATTGATTGCTTGACTAACTAATTGATTGACTGGATGAATGATTGACTCAATACTAACTGATGCACTGTTTAACTTAGTCAATCTAAGATTGAATGTGAGATTCATTTTACTGTGATTGGTTGAGCGACTTGTAATATAAGCTTGCACAACATTAAAAATATTAATATTTCAATTGTTTCCCCTCTTACTTCTCCACCTTCACCCTTGCAGAAACTTCCGGTCACTCGAGCAGCGCCTCTGCTCCAGCAGTTGTGGCCGTGCCGAATGGTGCCAATGGCAACGCCGGGGAACAGGAGAACTCCATTTACCCGGTCATCGCAGGCGCAGCCGGTGGCGGCCTACTGCTCCTCATTGCCATTGTGGTTGCCTGTCTATGCCTGCGACGTCGCAACAATACACAGCCCGAGGGTAGGTCCAAACTCCATCCAAACTCATTCAGCTGGGGCGCCACTAATGTAGCCATTTGGCTTTCTCTTTCCTTCTAGATGAGAACAAGCCGCAATTGGATCACATTCAAGCGGATTTCGTTACATCCTCGGTGCTGGGCGTGGCGCCACACCACAATCACAATCATAACCACAGCCTCGGCCACAACCATAACCATAATCACAATCAAAAGTCTGGCGATGTGCGTCGATTGAATGGGGTTATTCCACGCATGAATATCACGCCCAATCCTCTCGCTCAGGATCCCACCGCTGATAAGGTGAGCTGCCGTTAAATCATATTTTCCAAATACTCCCACTTCTCCATATCTTTCCACTCGCATCTATTTTGTATCTCAAACCAAAGAAACGGAAACCAATTTATAAAAAAAAAACCCCTTTCGCTGGTTGCTTGGTCAAAATTTAAAATACATTTAAAAAAAAACGTTTCTCGCTTTGCTTTGCTTTTAAACTGTTGCTGCTGCTGGCATATTTCTCTCTCTTTCTCTCCCTCTCGCTGTCCCTGCCCCTGTCTCCCCCATTGCTTTTAGTGGCTATTTAATCGGACTACTTGCTGTTTACCCAACTATTCAAATTCTACAGTAGAATGCTACTTTTCGTCTCCAATTCTATGTACAAATATAACTTGAAATTTTTACCAACATTTTAAAACCGTTAAATGACTTGAATCTGCATCAATTGAATCCTTTCAATCGAGCATTCAATTCATTCATTGCTTCTATTTTTTTTCTAAAGGGTTTCTATTAATCGGAGCATTCGACAAATATAAATATATTTTCGAATAGAAACACTCGTTGTAAAAAGAAGAGCCAACTCGCTTTGGGAATATGTTCTATATAATCATAATTATGTTACTTCCAGCTACGTTTTAAATATAGTATTTACCCACAAAAGTAGTAAATGGGATCTCGCTCTGATCCAGATATCGGCATTGTTCTATAGCTATCTGTCGCTCGCCCTTTCTCTATATCCCACTTTTTTCACACCTATTTTTGTCTTTGATTGCTTTTCTTCCTT
Organism: Drosophila mimica; assembly: GCA_037043585.1. NCBI lineage: Eukaryota > Metazoa > Arthropoda > Insecta > Diptera > Drosophilidae > Drosophila > Drosophila mimica. The sequence goes on along the minus strand of JBAMBE010000312.1, from coordinate 777,178 downwards.
CTCTTTTCTTCTCTTATATCCTTGTCTTTATTTATATATATCTCTCCATATTTTTCGCTCTATGCCTATCTTCTCTAATTCTCCACCTATCTTTCGGTTCCTTCTGACTGTTTCTCCCATGCTATCTCTCTTCCTCTATTTCTTCTCCTGTCTCGCTCTTTCCTCTTGTCTTTCATTCTGTATCTCCCCTTTTGTGCCCTCACTCTCTCACTTTGTCTCTTTTCCCCTTTTTTTCTTTCTCTGTCTCCCTTTCTCTCGTCCTCCTCTTGCTTATCCTTGTCGGGTTTTATTATTTCTCTAATTTCTCTTAAAGGAATCCTTATCTTGTCCACACCCCCACTTTATTTTTTCCATTCAATTTTTGGCTTTCTCTCCCTCTCTCTCTCTCTCTCTCTATCTCTCTCTCTCCCTTGCTCTGTCTCTCTCCCTTTATTGGCTTGTGGTCTTTGATCTTCTGTTCTGTGGACTCTGAACCGTCTTGTTGGTTTTCTCTTCGCCTCCGTTTGCCAAAGCCAAACTGAGCAGCGTCCCCTGTTCCAGAATCGCAATGTAATGGAGCTACGCTTCCTGCCGTCCAACGGCATCACCAGCATCACAAGCACCACCACCAGCAGCAGCAGCACGACCACCACCACCACCACCCCCAACCACAATCACAAGAGCAGCACCACTGTCGAGCCAATTAATGCCAATCCAGATGGGATTGCAGATGTCGATGTTGATGTCGACGTTGATGTTGATGTGGATGTTGCTGCCACTGATAATGCGCAGACTGGTGGCGCTTCCTCCTCCTGCGAGACCTTGGAGGCTTGTGACGGTCTCACACAACAAAAACAACAACAACAGCAGTTGCAGCAGCAGCAGCAGCAGAAGTTGCCTGCAACAGAGGCGCCCAGCAAACCGCTGCCTCCGCTGCCTTTGCCCAAGAAAACTGCAGCTGCCAAAGCGCAACAACAGCAACAGCAAGAAGTAAACCAATTAAATACAGTGATCGCTTGGTAATAAGAACTGCCACAGATGTTCAACATTTTGAAAATCGTGGAAAGCACAATTTGAAAACTGAGCTGAAAATTGAAGCAAAGCATTTTGTATTTATTCTCTTTTTTTTGGTTGTATTTTCAAATGATCTTGAAACATTGAATACATCTTAAACTTAACGATATATTTATCAAAGTGTTTTCAATTAGCGAGCGGTCACTGTACCAAAAAGTTAACAAGTCAAAAAAAAAAAAAAAAGTTAGAAAGAAAAGCAGTTCGAGAATCGTATTTTATATTTTGTTGCCAAGTCAAAGCCAAGCTACCCAAGCACATGCACCACTCGTCCAACCAACCACTCAACCAAACACCCACCATACCTCAACAACAGCAACTCCCCATTTTAGCAGCATATTTGTTATACATCTCTCACTAATCGTCTAATCTATTCTCTTTCTATCTCTCTTTCTCTCTATCTGCTGTCTCTGTCGCTCTTTAGACGAATGCATTGGCAATTGCGGCCGCTGCGGCACTGCATCAGCCAGGACTGCATCATGCGCAGCCGTATCATGCGCCCGGCACGCCCACATTTCCCCACAAGCGACACGATTACCAGCAGCAGCCGCAAGCACCGCCCGTGCCACCTCATGCTGCCTACTACCAGCAACAACAGCAGCAGCAGCAACAGGCGGCGTCTGGTGGCGCCTCCCCCATGCTGGATCAGCAGCGACGCACGCTGGAGCGCAGCGTGCGCAGCCTGCAACAACAACAACAGCAACAGCAGCAGCAACATTTTGGAATGGAGGATGGCATGGCCACGCCCACTCGTATACCCTCACTGCGGCGACAGCGACGCGCCTCTGGCAGCCAGCACAATAGCCACACTAATCTCAACAATAACAACAACAACAACAGCAGCAGCAACAACAATAACAACAATAATAACAACAACAATAACAATGTGCCGCATCATATGCAGCATCATCACAATCATGTGCACCACCCGCATCCGCACCCACATCCGCATCCACATCCGCATCCGCACCACAGCCATGTGGTGGGCATACCGCATGTGCCGGGCAGCCCGCGCGTCCAGCGCTCCCCGATGCCCGGACGCGCCCTCATCAAGCGGACACGCCTCGGCAGCCACACGGACAACATATCCTCGGGCAGTCTCAACAGTATTGAGGTCTAGACCTAATCCTAATCCTAATCCTATAAAGCCTATAACTAGATCACCCCCCACTCAGCCCACAATGTACAGTAGTTGCTGGCACTAAATGTCAATTGAATGAATGAATGATTCGAATTGAAATCACTTCTGTGTCGAATATTCGCTTTGTGGTGATTTCAATATCTGAAAACTCTCGAAAATTTAATGCTTTTATTTTTAAAAGTATTTCTAATTTATAATACACAATATTTAAAATTTGTTGAATTTACGATTTCAATATTAAAAACATTACTATATACATTTATTAATTACATACATACATACATATATATATATATATTTATATACATATGCATAGCTCTATCCTATCCTCCTTCCGGGAGCAGACTGCAACTTTGAGCCGAGTTGTGTCCTGGTATTGAATTTCTTTTTTTTTTATTTTGTGTATCTAGGTTTATTTATTTATTTAATTAATCAACGCAACGACAACTCGAATTAATTAATTAGTGCCCCTCTAAGTCCTCCCCATCGTATGCAATTATAAAGACGACGAAAAAGATGCGTAGTTGTAGACGTCATTTAAGCTCTTAGCCATAAGTTGTTCAACTATTAACGTTAACTCGCTGCTTAATTTTAACACTAATTTAAGCACTTAGACTTTAAATTGACTATAATTCTGTAATGTACATCCACACGCGCGCACACATATAACATATATATATATACATATATATATATATATATATACACATATATATATATATATATATATCGGTACACGCATACACAACAATCTCCTAAACTATCGTTAAAAAATAATAAAAGGAAAAGTGCATAAAAGAGTCGAATTCTTATTATTTTTGATTGCCAGATGGGAAATTTAATTGCCCTGCGCAGTTGCTGTTCGATGGAGGTTTGTGCATTGGCTAAATTGCCCTCAGTCAAAAAATTGCGGCATACTTTTAGGAGCTCACGTTCGCAAAGGGAATTGTTTGAGTTCAGCCAAGTTCTTACAGATTTTCGAAGGACAACTTGCGTTAGGATCGGAAATACGATCTGCACTCAAGGATAATAAGATCAACCAAGTGCCCAAATACTTGGAAAAGGAGCAGAGCTACCCACAAACCCAAATGCAATTATTTTTCTTTATGAACTAATTTTATATATATTTATATATATTTATGTATATTCAGATATATTTGTAATAATTATGGTAAATTAAAGTACATATTTTAGGATTGAACGAAAGAATTGCAAAGAAGAAAAACGATTTGATTTGTGTCGGTCCAGTAAGCGAGGGCTACTCGAGGAGTTGTTCTTATGCCGGCGCTGGCGTATCGGGCGCCTGTTCCTGCAAGCACATCATTCATTGGATGAATCATTCAAATAATTCACTCGACTGAGTCATTCGGAACAGCTACAGATGATACTGGTGCTCAGGTGCTCAGGTGCTCAGGTGCTCAGGTGCTGATGCTGCTGATTCGGTGAATATCGGAAGTGCAGTGCAAAACGACATCGATGGGGGAATCTAAGGAGTCTTTGGAAACTGCGGATATTCGGTGTTAACTCAAATGCACATGCCGTTGAGGAGAAGGTGTGCCCAAAAAACAAGAGGTGTGCGAAGAGTTTTTTTTTTTTTTTTTTTTGTAATTTAGTTTAATTTACATTAAAAAATAGAATTTGTAATTAATGAAATATAATAAAAAAAAATAATTCATCAGAAAGTTCAGATGTTGGGATGTTGGTTGAATTCTTCATGATGTGTGAATTATTTTCGATAGCTGGTGTTTTTGTAATGTTTCTGATTGAGCTTTAGCTGTACTTTATTTCATATGCACACATACATACACATATGTATGCATAGATACATATATATAGAATATATATTGTGAGATAAATATATACACGTATATTGTTTGATTTTGGTATTTAGCATCAGATAATTGTTTTACTTTTGTTTTTGGTGAAATAATTGTTTGTATTGAATTATATATTGTTTAGGGCGGGAGTCACGGGTGGTACAGTGGACACTACGTGGACGTGGACACTTAAGCTTCGGCCTCAACCTCCTCCTTTACCTTGGCATCGCCGGGCTTGCCCTTGGACCAGTCGGGTTTCTTCTGCAGATCCAACCAGCATCGATGTGGAATAGAATGGAAGATATAGAGCATTAGTATTATCGTGGAACTGAAATGTCGCTTAACATTTAACCAGTACATTCCGGAACAGATGACTAACAACTGTGCTCTGTGCACTACGAGACTACGAAACTACATACATACATACATACATATGGTACATACGAGTAAATATTGTGACAAATTGTGACGACTAGACTAATATTGACAGGGGGTTTTTTAGGTATACCATAAAACGAGCGAGACAGATAGATAGACACATATGTAGTTAGATGATAAGAGTAAAAGAGACAGAGAGAGAGAGAGAGAGAGAGCAGTACATAAAGTGACAATGGAGGACACGTGGTGCTCAAACATATGTAAACACACATCATTTCACTCATCCTTACACTTTTTGGTTGTTTTTAGAGAACCGGCATCTTTAATCTTTTTCTATGGGAGCGTTCACATCATTTTTGGTTGATCAAAGTAAATATATATATATATATATGTGTATATATATATATGGGTATAGTATATAGAGTATTAATATACATATGTAAGTTATACAAAACTATTGATATTCTATCTATGCCTAGCTGAAGGTAGCACCTGGAAGGGTATCCACCACAAGCCACTAACACAATGCGAACTTACCTCCTTCTCTTCCTCCTCCAATGTGAACTCCTTCTTCTTAACCACCTTCAGCTGGTTGCGGAAGTTGAATTCTGCGGCCTTCTTCTGCAGCTTGGCAAATTTGTTTTCGTATTTGGAGACCTTCTTCAAGGCTGGCTTAACGCTATATGTTAAATAAAAAATTGTTATTTAGTTGGGATTCAAGGTATTTTGGGTAAAATTTCAAATTGCAATTGATACTCACAATTTGCCGCGAAGATCGTTAACTTGGGCATTGAGATCGTTGATCTATAGCGTGCGATGAGAGATCAAAGAGAAACAAATACAGTTAGCATATATATGAGGAATATTAGCTTAATGTAACAACGTTTTACAGATTCGTTTCAATAGACATGTACTAAATGTACCAAATGTGGCAAACTACTTGAAATTGCAATATCAAAATCAAAATGCGAGCAAAAGGGGGCATAAGAGTCGTGCACAAGAGACAGTTGCAAGCAGACGGGTTGCATGCAGCGCGTTACACTTATCGCTTATATGGTTTAAACATGTGCACAGGCACAAATACAGTTACAGATACAGATAAAGATACAGATACAGATACAGATATAGATACATCAGCTGTTATTTTAATAGTTATGTCTATTTTTTGTTTTCAGGTTAAAACTGTAGCTGGTGCGTGCGAGCGAGCTAGCAAGACGAGCCAAATACGCAGTTAGGTTTTGGTCTAACGGTTTTTTTAATGGGGCAGCTAAGGTCGGTTTCTTTCTTCTTTTTTTTTTGGTTTTTTTGTTTGAGTGGAAGTTTTGGGTCCTTATTTTTAGGTTGTTTTTTTTTTTGTCGATTGAACAGCATAACATCCAAATGTCGATTTCCTCTATTTTTTTTTTTTTTTTTTTTTTATAGTAGTTTTGTTTTTTTATGGCATTTTATTTTTATATACGATATTTTGTTTTGATATAGACTAGAGTTATGACCTATACATATAAGACTTGAGCGTACGGAACTGGGGCCTGAGGTACTGCACAGCATGGCACATACATACATTACATACATTTCATACATTGATTGATTGGTTGTTTGATTGTTCGTTTTTATGACTATTTTAGGCATATTTCTTACGTATTTTTCTGATTTGTTTTGTGTTTCTTTTCGCCTTTCTTTTCCTTCTTTCTCATTTGTTTGTTCAGCTTTTATTTTCATTTTTTTGCAAATACTTCGAGTTCGGAACGTGTTTGCTTTTTTGTGATAACGGTAAAAGTAACGGTAACGGTAACAGTAACAGTAACAGTAACGTTTAGTGGGCAGCGGTGGCAATTTTCTAGCGTTAGCTGGTTGAAGCGAACCGACAATTGGACTATTGAAACATTTGCCAGAGCTCTGGCGCAACTTTGAACAGCTGTTTAATTTGTCAAATATTTGATTAATTTTTTCTCTTCTTTTCAGATATTATTATAATTTTCCTTGTTTTTTTAAGAACTCGAGTAAATCGACGCTTGGCGCTTATGCTCTTCAATGGTTTAGATTTAACGATTTATTGCATAATTTGTAAATTTCTTTATTATTGCATTGGTGCTTCTCTTTTTTACTACTTCGTTTTTGTTTGTTTGTTTTTTTTTTTTGTTTGTTGGTTGTAGGTTAAAGCGAGCGTCAGATAGAAAGAGAGCGAACCAATTAACGATACAATGAAGTACATTTTACAACCAAATTACATTATTTACAATGAAGTGCGAGCGGTTGAGGTTGAGGTATTTCGAGGTTTCGAGTTTGGAGATTTTGGATGGAATTGATGTTCTGTTGTTGATGTATTATTTTAATTGTCTATGGTTTGTTATTCGTTTTGGAGTGTGGATTTTCTGACTGCTGCTGCTGTTTTTTGTTGTTGTTGTTGTTGTTGTTGACAAGTGCACATGCAGAACTTCTAATTGAAAACAACCATTGCCTACATTGTGCTCAGCGTGCGACGTGCTTTGTGTATTGATGTGGTTCTTTTGTTTAAATTGTGTGTGAGTGTGTGTGTGTGTGTGTGTGACCAACGGACGCACAGACAGTGGCAACAAAAACGATGCAAATGACGCGAGAGCGTAACAAACAAATTATCACAGAAAGGAAGAAAGAAAGATACAAAAGAATTTTGAACAATGTATGTAGTGGGTGGAAAACACAAAACAATGTCAGAATTTAAGTTGTTGCAAAAAAATTCCAGTGCTGAACAACGACGAAAGTTTCGACAAGTTTGACAGTGTTGTGTAGTGCAATGTGAGTGCTGCGTTTGCCAAATGAAAGTGCAAACAAATAACAGTAACTTAACAGCCGCGGTGACGAGACACACAGAGAGAGAGAGAGAGAGAGTGATCGATCGAGAGAGGGATAGAGCTAGCCTCACTTATTTGTAGACAATTAGGCAACACTAAATGAATACTGTGCTTAGGTGCATAACGGAGATGAGATATTGTTGCAATTGTTCATTGTGAATTCATTTCATCAGAGAGGTGATGATTAGTTGTGCAATTGAAACAACTGACTGATTGATTGATTGACGGTTTGATTGACTGTTCGTTTAACTGGCGGCTGTTTTAAAAAGTTTTCGGCTGTTGCTGTAGTTTTGTGTGGCAATTTCTCAACTCACAGATATTTCATTGTTGTTGTTGATTGGATTGTGTTTCCGTATTGAGTACAAGTAACATGAGATTAACAACGGCATATTAAAAACTTGTAAAATCGAACAAAGAGTGGTAAGTATAAAGAATCATCTATATATGTTTTATAATATGTATAGATACGCATTTTTTTGTTTGTAAGTTTTTGTATGTGAGCAATTCAGAAAAACAGTTACAAGTAAGAGAGTCAAATACTTTTTTTTTTTTTAAATATGTAACACAAGTATCAACAAGTTTTGATAGTTGATGCAAAAAAAAAAAAACGGAAACGTAAAAAACATATGATACTAAAAAAATTGTATGTCTGGTTTTTGTATTTTTTTTTCTTTTGTATTAAGAGTTTTGTTTTTATATTTATTTTGTTTTTTTTTTTTAATTGATTAAAAATTGTTGCAGTACCTCCCAGTCTTTTTTCCTGACTTCGTATTCCAGATCCCATTTCTGGCCTTCACAAATATACATACGCTCGTAATACTCTTCGCAAATCTCTTGCAATTCGCCTGTAAAAACACATTTTTGGGTGGATTTTTTGTCGGTTTGTCGTTTTTTTTTTTTTTTCATTTTTTCTACGAATCTTAAGGTACTTATTTTACATTTATGTATGCGTGATTTATGTTTTTATATTGGTTTATAGTTCTATATATATAAATATAAATATCATAATCAAATTATATCGTTTATTGTTTTCTATTTCTTTTAGATGTTATGTGTTCGGTAAATTTACTAACTTTTCGAAAACTGATTTGAAATTGACTTTAAGTGATTTTAATAGATTTGTTTTTTTTTTTTGGAATGGGGCGCAACGTACGGGTCTGAGAAATGTCTTGGCTGTTGTTGTTGTTATTGTTGTTGGTTATGGTTGGTATCGGTTGGTATCGGTATTGTGGGTTATACGTGAATAAGAAACGTTGTCAATTGAGCACGGTTATCGATACATATATCCATCTTAAGGAGACAGACAAAACAAAATAGGACAGATAGAGAGAGAGAGCGAGAGACAGACAAAGAGAAAGAGAGATAAAAAGAGCGATATAGAGAGGATATATGCAACTTTAGCTCAATTGTTCATTGACTTTAAGTTCAAGAATCGATATCGATATCGGTGTCGATATGCAAAACCCAACTGAACAACGTTTCTTTTAGAAGGGGTCTCCCACACGCAGAGTTCAAAGCGCGCGCCGATTTTGCTTAGTATCGTGCGCCTTGTATATTTATATATATGTATGTATATATGCAATTATTAAATAGATATTTTTTATTTAAGTTTTTTTGGCTTTGTACTTTTTTTGTTTTGTAGTTTAGCGCAGTTAAAAACAATATCAAAAATTAGGTTTAAGAAAAAATTAAGAAGAATAATCGCAAAAAAACTAAAAAAAAAAATATGATTAAGAATATATTTAGAAAAAACCAAATCAAGGGTATAATAAAAAAAAGTTATAAATAATAATAATTGATTATTATTATTAAAATTATTATTGTAGTTGTTGCTGTTGTTGTTGGCAATATTGTTGTTGTTTTTTTTTTGGCTTGCTTTTATCAATAGATTTGTAATAATAATAATCATTCGCATATTGGATGCTTTTTTTTGGTTTTTTGGTATTTTGTGTGTTTTTTTGTTGTTGTATATTTTGTATTTTGTTTTCTTTTTGGGTTTCATGGCAAAATTAATGGGGAATTTACCTCTTGTGCTTTGACTTTCTGCACGTGCTCTAAATCAAATTTATCGCCCTCCAAAGAGTAAACGCGTTGAAAATATTGTTTGCATATTGTCTGCAGTTCGGCTGTGGTATCGGTAACGGTAACGGTAACGGTTTTGGTATCGGTAACGGTAACGGTAGCGGTAGCGGTAAAGTTTAAAGTGAACGTCAGCGTTTACGTTAAATGACGTAACGCGCGTAAAAGCGTAAATCGACAGAATTCGTGGTGTGCGTGTAGTGTGCGTGTGAGAGTGTGTGAGTGTGTGTGTGAGAAAGAGTCGTTGTCGTTTGTTGCGTGTGTGTATGTGAGTGCGTGTGCAAAAAGAGACACAGATAGATCGGAAATCGGATGTAAGAAAAAGATAGATAGATATATAGATATATATATGTAAAGACAGAGAGAGAGATAGAGATAGAGGAAGAGATAGTTTGATAGTGTGTTGTAAGTTTTTGTGCGTATTTTGTGTGGGTATAGGATAGAGTATAAGAGATATGTATAGTGAAAGAAATATAGAGAGAGATAAAAGATAGTGACAGACAAGAGAAAGAGAGAGAAAAATAGTGACAGACGTGAGAGAGAGAGAGAGAGACAGAGACGCACATGTAACGCGCGTTGTTCGCCGCGTGTCAGAGAAAGAGAAGGAATATTAAATATTAATTTATAAAGTCAGATATTCAGCTTAGCTATCCTTAGTTTTATCACCTACAAGTTGCATATACATAAATACATACATAATAATTGTGCTTTGCTTGCTTTTATTATATTTGTTATACGTTTCTCGTTTCTTGTTTAAATTTGTTTTTTTTTTCAGTTTTTTTTCAGTGTAGTGCGCTTGGGTGTTGGGTTGCATGAGTTAGGTGTCTGTTGTTGTGGTTGTTGTTGTGGTTGTTGTTGTTGTTGTTGTTGTTGAGGTGGCTTAGTGACTGTACTTGGGTATGTGTGTGGCTCTGCTTACAAACTAAACCAACGGGACATACGCCTATGTACAAAACACTCGTACTCGTTATCGTACTGGGTCTCGTTGTTTTTTTTTTTTTTTTTTTGGCCCTATACTCTTTATGCTCTTTACTCGTTACTCGTTATTCGTTGTTTGTTGTGCGTTGATCGTTGCAATTAGTTTTAGTAGAAGCTGTTTGCAAAATACAAAAATAGCAACAGCTGTACTGCGACAACAAAAATGCAACGAAGCTTTGCTTTAATACTTATTCTAGTTTAAAAAATTCTTATCGTTATTGTCATTTCAAAAATCTCAAATAAGCCACAAAAAAGCAAAAATGTTGGCCAAAAAATTTGTTTATACTATAAGAAAACATATATATTATGGGGATAGGTAACAACTGCGAGTATTTTGTGTTGTTGTTGGTTGTTGTTGGTTGTTGTTACTCCGGTTTAGTAGAGGCTGCAAGTTATGTTTGGTTCGCACCCGTGGATAAGTTAAGGGGCCTTCCATTTAGCGTATTGGTTAGCTGGTTAATGGCATTGAAAATAGAGTTATACTCGTTTTATATACTCTTTGATTTCGACCAAAATTCAAAGTGGGATGTAACAAATTTTGAATGTGCTCTCTTGATAAATGTATTCAAAATTTGCACAGCTCTCTTCCAAAATTCAAAAAAAGGAAGAAAACAGAAGAAAAAATACGGTGAATAGAGCTCTACATTTTCTACGTGTTGTAATTATTGTGGGTGTTTGTTTGGTTTGGTTTGTTTTGTTTGTTTGTTTGTTTGCTAGCTAAACATTGTGCTCTATACTACGGGTAGCCCCAGACTGACACACACACACAGACTGGCCGACAGGGGGCGTTTTTGTGGCAGCAACATTGTAATATTTGCATATATCTTTCAGGTGCTGGTTATATGTATATGTACGTATAATATCTGAAATGTGTGTGGAGCATTGATTGTTATTAACGATATTCAAATGGACTACGAGAAGTAGCGACATTAAGTTCCATCGATCGACTGTTCTCTAGATCTGTTTTATCTCATTCCTTGTCGCGTGGAACTCGAAGGTAATCATGAGAGACACAGAGAAAGAGAGAGAGGCTATGGGAGTGAATTGTGTGCAACGCTTGCCTCAAATTCCTTTCTGGCTACCTCGCGCTCCACATCGTATTTCTCAGACTCCAATTTCAGTATCTTATTGTTATAATCCTGACAAGCTTTCTGTAGTGTATCTGTGAATGTTGAGAACGAGTGAGTTTTCTGCGGATATTTTCTCTTCGAGTTTCTCCTGCTTGGCGGCTCTGGAGAAATGCTCAATCTACAGACTGAATATGTGCGCGTGTGTGTGTGTTTTCGTTTTCGATTGAGTGTGTGTGTGTGTGTGTGTATTTTTGAACTTGTGTCTTAGAGGGGTCGAGTGTGTTTCGGGGTGTGTGCTGAGTTGTTGTATAGACGTGGGCAGTGTGGCAAGTGTGGTGCTTGTGTGTGTAGAGTACGTGATACTGAACGACTTCCCAAGGTGTGTGAGACAGAGAGAGTGTGCGAGAAAAAGACAGAGAGAGAGACAGAGAAAGAGGGGGAGAAAAATGGAGGGACTAAGAGAGCTACAGAGAGAGCTAGAGAGAGAGAGAGACACATGGGGAGAGGGACAAAGAGATACAGAGAGCGAGGTTGAGAGCTGTAATAAATTGATTCAATTTCCAAAACAATTATTGAGTAATTATTACAGTGAATTGTAATTACTTGAGTAATTGAAATTAATGAAATTGTCACAAGAATTAAGGAAATATTCACTTCGACAATAATTAAAATATAAAAATGGTAATCGTATCTTAATTTATCGATTACTCAAGTAATTGCTATGGTAATTAAGTAATAATAGCTCTGTTTACAACACTGGTTGCATATGTATTTGCTTAGCTATAGAATTATTCATTAATTGGAATACGTTTTTGGTTGGTTGACAAGTTAAGTATACGAGTAGATATATATAAGTGTATATAGGTATATGTATGTACAGGGACGATATTGATCAGTTTAGGTTTAGTTTGCTTGAGTTTTTACTGTATACAAAACGGAATTGTACGAAAATTAAGTGTATTATACAAAAAAGTAAGTGTTTTAGACAGCAATTAAAAATTTATATATATATATATATATATATAAATGGATATATATAAATAAAGATAGATAGAAAGAAATATGTATAAAGATAGATAGATAGATAGTTAAAGAGAGAGATAGCTAACAGAAGGTGTTGGTTTTGCGGCAATTGCAATTGTTGCTGCTATTTTTGTTGCTGTTGTTGTTGTTGTTGTTAAGCATTAAGTTATTTTAGACTTTTGATTTTGATATGTGGAACGCTTTTTGGCAGATAGTAGCTAATTGATAGATAGGCATTTGGATATTTTATAACAGATAGATAGATAGCTATATAGATAGATAGATAGATAGATAGTTATGTAGTAGATATGTGCGTGTACCTCAACATCCTTGCGTTTAACAACATACTCAAGATCATATTTCTGGTCCTCCAGTTTATTAATCCTGTCATAGTGTTGCTTGATCAGGGATTTCAGTGTGTCTGTGCGTTTGACGTTTGCGGACACCCAAAATTGGCAGCATGACAAAACACACACAGATACAGATACAGATATACAAGATATACATGTACATGTATATATATATATATATATATACATATAGTTGGGTAACATTCGATATGGACAGGGGACATTTTTGTGTGTGTGTGTGGTTGTGTGTGTGTAAGTGTATGTGTGTGTGTATTTATTTATATTGCAGTAAAAAGAGAGATGGGTAAACCAGGGAGGGAAAGAGGGAAAGAGAGAGAATAAGTAACATAATCAAATACATAACAAGTGGTATTGGTTTTGTGTGTGAGTGTATGTGTGTGTGTATGTGTGTGTGTGTGTGTGTGTGAATGGGTGTATATATGTGTGGGTGTGGAAAGCGCAACTTGTTGTTGGTGTGTGTGTTTCTTTTTTTTGTGTTTCTGTGTCTATGTGTGTGTGTGTGTGTGTGTGTGTGTGTAGGTGTGTGTGTGTGTGTGTGTGTGTGTGTGTGTGTGGATGATAGATGACACTTTTGTAGACTTTAATGTTTATGCTTTAAATTTATTCTTTTCAGTTATATTCTTTTTTTATAATTTTTAGCAAAAAGCAGCAAAGAAAATGTATCAAATTTTGTTTGCTGATTTTCTGCGCTTTTTTGCGTTTTGCATTTTGCGTTTTGCATTTTGCATTTGTTATTGATTTAATTTGATTGTTTTCGCATTTAGAATTTCTGGTTAGAAATTGTATTTATTGATTTCTGCTTCGCTTTTCGATTGCATTTTTGAGTGTTATTTTGGACTGCTGGCACTCACCTTCGCTGGCATCACTGAGATTCCTGGGGCTGCCGCAACGTTCTTCAATGATGCGTCTACGTTCAGCCGCCTTGCGTTCCTGTTCCTTCTTCAATTCCTCAGCGGCTTTCTTGCGGAGCAACAACTGCAAATCAAAATTTCGATTTATTAATTAGTGCTAGTAGCCAGTACTATCAGTATCCGTCAAAAGTTTTTGGCAACATAATTTGTGCAGTAACTGTGTAACTGCCAGTAAAACGCCAATAAAGTTTGCCAACAAACTTTGTGGCAGTTGAACGATTCATTAGAGTAAAATAATTACAAATGAATTTAAGTGTGTGTTTCACTAATTGTTGTGGTCGTAGACACTTACCCGGAGTTTCTTCTTCCTCTCTGGGGTCATGAAACCCTTCTTGGCCTTCTTGGCCTTGGAGGCTTCCTCCATGCGCTTGCGCACCTCAGCACGCTTGCGCTCGATCTCAGCCTGTTTAGCCTTCTTAGCCTGTAAGCAGTGCAACATATTTGTCGATTAGTTATCGTTATCGATATCGCTATCGCTAGCACAACACATGTAGATGTAGCACAACACACGCATATGGCATTTGGATACGGGGCAATCATTCATTATTCATTTTTAATTTTTTCTTTGATTTTGGTTTTGGCATCGTGAACAACATTGGACATTTGACTTGGTGAGGCGATTGGGGCCGTGAGTTGCGGCCACACGTACACCAGTGTACCTCCTCGGCCTTCACTTTGGGATCGTTGGGATCCTTGGGCGGGCCGGCGGGCGCGGCTGCCTTGCCATTGGCGGCAGCGGGCGCGGCTGCTTTTCCATTGGCCGCAGCAGGTGCGGCTTTGCCGTTGGCGGCAGCGGGTGCGGCAGCCTTAGCAGCTGGTGCAGCTGCAGCTGCTGCTGGTGCTGCTGCTGCTGGTGCTGCTGCCTTTTTCTGCAATGCAAACAGAGCGATTGATTAGTTATCGATAAAAAAAAGCATTTTTAAATATCCAATAGAGAATAGAGAAGGACGCAAAACAGACAGCACAACAATTGCGGACAGAACGACAATTGACAAATTGACAATTGGTGAGAACGATAACGATAACGATAACGTTAAAGTTAACGTTAATAATAACATTGATCACTTGACAGTTATTGTTCCATTATTTTGTGTGTCTGTCAACAGCATTATCTGAATCGAAATCGAGATCGGAATCGGAACCGGAACCGGAACCGGCACGGTATCGGCACCAGCTCGCTAATAGCATCTGTGAAAGCAAAAGAAGCCAAATGCGTGCGCGTGTTTAACAGTTAGCTAAAGCATTTAGTTCAGCTTATTTTAAGTTAGATTAATTTAGGTTAGACTACAGAGAGAAGAACAGAAATAAACTCACCTCAACTCAAGTTCAAATGTTTCCCAGCCGCGTTCCACGTGCAGAGTTCCACATTGCCTTGCCTTGCCCCAAACACACACTATTTCAACTGCAAATGGAGTATTCATTTAATCATGAATCGCATTCAATGACTGGTCTTGCATTTTGCCGATACTCACCTCACCTCATCATCAGCCATTTTGATTTGTGTTTTTTTGAGTTACTGCAAGTAGAAAGAGTTGAGCACCAATCGGTGTGTGAGATTTGAATGAATTGAAATGCAACTGCTGATTGCTGACTGCCTCATGGCATCAAAATCATCATCATAATCAACACACCCACTCAGCCAATAAATCTTTGTATGAGTGTTTTGCATGAGTGTCTGAGTCTGTGTGGGTGTATTCATTCTAGTGACAGGCTGTCATTTAATTGGCTTCTAGTATATGCTCCATAATCCAAAATAATTGGCTGATTAGTTTAAGCATTTTACAAAAACTCTTCACTCTCGCACATTGATGCCATGAAATACACACGCACACACACACACACACACTAACACACACACACGCACACACACACTAACACACACACACGCACACATACTCGTCTAGCGTCACAGTGCGTATGGGCAATCAATATAGATAAACACATTACGTATACGCTGGCAGTTACCGCACCGTATATGGGAGCACCGCCTGCTGATCACTCTCCCTCTCCCTCACTCTCTCACTCTCCCACTCTCTCTCTCTTTCTCTCACACGCACACTTTAAATCACTCTCGAATTCGTTTGATTGGGCGTGCAAGCAGGACAAAGGTAGGTTTTCATGAGGCGACTGCTTTTTGCCTATCCATATCCAATTTCATAATGTCAGAACGAGAGAGTGAGAGAGAGAGACAGAGAGAGAGAGAGAGAGAGAGATAGAGAAGACTGCTGACGATCACACGCACCGCAGAAAAAAGCTCTCAGTAAAAGCTTTCTGAATTGAATGAGCTTAAAAATTGGGATAGATAATGCTCTAAAACTGATCGTGGCATTGCTGAACTTGTCGCTATATATTTCTATAGCTATACAAATACCGTTATTGAACAACAACAAGTTGTTGAACGTGTCCAACTTTGAAATGCTGTTCAATTTAGCTTTAAGCATTCAACCAACAATAACAAAAGCTACAAAATTGAAATATATCCATACTGTATATCTATATAGACTATGGTATAAATATACCGTTAGACAATGAGAATATAAATAAAATTGTAGAGCTTTCATAGCTGACTTTTGTTGCAACATCCTTCAATGTATTCTCAGCTCAAGAAGTATATTTTGTATGTTTATTTAAGAAGATTCAGAAGATTCCAAAATAAGCGAAATAATTTTTTTATTTATTTAAAATACTATACTAAAATACTGTACAGTTATAATTCGACTAAAGAAGAAGAAAATGTAGTTTTTGAAAAAGAAATATTTGAAGGATACATTTAAAAGTGGCATAAGAAAAATTGTATAATTTTTGAGTTCTCAAATATATAATTAAATATGAAGTAGCTTTCCGCAACTCTCAGGTGATTTTACGTTTAGCTGTCAAGTTCAGCGGAAAATTATTGTTCAATTTTCTTTTTCCATTGTTCTAGTTTAGCCAATTTGCAGCTTTTTATTTATTTTATTTTTTTTTATTTGTGTTGCTTCGAAACGTGTCGAGAGTCAAAGGAAAAATACACATATATATTGTATATATTGTGTATGCGTGTGTTTTTATAAATATGTGTGAGTGTGTGTGTGTGTGTATGTATTTAAACAGTGGCACATTTCTATTTTGGGTGGCAGTTGTTGTTGCCACTGTTGCTGTTGCTCTAAGGCTGTTGTTGCTGTCCGCACAGAATTGTTGCTGTGGCTGTTGCTCATACGAATGTATATTGTATCTGCTAGCTACATTTATAGCTTTTGCACGCACACACACAACATACATATATACATATGTATATATATGTATGTATATATAATGTGCACCACATACTCCTTACATAATCGTTGCGCTCAACGAATTATGAAATGTTTTTTTCGAAAATTCAGCAACAAAAAAAATAAGATTAAATATTTTACTACAAAAGTATTTCAATAGTTCAATATATTGTTTTTTTTTTTTTTTTTTTGCTTATATCAGCCGTTTGCTACACTTTCAGCACTCGAAAAAAATATGGTAAAAAAATGTTTGATAAAAAAAAATGAAAAAAAAAATAAATATATAGTTATAGTTATTTTGCAGAGTTAGGATCACACGCACGATATGATTGATAGGACTGGCAGGCTATATAGTCTTCGTTGTTCGTAATGGTTTTTGAAATACAGATGTTTTTTTTTAGCCAGTTACAGTTATGTTTGCATTTTGCACACAATGTTTTTTTTTTTTTTTTGTCATTTTGTTGACTTTGTTGATGATTATTGTATTGTTTTAAAGGCTTCAGTTTGGTTTTATTGATTGTTGTTGCATTTTGATTGCTTGGATCTGGTTGAGGCAGTCTGCACTTTGGTGCGCCAGCAACCCACTCACCTTCAAGGAATTAGAAAAAAAAGAAAAAAATTGAGCGTTGCTGTCGATCACACGAATCGGATGGTACTGAACGAAACAAAAAGACTGAACGGTCCGACGATCCACGGCAGACTATATTCTAGAGGCAGCCAGCCTATGGATACAGATACCGATTCCGATTCAGATTCAGATTCACAAACACACACACTCGCACACACATACTTATACATATACAGATATATGCCGCCCACCTGCCCGTCCTTCGATGATTGCGTTTGGCGCCTGGTCCGCTTGACTCTCTGGCCTCTCCACAGTGAGCAGAGAGAGAGCAGCGAACATCTGTCATTGTGTTTGTGTATGTGTTTGTGTGTGTATTTGTATTCGTATTGGTATTGGTATTTGTATCTGTATCTGGGCGCACGGGCTAAAAATAGTTGGCGCTGCCGCAACCCAAATCGAAATGGATACCGAAAATTGTGCTTTGCCCGTCGACGCTCAGCGACGATCGGCAGCAAGCGGCAAGCAGCCAGCGGCCAGCAGCCTGTTGCAGGCGGCAAAAAAAAAAAAAAAAAACAAACACATTTGGAGAAACCGTCTATACATCCACATACACCAATTGTATATATATTTATATGTATATATATATTTATATGTGTGCGGTGTAAGCGGAGCCGCTTGGAATTCAATGCATGTGTTAAAAATAAATTTGCTCCAGTTGAGCATTGAGTGGGCCACCAAAGAAATTCTCTTTTTGCTATTTGCCGCTTGCCGCTGGCCGCTTGCCGCTTGCCGCTTGCCGCTGGCTCTGCTCTAGGCATTTGTCCCATATGCAGTTAACCAGGCATGCGGGCAATGCCAATAACTCGAGAGACCAAGATTAGCCACATAGATTATGGTCTAGTCCAACGTGACAGCCAGCCCTGGTTGAGATGTGCCCTGAGCACTAAAAAAACAGCTGCACAGCGAATCAATGAAATAAATTCGATTAAAAATATATCTGAATCTTCTCCAGTTAGCGAGCTACAAACCAACAAATTGTGTATCTAAATACAAATATATATTTGGCAACTTGCAACTTGACGCAATCAAAGTTAAAGTACTATTGAATATATTAATTATAGGTATTTAGTTTCGATTATAGATTTTGCTGTCGAGTTTACTAATTAACTTAAATCAATATTAACACATATCTACCGTTATATATATATATATACCAAGTCGAGTGGGTTCGACTGTGACATACCCTATTTCAAATAGACATTAAACAGTTCAAGGAGATCCTTGCGCAATTCATAACGGTAATCAAGCTATATTCCTTCTCAGTTGATATCGATATTATATTATCGAGTTATCGGCTTATCGGTATGTGGGCAATGACTGGCTGATTAGCTTAAAGCCATTTTAATAACACAAGTATAATTATGACCCAGATTCAAGCTTGATTTATGATTATTATTAGGATCTGTGACAGTATATAATTTATATATATGTATGTATATATATATATGTATGTATATATATATATGCCTCTCATTGGTCTGTCTCTCTACGAATGTTACAAATCAATGTTAATTACTTTAATTAATTATACGTATTTTTTTCAGAATGAAGATTATATTTACTATGCAATGGCCAACAAAACAACTGACAGCTGTGCCCCTGCAGCATGTTGCACATGAACTTAACTCATTTCGAAAGCAGCTTCCAAACTTTGCACTCAATTATTAACTTAAAATTAATTTCGAAAGGTAGACTTGAGTCGATGCATAACTAATATTAAACAAGACAGGCCAAGAAAAAAAGTTTTCAACTGAATAATTGGCTAAATGAAATATTCGTTTTGCAGTTTTGCAGCGAGAAAACAATTAAGTGCGGAAATCTTGCCCTAGACTAAAATGGCTCTTACATATATATATGTATATATATTATACATATCTTACTTTTATTATATATATATATGTTTTTATATATACTAACTACGCATGTATGTGTGCGTAATTATGTGTTATGTGTGTAATTTGGCAGAGGCAACGTGAAGATGACGCTGCAACGCGTCGTATGCGCAATTTGCCAAAGACCAAACAATCAGAAAAACAAAACAGGCAACGAACAAGATACACACACAAAAATCATTGCATATATATGTAGATACAGATACACATACAGTTACAGTTACAGATACAGATACAAATACGGATACAGATAAAGATCCAAGCACACGATGCTGCCTTGCAGCCAGTGCTAATGTGCAAAAATTTCACAGAAATCTCAAACTGAAATAATTGTTTTTGTTGTTGTTGTTGTTGTTGTTGTTGTGGTTGCAGTATTTGTTGTTGTTGTTGCAGTTGTTATTGTTGCTGTTTTGTTATATAGCCTAGCAGCAAATTTGAAGCAAACACCAAAGGCAACAAAATTTCTCAGGCGAAACGATTCAATCAGATATATATATGTATATATATAAATATGTATATATATATATATATATGTATGTGTGAATGTGTGTGCGTGGGTGTTTGTGTGGGCGTTCTCTATGAAATAACCAGAATATATGTATGTATGCATAACATTAATATACTATATACATACATATACATATATAATATAATGTGTGTCTACTTCGATCTGTGTAAACTTTGTGTTGAAAACACAAAAAGAATTCCGTTGCTGAAATTGTCTTCACATGAGTATTTCGAAATTATTGTTGTTGTTTATTTTTTGGTTTTTATATTTGAGAGAATTTTGAATTCTATTTCTTTTGTGGGCCGCGTTTTGTTTTGTCTTTGTTTTTATATTTTTTTTTATTTTTTAAATAGAACATTTTCGACAGCCATTCATGTAGCGCATTAGCAAACGCATCCATCAGATACACACAGTCACTTTGACACGCACACAAATGCAAATTAGTGGAGACAAAAAAAATCTCATCGATACATTGATTACACACATATATATATATATTTATATATATAAAATGGGGAAATAATGATGTTGGCACCATTTTAGTTTCTCCGATTTAAACTCATTATCTCAAGGATCTATAAGCAAGGATCCTTAGAATATTTGTTCATGGTTTAATTAGTTAAAGTTTAATTTTCTACTCAAACTTGAAACTTAATTTAAAAAAAAAATTAAATTTATTTTTTTAGTTTTTATTTTTTTATTATTTTTTTTTTATGTAGCATTTATATTTAAACATTAATCAACCTATTGAAAGGCGATAAAATATTGCTTTGTGTCTTATATTTAAATAAAGTAATTAAATATGTTTTTCGGATATTTATTATTTCACTGATTTTCAGCTCCTATATAAATTATCCGATTCGGTAAAGATATATCCGATCACATTATCTTCATATACAAGATGAGTTCCTGCACATTGGTAACCACGTATCATCTCATTGCGATCTCAGCAAACATCAACTTGGGATTAGCATATAGCATATAGCGTTCATAGGAACAATCAGGTCTTTTTGAGGTAGGGGCTTCGTCTGTTCGTCGATGCTCTGTGGATTATTTGGGTAGCATTCTGCTGTTTGCTTCTGCAGCTATTTTTATTCTGAAAGCCGTTTGAAACAGTTTTAAACAGATTTTCAGTAAATGGTCCACGAAATTTATGATGCTCGATTTGGTGTGTGTGTGTGTGATTCTGTGTGTGTGTGTGTGTGTGTATGTGATTCTGTGTGTGTGGGTGTGTGTGAGTGTGTGAGAGTGTGTGAGAGTTGCTGTTTTGCTTTTGGTCAAGTTTTTTTGTGCGTGCTATTTTTGAACTTTGGCAAACAGGAAACGGGGCGGTGGGCGGAGTCACCAGAAGGTAAGAGTTAAAGGTCCACACAGATATGTGTCTCTTCGATTATTGGAGCACTCGGGAAATTGTGGGTCGCATTTGTTGCACAAGCCGTTCTTGCAACCCCATTGGCCCGGTGGCCACACTCACTACCTGACAACAATTTTATGCCGCTGTCGCTTTTTTGACCCATATCAGGTTATACAGCTGACGCACATGCTGAAACAATACACAGACACATTTGTATATATATATATATATATATATACACACATATATATATATACATAAATATATATTTGCATATATATACATATGTTTGCGTAGATGACGTGCAGGCTGCAGCAGCAAAAGCAGCAAAAGCAGCAACAGCAGCAACAGCAGCAGCTGTAGCTGCTGCAACTTGCACTAGTTTCATGTTGCACGTCACTGAAGACCGGCGATGACGTCATTAACCATTGCCAGTACCTCTGCACCAGCAACAACAGCAGCAGCAGCAACAACAATGAATGGAATAAGTGGCGCCTAATTGATGCCTTCCCAGCTGTCAATTGCACTTGCAAATTCCAAATCCCAGGGAATTCCCGTGAAAACCCTATTAAACACACACACAAACACACAGCCACACACACACACACACACACACACACACACACACACACACACACACACACACACACACAACCTGCCCCAGAACAGTTGGACAACGTCATTGCTTGCGAAGGTCGATGGGTTTTGCTTTTGACGATAGAATGCAAATCAGATTCGGATTTGGATTCGGATTTGGATTTGGATTCGGATTAGCATACGAATATTCTGGTTCACATCTGTGTTTATGTTTGGCGACGTGGCGTTAACAGAATTTTGTAAATTTGACGATTTCTCGTTTTGGCCTTGAAATGAAATTTGCAAACTGCAACGCGTCATCCTCAATGGATTCGTCTTTTGTGTGCGCTGCTGAGCTGGATCAAAAAGAGCCACTCTCCCACCCACACCCACACACCCATCCACACACCCACACACACACACACAGTGAAAGAGTGTCCATGGAATGTTTACTGGGCATTCTCATTATGAAACCAATTATCCGACACGCGTTAGCTCCGCCTGGCATTGAGGATATTTTTAGCTCTGGTTGCCGGGGTTTTGGTTTCAACTTTTGCAGCTTTGACTTATGGACTGCAGCCGGTTGCACAAAAGCCTTTTCCCGGAATTGTGGCATGTGTGGGATGCATGCATAAATGTCAAGTTTTTATTTGGTTGCATTAATGACGCCTTTCACGTAGAATATAACATAATTGCTGGACGGGTAATTTCAATTAGGTTTCTGTTCCATATTTCTAGGAAGAAAAACAAAAATAAAAGCGTAGAATTTATCTGGCGAAAAATTATGGTAAATATCCAAGCAAATTGCACTTTAATTACTGTTTTCGACCTTGAAGGGATGTATATACATATATATATATATCTAAGGTTTGACTAATTTGAAAAATCGGTTCAGTTCTGACAAGCTATGACAGTGAAATAATTGAATAATTGGACAAATGCCATTTGGGATCGAAATTTTAGAAGAACATCGATGAACGCTTATCTTTGGCAAGCCGAAGAATAAATACCCTCTCATGTTTGGGGTTTGAAATACTATAACATATATACCTAGATTCATCAAAACTGCTTTTAAACAAGGTCTGTTAACCCGGCTAATGATGCTTATCAAGAATAAATATTCACTAAAATATGTTCCTTAAAGCGTTAAAATCTGAAAAAAAAATAATATATATATATATATATATATATATATTAAAGGGTATACAGAGTCGAAGAGCTCGATTTGTAGATACTCTGGTAATATAAAAGCTTTATGCATAAAAAACAAAAACAAAAATATATATTTTTCAGCAATATGCAAATAAGCAAATTGAACACATTTTTAGATAAAGTTGCATGCAACATTTTAAATTTCATTAAAGCTTGATTGAAGTGCAACTTAAAGCTGCTTATTTACTCAACCAGCTCAGAATCTATATATATATATGTATCTGAGTATTTATGCATATATATGTATTCAACTTGGTCGGTGCACCTGAGGGTCGGTGCACAGCGGGTGGCTGTGGCATTGCTGAGTGGTACTTAAGTTGGGGGCAATTAAGCAATTTGGTGAATGATACGTTGATTGATGCAACTCTGCAACTTAATGATGCAAATTAAAGCCGCTTAATTTGCTCAAGCAGCTCAGAATCTATATTTGAATGGAAATTAATACATATGCAACTTGGTGGGTGCACTTTGAGGGGGTGGCTGGGGCATTGCTGAGTGGCGAGATGGGAAAATGCTAATTAAGAGAAATTACGCATTAATTTGATGCCACAAGCGACGTTTTGTTAAAATGCAAATCCGTCTCTATATCAGTAATGATAACACAAGTAATGATAACATAAGTTATACTTTTTCAAGTGGCAATCGCGAAAGTTGCTGATGCACCTCACTGAAGCGCCTCTAAACCAGCAACAGCAGCAACAACAGCAGCAACAGCAACAACAGCAGCAACAACAGCATCAACAGCAGCAACAACAGCAGCAGCAACAGCTGCTAAGTGGCGCCACTCATCAGAGTCACGATGCTCATGGTTATCAACTGAGGCATGATGCTAATCAAATGATTTGCATTAGCTGCACCCGCGCAGCGCCTTTGTTGCAATTTCTACCAGATTAAAAGTTAGTGGCACAAATATTCTAGGAATTCGAGCTGGGTTTTTGTCAGCGGGCGAACTGACGTCAAATATACACTCAGAATAAAAATGTCACTGAAAACTGAAATGTCTAAAAATTGTGCTTTTTATTCTTTTACAAATTTTTTATAATTTTTAGAAATAATCCTTTCTAAACATGCGAAAAAAAATGAAACTTACTGGCTCGAGTTTTGTGCTAGAGTTTAGATGTCCTCTTTCGTAAGAAGTCTCTCAACTTGTAAACTAAATACACGCCCATAAAAAATAAAATAATAATAAATAAAAATAATAAAAAATTTTAATAATTAAATTAATTAAAAATTAAAATATAAATATTAATTTATAAGTTATCCAAAATGTATGTGTTTGTGAAATGTTTGTAATAATATTTATAGACAATAAAAATAAAGTTATATAGCTTTTTGTATTCACATAAAAAAAAAATCTGAAAATTAGACATATTTGTTTTTATAAATTTTAGAAATACTTAACCTAAAAAAAAATACATAGTAAAAAATTGGAATTTCTGGTTTTTAGAAATATTTTATCTGAATAATAATTAAAGTTACCCTTGGCGACAAAAATATACAACATTTTTAAAATTCAATGCGATTTTTCGAGTGTACCAGATTTTGATTCCAGATGGACTTGAGTCTTAAATATCAAAAAAAAAAAAAAAAAAAAAAAAAAACATTCTTTCAAAGGAACCTCACATTTATGCCTTATTGAAAGCTGTTGATTACGAATATTAAGTAAATGTAATTAAGCGCTTTTAGGTTCTTAAATGCTTGAACTATCTAGCTACATATATACTCGTATAGTATAAATATGTATACATATCTAGTCATTGATTAAATACTATTTTCAGCTATGGCAATATTTAAAGAGCTAAGCAAAACATGCCGATTTCTATTCACAGCCAAAAACACATCTGGTATAAATACTCAGAAATATGTATGTATGTATTTATTTAGTACAGCATATGCAAATACGTATTCACATTACACATTCATACAAACATACATATATATAAATATTTTCAGTGTATTTATTATGTTAATAGAGAATATACAAATGTATTTTGAATCCATAAGTGAAACTTACACATGGACTTTTATTGATACACAAAAATATATCTTCTTTAAAGATTTTAAATACTCTTAAGATATATGTATATAAATGAAAAATATTCATGCAACATAACAATGCATATATAAAACCTATTTCATTTATATATGGCATATTCGCATATAGAACAGATACATATATATATATATATATATATATATAGATGAAAAGATGGCATATTTACGATATATTTTCGATAGCAAATGAGACTTTTGCTGCCCGTTGCTGCAACCCAGTTGCGAACCCGAATACAGGACGAACCCTATTTCACGACCAGCCCCAGGTCCAGGTTCAGGTTCCACGTGCAACTATTTGACGCATATGCAAATTGAATTGAAACTATCCAGTGGTAGTGAAGTTAATGCAATTTCGATGTTGCAAGATAAAAGTGACATTTGCACATGCACTTTTAATGATGCAACAAAAGTGTTTCAAGATTCAAAATGCACAGAATATATTATATATTAGACTAACTAAGTACCGTTATGTTTATAATAAATATATACATATATATGTATGTACATTTAGTTGTATGTAAACTGTTCAATGGGGCAATCAACAATTCCTATTTTAATTTAATGCCAAATAAAATACCAACAAAAATTTGCCTTTTTTATTCACATTCAAATATGGTAAATTTGCAATGGGACAAACATATGTGAATTGGATGAAAGGATGTCGAGGCACGGAATCGCGCAACCCACTCCCAGGCGCACCCTTGCAACTATGTGACGCATATGCAAATTGAATTGAAATTGACTAGTAATTGGCAGCTGGTTGCTGCAGCATTTTAAAGGGGCATATTCAGGGGTCTGGTGTGCAGGGATTGTAGGTGTAAAGTTGATGCAAATTTGCTTTGCTGCTGCTGCTGCTGCTGCCGCTGTTGCTGCTGCTGCTGCCGCTGTTGCTGCTGCTGCCGCTGTTGCTGCTGCTGCTGATGCTGACCCCGTTTGAGTGTATTTTTAGAAAAGTGCACTAAAAATAAATGCGAAGGTCTCAACCACTGGGCGGGTATGCCAGGCTGCAACAACGATATGGTACTTTATGCAAGCCCCACTCCTTCGTGTGTGTGTGTGTGTGTGTGTGTGTGTGACGTATGATGCTGGCAATGTCAAACAGGTGTCGACGTCATCGCAGGCTGCAACGTCTGCTACAAGCACCCCTTGAAATCATTCACATGGCGCCTTCGTCATCGACGCCGATGCCACTGCGACCAGCCGCCTCCACAACCACACCTAGCCGCACAACCAGCATCGATTGGCCGCCTGCGGATGCTGCTAACACAGTGACCCAGTGGCAAGGCCGTTGTCGTCGTCGTCGTCGTCGTCGTCGTCGTCGTCGATAAAAGCGAAAGCGAAAGCGAAGGCAAAGGCGTCCACGAAGTCGCAATCGTTGTTTGGTGTTGTGCTTCTTCTTTTTCGTTTGGGTGCTTCGATCTAGTGACGTCATCGCTGGCATTCATTCACAGGATATGAGGCGTCGCAACGTTTTCGTGGTTGTGCAGCCAAGGTGCGGCCAAACCAGCAACAGCAGCAGAGGATGCAAGCACAGTGGGTGACAGTGGGTGGGTGATAGTTGGCAGAAGGACAGCACATATAAAATTTCATTGAAAAAAGAGGCAGCAGCAGCAGCAGCAGCAGCTGCAGCAGCGCAGCCTCCGAACAAAACAAAACTCTGCAAAGGACATTCAGTGCGACAAACGAGTCGCATTCGCAGTCGCAGTCGCTGCTGACGTCGCTGTTGGCGGCAGCGTTGCAAGCTGTGACTGCGTCTGAGTTAACTTTGTGAGGCTGCCGCATTTGGTAACATCAGTCGGAAACACATCCTCGAGCCAACCAGTTCATCAATCTCTCTCTCCCTCTCTGAAACTTTGAAGAAGAATCTTATCATACTTTTTATGATAAGCAGATCTTTTTTTTTTAGTTTTAGTTTTTTTTTTAAGTGTATGTTGAGCAGTGCTTATTGCAAAGTTTGTGACAAGTGCCAGAGCATCTACACTGAGTAAGTATCTTCAGAAATCATTTGGCTTTGTATTTTTACAGCAGTGCATCCATCCGGGAACCCGCCACACTTACGAGTTCCACTATTCAAGTTTTGAGCGTATTTGAAATCAAAAACTTGACACGTTGAGCTCGTGTGTGCGTTGCGGAAATCAACTTACTCAAATCGTGCTAAAAGTTCATAAAAAATTAAAAAAAAAAATATATTGCCTCATCAAATTTAGATTAAAACATAAGTCACTATTCCAAACAGTTTTAAGGTACTCGATATTTTCTGAATCTTATTTTGTTCGAATTACAAAAAAAAACTGAGATGTGTCCTTTTAAAATTAATTGAAATGAAAAAAAAAACAGCATTTGGTAACGTTAGAAAATGCATTGTTGTCGTATATTGAATAAATGAAAATCACACTTTGCAATAATAAATGTTGATCATCTCATTGAATCTGTGAAGGAGGCTTCTTCGACTTATTAAGCTCCTCAAATTGTAACCATACAAACCAAGTAAGAGTGCTGTAGTCGAGAGAACTCGTTTAGGAGATGCCCTGAGCCCATCCGTTAAATATATTAAATAGATTAGAACAAGGACTTAAGTCTGATTGCCAAATTTAAGAAGGCAGCCAAATGCTCTAATTTTTAATGAAGGATACAAAAAAAAAAGAATATATATATTCATATATTCATAATACGTTTATTCATAGCTATATATATTGATATATGTATATCAGTTGGAAGTTTTATGGGTGGTTTTCAATCGAATCGTATCGATATTCGCGAAATAGATAAAGCAATCAAAATTATATTATAAAGTTGAAATAACTAGCTCGTATAGTCTCTAAGTTCCGTTTGCTCATACAGTCGGACAGACAGACACGCAGACAGCTAGAGTGACTCCAATGTTGATGCTGAACAAGAATATATATAATTTATATATATATAACTTATGGGGGTGACGACGTTCCTTCCACCTGTTACACACTTTCTGCAAAACGTCATTTACCCCTTTTACGTATTCTCAGTTGGTCATCAGCATACAATTATATATATATATATATATTATATATATATATCATAAATCATATAATTATAATATATAATGGTACGCAACTACAGTTCTTAGAAAATCCTTTCCGAGGAACCAGCTGAGCTATTCCTATTGAACCGTTAATAAAATACAGAACAGGTAATTTGAGTGTCATTTGTCTTGAGACAAGTAAAATAAGTATTTCAGTTTTTAAATATTATCAATTTGCTATAAATTATGCTACTCCTTCAAAATATCGGTAACAATTAAAATATGTCACGTTTGTGTGAGAAAAAACTGAAAGCTTTCACATTTTCCAATATCGACTTAAACTACAAATTTTAGATGATTTTATTGTATATTTATTTTTGTGATTGAAAGCCGCACAAATAGAAATTAGTGAAACCGCTGAAGCAACATCAACAAATTTCTATAACAATAACTGTGCAATTTTAACAAATATGAGGCTTGTCTGAGACATGTTCCTAAACTACCCTTTCGTTTTAATTGCACAGTATTTGATAGAAAATATGCCACATTTTTGCTGCACGAAGTGTGCAAAATTATTTGATGAATTGTAAATAAAGTGAAGCGAATTCCAAAACTGAGTTAGGCACACAATGTTTGTGGCACGCTGGCGACCTTTCATGCTACCATTGCCACCAAATATTTGCCAGCCACAATTGCCAGAAGAGAAAAAGTAAAAACCGTTGCCTTCTTACAGGCGCTGCCACTGATGGTGCTGCTGTTGCAGCTGCTGCTGCTGCTGTTGCTGCTGCTGCTGCTGTTGCTGCTGCTGTTGCTGTTGCTGCTGTTGCTGCTGTTGCTGTTGTGGCTGTTTGCCAGCAACATGTGATAGAGTGCTGACTGAGGCCATTTACCCGCCCAGCTCTTGACGTCATAGTCAACGGTAAAGAGCAACAGCATCATGGCCAGGCCCAGGTCAGGAACAGACTGCACCCGCCCCCACCCAGCATCCCATTAACCCAGTGACGAGTTCGAATCGAAACGAACCGAAACGAGACCGTGACGTCATCAACGTTGGTAAGCAGCTGCTGCACTCGAAGCATGTCCTAGATTTAACATTTTTACTTTAACTATATCCATGCATATACATATACATATTCATATGCATATACATGTACATATTTACATATACATATACATATATATATGCTATATATTGAGGAGCTGATCATGAGCAGCTCATATCGCGTCACTCTGCGAAGGCTGCAACCATTTTGCCAAGTTGCTATTGCAACTTTGACCCTCGCGCTCTTCTCATGACCCGACCCGACCCACAGTCTGTTTGCCGCCTCCCGCCCCCCACATCGATAAGGACACATTTGACGTACTCGCACCAAGCACCCACTCAACCCCTTTAAAAAAACATGTAAGATTACCCGAGAAGGGTGCACACGACTAGCAAATACCCTGAATACCCTGACCCCAGCTGATGTAAATATTAAATAGATAAGAACACTACAAAAATAAAGTATTTCGCCCTGAAATGTTAAAAAACTAATTTCTTGTTTTTATAAATAATTTATAAATATAGGAAAAAAAATTGTCGAAAAGCCTTAGAATTGTTCAGAATTATATTTGTTAATAAGAGAAAATATTTCCAAAAAGGTATCATAGTATATTGGTTTTGTTCAATGTCCGTCATGCTGTCTGTCCGTCCGTCTGTCCGTCCGTATGAACGCGCGTTTCTCCGACACCCTTAGAGATAGAGACTTGAAACTTGGAACGTATACTGGAAAATACCCTCAAAAGTTAAAGTGTCTTGGGTTTGGACCTACGTCCACTAGGGAGCTAGAAAACCGCGAAGTTCGATTTTAGAAAATCGATAAATCCACATGTCTCTCACAATTTAATGGATACAGTCACCAATTTTGGTTGGTAGGTTGTTGGCGAGGTTATTCAAAGATCGGCATGTGGCACGCCCACCTCCGACGCCCCTATCCCCTCGCCCCTTAAATTTTTAAATGGCTATATCTTTCGCAGTTTTTGAGTAGAGAACGTAGGGAAATTTGGTAGGTATATTACTGGAGAGTCGTCTTTAAGAACCGATAAGAAATTTGTGTTATCCACGCCCACACCTGCGCCTATAATCGACGATTCCGATATTGTGGAAGTTGTAAGTCGATAACTCCGTATATCTCTGAAAATTTGAAAGATAGAGTAACTAAACTTGGAAGGTAATTTGCTGGTAACCTCCTCCAAAGATTGGCATATCCATTTTTGGACCACTCCCACAACCTCCGTTCCCAGGAGTTCCTATAAATTTAAAATGCGCAATTTGAAAACTTAAGTCACCAAGTTTTAAATGTATATTGCTAGTAACACCCTTCATAAACGTGGAAAAAAAAGTGTTAAACCACGCCCACTCCCGCCCACAAAAAACGATAAATGCCTGTATCTCCGGCAATTTAAGAGCTACAGTTACAAAACTTAGAAAGTATATTATTAAGATCGAACTCCAACACTTTTTGGACCACGCCCACTCCCGCCCCCAAAACCGATAAATGCCCATATCCTCCGCAATTTAGGTTAGTTAGTTACCAAACTGGGTAGGAAAAATATTAAGAAAATTCTCAATAATTTTTTTTGGGCAACGCCTACTCCCGCCCCTAAAATATCGAAAAGTCCATATCTCCGGAATTTAAGAGTAAAAGTAGCTTATACAATTCTTTGTGTCTGCTCTCCCCGTGTAATTCTGCTCACCGTCTTTAAGAGCCACGCTCACTTATATGCAAATCATAAACATATTTATTAGTAGAGAATTAACAGAATGTGTTCCCATTCAAAAAGGCAAACTTGGACAGTATTTCCTGACTGCACACAAATTATGGTATAATAGTATTTCGGTGTCGGTTACATTCGATTGCACCGTTCTATCTTGTTTTCTTCTGAATTTTTCAAAAATGTGCTCTCAAAGCAAGAAAATAAAAACACAGGTTTTTAGAAAAGCACATCATCCCGTTTTCGAAATATTCTTTCGGTATAAAGAAGTGAATACAACTTGGCGATATTTTAAGATCTGTGCTGATTTTCTCCCTTTACATTTGGTTATGCAAGTCTCAGCGTTCACAATCCATACAAATATTTATTCCTGCTCGCTTCACACGTGCAAATTGTGTATTTATTGATATCGATACATGATTTTGATCGATAACTGTGTAAGTTACCGATAGCATACAATTAATAGCTCTTATTGTCTCTATAAATCGAGTTGGCCTTCGATGCGGATACAAAAATTAAATATACATATTATTTGGGAGGGGGGGTTCCTTCTTCCTAAATACTGTTGCACAACTTAATTATACCCTCTTTACCCATTTGCAACTCGCTCAGGATTCACTTCCCCCTACAAAAGCGAAAGCACCACAAATCGCTTATGCTGTCAGACAGTCAGTCAGTCCGTCATTCCGTTCCTTTGGCTGTCTGTCAATGTGCTCATTTAATATTGACGATGTGATTAAATGAATATTGATTGATATTTCATTTGTCAGCTTGTTAGTTTGTTAGTTTGCTAGTTTGTTGGGGCTTGTATGCAGTTGGGGCCTCGTCCTCCCCAGCACCCCTCCTGCCTTACAGTATGCTAATTTATTTATTTAATGTTGACTGAAAAGAGTCAACAATTTTCAAAAATCGATATTGCTTACAACTTAAATAAGTTTTCCGCTGGCTCTTTACTTTAGCTGTGTGCTTTTTTTTATATAATCAAAAATGATCCTACATTTAATCGAAGGCTTGTGGGAAATCAGGATAAGCCCAGTCAGTCCAAAAATTATTAAAAGTTACAAATATAGAGTTATAGGGTGAGAGAGAAAATCAAGAAGAGATGGGCAAACCTCTAAGCCAGTGAAGTTAGATAAGTCTTCCAGATCTTATTGATGTTATGAAAGGGACGACCAAAGATGAAAGATTAATAAGAACAAGTAAGATGCTGTAGTCGAGTTGGCTCGACTACGATATACCCTTAACCCAGTTGTTAAATATATTCTAGTTTTATCGGATAATTTTCCTTTAAAATGATTTAAACTCAAATGTTCAGTTCTGCAAGTGCATTCCTTACAGAGTCTTTTTACTCACAAGCATATACATACATACATACAGACATACATACGTACACGAAACAGTACTTATCGGGGCTCTGCACACAAATATATTGACGATTATAATGCCATCTCTTTCTCACACATGCGCTCGCCTATTTATGCATACAGAAAATGCTTGCGGCTGATGACAGCAAGAAGATCAATGTGAAAATATATTTTCGACTATAACTTTGGTGTGGATTTATTACTATTGTGGAATTTATTGCTATCGGAAATCGAAATGTATCGATAATTCCGAAACTGAGGCAGTTATCGATAAAAATAAAGCAAACTTGATCTGCGCCTGGTACACGAGAACTTATATTCCAAATTTGAAATCTCTAGCTCTTATAGTCTCTGAGATCCGCGTGTTCATACAGACGGACAGACGGACGGACAGACGGACGGACAGACGGACAGGGCTATCTCGACTCGGCTGTTGATCCTGATCAAGAATATATATACTTTATGGGGCCGGAGATGCCTCCTTCCTTCTGCCCGTTACATACATTTGCACAAAAGTGTATAAGTGTATAAAAATGATACTGAAATTCGATGAAAAACGAAGGCTGGGATATCAGCTAAAACCATATACGATATAATATCAACCCAACATGATTAGACAATTGGATTAATAATCCATTTTTATTTGAAAACATAGTTTTCGCTCGAAATTCGTGTAAATATATTTACCCAGAAAAAAAAAAGCTACTCATTGAAAAGTTGTAGCCACTCCATTTATATTTAAAAAAGAATTTCAAATAACTTATTTATATTTTTAATGCAATTATCTTAATTATAATAAAAACAATATTTAAATTACTTGGAAGAATGTCAGATTTATTCGTTATATACAAAGTAGTGGTTTACATTTTTACACCCAAATTTGTGGAGCAAATTTCACTCTTCACTTATGCATAACAAATTCAGGGACGATTTTGGTTAGAACATTGTTTAACGCAATTAAATAACAGGTGAGTGAGAACGGAACAGGTGGCAAAGAGCCCTTCAGGGGCGTGCCTCGACTTGTGAGAGATATATGTACAGTGGCTTGCAGCTTAAATCGCCCAGTGTCTAGCAACAAATTTAAAGTGCTATAAAGCTTAAACAAGGAAACAAATTCAAAATGTTGAAATGCCAATTTGTTTAATGCTATATCACATTTGAAAAAGAAACTTTAGTTTTTATTTAAATATTAATTAATTAATTAAAATTAATCAAAAACTAAAAACATATCCAAAATACATATGCAGCTTATTTCGCCCAGTTTTAAAAAAAGTTAAATATTTTGCGTATAAAAGCTTAAATAAGGATGTTAATACTTAGTATGATATCCTTTAGCCTCAACAACTTCCCTTAACCTATTATTCATGGAAGATACCAGCTTCCGGATAGTTTCTGAGCTGATCTTGTTCCACTCCTCCAGCAGAGCAGTCTTGAGATCCTGTTTGCAGGATATGTTGTGTTTCAGGATGTTATTTTCCAGCAGAGCCCACAAATTTTCAATAACATTTAAGTCTGGAGACTGGGCCGGTGGAATTATCACGTGGGGACAGTTCCAGATAAGACAGGACTGTACTATTCCGGACTAATGCTTGTGGTTTTTGTCCTGGTAGATCCGGAAGGTACGTCGGATTCTAGCTTCTCGGCACTTTCGAGTAAATTTTCCTTTGGTATATCAAAGTACACATTCTTGTCCATTATTGTTTCAATAATCACAAAATTTCAGTCGCGGGCTGCCGAGATAGATGCCCATACCAGGACACTTCCTCCGCCGTGCTTGACTGTTGCCTTTATGTTTTTGGGACTCAGCTCAGTATTGGAGTGTCGCCACACATAATTCCATTCGTCCAAGCCAAAAATGTTTAATTTTTACTCAAATTCAAATATGACTGTGTTCCAGAACTCCAAATCCTTGTCCAAGTGGATTTTGACGAACGGCATCCTAGACCCTATAGTTTTTGCGCTTATAAATTTCTTTTTTCGTGGTTCTCGGGCATTAAAGTCATGGTTGCGCAGAACTTGGAGCACAGTTCCCATACTGAACTTTTTCCTTATTTCATCCTGCACCTATTGAGTCAGTTTTTGAGCCGATAGCTTAAGATTTCCCTTTGTTTTCCTGATGATCCTCGGCTCGACCTGCTTGGTGAAAATTGGGTTTGGTGCCATTCCGCCCTTGTCCTCTGTCCGATTTTCGTCGACGGAACTCCAAATGATGCAGAATACAGTTGTAATGTTTAGATTGACCATTTTAGCTATTTGGCGATATGAATATCCGATTTTTAAGTGTTCCAGGATGATTTTCCGTTGACCAATAGTAGTCCTTTTGCCCATAGTCCTTGTTGGCTTGTTGCACCCGAAATGTAGGAAAAAACTAAACTGACTACGGAGGATTGGTCTATTTATACCAAAAATATTCAATCTGACGAAAAAATCCGGGTTTTATGGCACCCAGCTGTCCATAATGTAACTGGGCGAAATAAGCTGCTGACCTAAAAAGAGGTACTTTTTTACGTAACCCTACCTAGCAGGTGGAAAAACCACAGCTTATTAGGGTCATATATTAATTTTGGTGATCAATAAATGTACCTGCCATGGGTCTTTGGAATTTTTGAAAAATAATGTATAATGAGTTTATGGCAGGCAATTGAAATTTGTGCTAGACACTGGGCGATTTAAGCTGCAAGCCACTGTATGTTTCCGCGATTTGGGTGAGCGGCAGTGGGCGTGGTTAATAAATCAACAATCTTCGAAAGAGATTCCTACGAATCCATTTTACAAAGCCGTGACAAAAATTGTATTTGACAAAAATTGTATTTGATGGATTTCAATTTTAAAATTTTGGAAGATTTGTGTTTAGTGATCGGTTATCAGTTCGAGTCTTGAGTTTCGAGTTTTGAGTCTCTTCTGCCTTCTAAAAAAAAAAAACAAACTAAGTTAACAGGAAGTATTAAAAATCCTTTCATTAGCTTCCTGAAGTGGTTTCGTAATATCATATGGCCACTGTACGACTTTTGTTGCACTCTCTCAGTTGCTGTAGCATACTTTTTGAGGGGCACAAAGACAGCAAGCTGCATAAATCAGGCACATGCCTCGTCTGAGCAAATTTATTCATGCATGGCTCAGATTCTCATATTTGATTTCATTGTTAGCTGATACTAATTGGGAGTAGTCTAAATACGAGTAGGTGTCACAGGTGGTCAAGGAAACTTGCCACGGGAAAATCAGTAACAAAAAGCAGATGTCAAAAAGTGTTGCCAGCTTTTTTTTTTTGTTTTATAAGAAATATGTGTGTGTGTAGGTGTGTGTGTGTAGGTGTGTGTGGGTGGGTGGGTGGCATGCAAATTGTATTTGGCTGTCACCTGCTTTGGAAATTATGGTTTCACAAGGCAGCAAACAGCAAGAACAACAAGAAGAAGAACTGCACATGAAGCAGAAGCAGAAGAAGCACAAGCGGAACAAGCTGAAAAAGAAGAAGAAGCAGCAGTAGTAGAAGAAGAAGAATAGCAATAGTGCCACTCTATTGGCCTCTTTGCCGCAGACAATCTGTCACTTGATACACACCATTTTCACTAAGCGCCGTACAGCAACCCCCACCCTCCTCCCTCTCTCTTTCATTCCCGCTCTCTCTCTCACTCTCTCTCTCTCTCTTTGTCACACGTGCACCATGTCCATGGGAGGGTGCTAAGCTGCTGGCCGCTTGCT
The DNA here is from genome assembly GCA_037043585.1 of Drosophila mimica. Classification (NCBI taxonomy): domain Eukaryota; kingdom Metazoa; phylum Arthropoda; class Insecta; order Diptera; family Drosophilidae; genus Drosophila; species Drosophila mimica. Next base: position 741,238 of record JBAMBE010000312.1, on the reverse strand, counting down.
GATTGTTACCTTGTTGAGATTCCCCACACGGTCACACATCAGGCCCCGTTGTACGGGCGCAGCGCAGCGAAGCATTCCAAACGATGTGATGCCATACAAGTGATCGTCGAGAGGGCGTGGGCGTGAGTGTGGGCGTGGCACTGACAGCTAGGGGGTCGTAGAGTGAGGGGGCGTTTGCGGTGTGTGGGGTCAGATAAAGGTGTCACATGCATGCATAGAATAATGTTATTTAATTTTTGTTAGCTTGGTCGACACGAGGTTTCCTACAGATTGCACCCCACTCAAGCCGCTGTCGAGTTAACCACCCTATAGTGGTGCATGCAATATTGTTGCAAGTGTGGCAAGCGGAGTTGCAATTACATCGCTCGTCGCGGCATCATATTTCCTAGTTGCTTTATTTTTTTATTTTCGATCTGGAACTGGGCTTCAGCGTCGAGCAACCTGCCTCAATGATTCCTTTTGACTTGAACAGCCCCAGCCCATCACCTCCTCTCCCCCTCCCCCACCCCCTTCGCGTTTTTCTTGTTCTTTGTCTGTTTTCTTGCTCAAATGTTGTTGCTTGTTTTCATTTTTGATTTGCAATCGGACTACCGCCTAAAACTAGGCAGCGACGCTTGGCTTGCACTAATACATACAGTGATACCTCGCAAATGACTTACTTATATTGTTATACTATTATTATTGCAAACTATAATCATATCTAAGGGTACTTACAGCTGATCCTTGCAACAAAGATGCCAACTGGAATTTGAAAATGTTTTATGTATTATGTAATCGTTATTTATATTTATTGTATTTATTTATATCTGTAAAAGAGATTTTGGTAGTCGAACTATAAAGTTCATTAATTATGTCTATTAAGAAGCTAATTAATAACTCTTATGGTTTAATGCACATTTCTCTACTGACAACTTAACAGATTTCAGTGTTAAATATGATATTGAAATAAGGCTAGTAAGGGACTAAGGATAAACATTACGAACTTGTCTCTGGTTGATTAAACAAAAGATAGTCAACGAAAAATTAAATAATAAAAATCGAAACAACTAAACTCATTTCTAGACAATTCTTTTATACCAGTGACTACTGTACGCACTGCCCAATAATATGTATTACAAAGTCACAACCACAAACCTACACACACACATCTGTGACTTCGGCTTGCATTTAACCGATACGTAGTTGTGTGTGTGCGTGTGTGTGTGTGTGTGTGAGTGTGTGTGTGTGTGTGTGTGTGTGTGCATACACACGCATGTGTGGGCAGTTGAGAAGCTTGATGACAACAACAAAAACAACAAGAAGCAGCGACAGGAACAATAGCAACTTTGCCACTTGAGGGATGCGACGCGAGCAGAGAAAAACGCTTACGCTGACAGCGACGACGACGACGCCGACGTCATGTGGCAATGTGGCTCACCTGCAACTATAAAAGCGGCCCGTTGGCCTGAACATTGTCTCAGTTAAATATTGTTAATTAAGCGACAACAGCGACGACCAGCAACCAGCAACCAGAAATATCAGCCAGCAACAAGAATTTTGCATTGGCCACAAAAGCATATTATTTAAAAATATGTAAATTATTTTTTTTCAAGTGCTCACACTGCATCAAATAAGGATACAGCAAAAATATCCAATATCCAATATACATATACTATTTTTTGGAAAATTTGTGAAATGAAATTTTGACATCTACGTGGAAAAATCATCGATTTACACGGCAAGTTAAAGAAAAAAAAAAAATCAAAGAAATTTTGATGTCAGTTAATTAAAACACAAAGTGCAACAATTTTGTATTTTTTTTTTTTGTTAGTTGAGTTGAGTCTCTGCATCGTTTGCAGAATCAGTCGCGGGTTCGAATCCCGCTGGAGGCATGGTTGTTTGTTATTTGTCTAGTCCAGTAATAGTCCGTTCTGCCTCCTTGTCTTTCTTCTATTAACCTTTTGGTCTAAATCTCTATCAACACGGCACCACAACGGGCCAAATATGGCCTATGTGTGTCGACCCTCGGTCGAAAACCGTATAACCTGACTACCTACTGTACCTAGAGGTTAGGTTTAAGGATTTGATGAATACTTTGTAAAAGTGGAAGAAGACGTTTGCAATTCAGTTAAATTTAATTAAAATTAAAAACTACATTTTTTATTAGGGAAGAAATCTAGCGAAATTCGAAAATTATAAATAAATAAACGATATCTATAAAGTCCGTAAGTGGTGCTAATTTTTTTTTTTTATTGAGATCTTATAAACAAAATTTTAAATTTCTAGCTCTTATAGTCTCTGAGATCCGATATAAAAACAGACATGGCTATATCGACTCGGTTGTTAACTTTGATCGAGAGTATATAGAGTATATATATTCAGAATCAGCCGCGGGTTCGAATTCCGCTAGAGGAATGGTGGTTTGTTGTTTGTGTCTAGCCCAGTATTAGTCCGTTCTGCCTCCATTTCCTTTACCTCTTCTATCTTCTATTAACCTTTCTGTCTAAATCGGGCCAAATATGGCCTACCTACACCACCTACCTTTGTTTTATTAGCATTCAATTTGTTGCATATATTATATTATTAATAAGCACCACAGGACGACCACAATTAAAAATCAATAAGCAAACACCTCAAATTTTGAGTCCCATATCAACAATTCAAAAGAGTATCACAAACTTTTGATTGGGAACTAAAACAAATGTCGGTCCTTGTGTGGCTTATCATTAATTCAGCACTATAGAAACTGCATCAAATATGCCCATATCGAAGTTGTCATCAAATGGAGGACACGTCAAAAAAGTTATTGATAGTCAAATCTATCTTCCAAGTCGCACACAGTGAACACACATAATGAATGACGCGCAATAATCGGTGCTTATTGCAGCTGCTGGCCACTGCACAAGATTAGATTCAAAAGACTCTTGTGCGTGTGACAGCGGCTATTGTAAGAGACCAGATAGCATCAATCCATATCAACAACTAACCAATAACTAATCCATCTAATCACCATGTATGTCAACTTCCTATATTATTACACGCAATCCAATCTATTTGTTTGCACTGACAATTGGCTTGATTTAAATTTAATTATTCCAGCATTTAGGTTTCCAAAGAAGCCCTTAATATGCATGGGATAATTGCATTGTCGTATGTTCAGCGATGAATATAATGTAAACCTATTAGTCTGCTTTGTCACAAAAACAAACAAATAAAAAGCCATTATTTACTGGGAATCCAATAAATTCCACAAAGACAAGAACATTTTTATAGTCATAGCATTATTTAAAGTATTAAGTTGTCATCTTGCTGTATTACATAAAAAGCAGGTAATCTAAATATTTTTTTAAGCATTATTGGCATTTACAGATTTCTTATACATTTACAATTTGTGCCGTTTCTTAATTGAATTAACGTTAGAAATTTAAAAATGAGGTCTCCGCTTCAGCGCATGTCCGTGAAGTTGGCTGCACGCAAAATGGACAATCACGTGAAGTTGGCTGCACGCAAAAATTGAACTCACTTGAAGTTGGCTAATAATTGTTGACACGAAACAAGAACGACAACAACAATAATAAAACTTACCAAATTGAGCAAATCAGCTGAAAACTGTCTGTAAACAGATAAACAGACAGAAAGTTGCAAACGTTAAATGCATTAGTAACAAAGATGACGCCGCCGCCGCCGCTGCCACCAGCAGGTGCAACAAAGCCACATCAACAGCAGCCACCACCACCAATGGGTCAAATTATTGCACCCACTGGCGCCTTTCCTGGTAAAACTCAAAACTTGCATGATAGTTTTTTCTTTTTTGTTTCTTACAACGTACGATATTTTGTCTCGTTCTTCGGTGTTAGGTTCACTCACACCCGGATGGAATGATCCGCCGCCAATCAGCAGTGCGGACGGCGCGAGCAACGCCAGCAATCGACGTCCTCGCCTCGATCTGCGCAAACGCGTCGCTCATCCCATGAACGGAAACGAAAATGCGAATGGAAACGAGGGCAATCAGTCCCAAAACAAACAATTGCCACCGCCACTCTGATCTGGCAACGCTATTCGTCGGAATTAAATGTAGCTTATGATTCCCCGAGATTTCTTTAAGCACCCAACAATAATAGACACATAGATAGCAAACAAAATGTATTTTTATATATATATATACACTTATGTACAATGGTCGATATATACGGCATACCAATTTGGATAAGGAAATTGACCAGAACAGAAACAAATTAAATCAATTCCCCAATTGAAACATGTCAATTTCCAATTACATATTTGTTTGGTATTTTTTACCAGGGCAACTCAGCGCCATCGTATTGATAGAAGCCGCCATTGTGCGACTGGTTCAGCTGACAGATGGTGTCCACAATCTGTTTGGTGCTCGTGACCACATCCAGCGGTGCTTTACCGCCTCCCATGTCGGTGCGCACCCAGCCGGGATGCAGGCTGATGCAGAGTATGCCCTGTGGCTTCAAGTCGATACTCATCGATTTGGTGGCCGCATTCAGCGCCGCCTTCGATGTGCGATATGCATACATGCCACCCTCCACATTCGACTTGATGGAGCCGAGAATGGAGCTCATATTGATAATGGCGGCACGCTTGACACCCATCGACTCAGCCTCATTGGACACCGATGCCTGCTTGAGGAGCGGCAGGCAGGCTCTGGTCAGCATTATTGGAGCCACTGTATTTGTTTGCAACGTATCGATCAGATCCTGCTCTCGGGTGGCTCCAAGGCGCACAGATTTGGGCGCCACGGCGGCATTGTTGAAGAGCACATTGAGTCCGGCATCTTTGGTTACGGCACTGATTTGGCCAACCAGTTTTTCGTATTCACCGTAATTCTTCAGATCTGACAAATCAAACAGCTAACAATTAATCTCAATTTTTCATTTAGACGCTCCAATCGCTTACCAATCTCTAGAATATGTATGTTCGAATGCTTCTTGGCCAGTTCCTTCAATTCCTAACGGAAATAATGAAGTTTATTTAATATATTATTGTTTTAAATATAAGGCGCTGGCAAAAATCGAACCAAGCTTTTTAATTCTATACCGATAAATGTTTGTTTGACAATACTATCGATATCATTATCGATATTCTTCGATCATTTAAGCCGCAATTATCAAAAACAAGAGAAGCATATTAGTAAGTGAAAGAAATTTCTTCTAAATGAAATCAACATTTACAAGTTGCTTTGTTTTTGCAGTATCAAAAAACCATCGATACGAATTTCGCTCTTTAAATTGGCACTTATTTAATTTGAGGAACGCAAAAGAAAGGGTCAACTGGGAGCCAAAGAATTACCTAAAAGTACCAAAAGGTCGTCAGTGTTTTTAAATAAAAAACTCTCTTTTGGTTTGTTTACAAAAAACAAAAAATAATGTTATAATATTAATTTATTTATATGAATACTAAATAAATAAATTAGGATAATAAAACTCAAAAATGCACTAGGAGGAGGATGAATTGGATGAGAGAAACACCGTAAGAATGTATATAATATCTATCCTCTTTCAACACCGACGAACGAACGAACAGCTGTTCACAAAAACAAAACACATGACGACAGTCAGTTAGCGAGTGTGGATTTCAGTTTGGAATAATGCTGCCAGCTGTTTTAGTGTTTTTAACATGGAGTTTTTCACTATCGATAACTTTGGTAACTTGGTCTGAAAACTGTCATTTAACAACACAATACGAGAGTATCGATACTTGCTCGCTAAACGCCGGCAATTGCTGCGTTCCACAACTGGAAAGTGAACTGCAAGAGTATCGAAGCCCAAGTCAAAGCATCGAACTAAAATCGTAAAAGCAATTGCAAAAAGTTTACCGCTTATTTCGCATTTGCGTTCGCTGGCGAGAGTGTGACGCGGAGTGTCCGATTTTCACTGCTATTCTTCTCAGACAACTTTCGAGTTTATTAATTGTGTTCTGCAGACGCATTTAAAGTGTGTTCACCAAATCATTATTAAATATTTGGAATTATCTACTAATCTTGCTTGTTAGCCTGAAACACTTGCCCAGACTGCAAAACATGGTGCCCGTAGATGGTAAAGGTGAGTAAGTTCGGAGCTGGGTGATGCCAGCAGACAAGAATTCCTTAATTGCTCTCTGTCGCTCTGTCATCGTTGAGGGCGATCGAACGGGTTAGGTTAGTGTTGTTCCCATATTTTATTTTTTTTTTACTTAATTATTCGCGTAGTTTCTTTTGCATGAGTCATGAGTCGTTATTTTTTTACTTACTGTGGCCTGCTCCAAGTTGCGGCAAGTCGTAAAAAGATGTTGTGGTGGCTCCGGCAATGCGTTCAAAGCCTTCACCAGACCCAGTCCCAGCCCACGATTGCAACCCGTTATTAAAATGGATTTCATCCTTATTGTCGTTGCTAGTGTTTCCACTCGTTTTCGTGACGAAATCTAATCGTGTAATTGAGATAACACACAATAAAACAGTAAAATTTAGTGTCGTAGACAAAGTTTAAACTGAAGCAGACAACATAAACTGGCACACTGTTCCTTGCTTCTTGCTACTCGCTCCTCGAGGCTGGCTACGTTTGCTTTTTTTTGTGATTGCGTTTATCGCACATTTCTATTTTCGAGAACAATTCGGCAAGCGACCGGCGGCAGCTGACAGAGTTGCCAGAGAGCCGTACGCAAATTAGTTGATAAGCATGCGGATTGGCAACCTTATGATGACGGCAAACCAACTGTTGCTATTAAATATTTGAAGTACGACAATTATATAAATGCAAATGTTGTTTATTATTTAAGCGTTATGTACGATTTTATTGTTTAACATGAGTGCTTGACGACCCTAACTAAAGCAGCCGTCATCATCTTCATTGGATTCGCTTTTCGACTCGCATTCGCGTTCAACAGCGCTGCCGCTGTTACGTAGCGAACTGCGCTGCCCACACTTTCCAATCATTCCAAGCGCTGTGACAGCGACAACATCGCTTTTATTTTTGTTTTTGCTGCGCGTCTGTGATTTCACCAATTCAACTTGAGAATTTTTGCACCACAACAACTCTCCTGCGGTCAAACGTGCTTCAACATAAATATATAATTTATACACCTGCAAATATGTCGCTTACACTGTGGAATTCGAGATTTTGTGTAACGTTAGTGCGACAACAGCATGCAACGTTATTTACGTCAAGTGCGTCAAGAACATTCGCAGCAAATAGTCTACACCACACGTTCAGTAACAATTATCAGCAACAACATCATAGAAATCTGACAATGAAGCCAACTAAAACAGCTGTCGCAGAGAAGGGCGTCCGCATCGATTCGCGTATCTCCGCCGAAGGCTCGAACAGAGCATCCGGCATCAATGTTCCCCCCTTTAATCATCCCCACTGCGATAGGCAGGCGATGTATAAGCAACCCGTGCGCAAGATTACAACACTGCGAGGTAAGCTAAGCCCATAACAGAAACGAGAATTGGCAACTCTGTGAGAGGATCAATATACACAATTCACCGTTGGCAATTCCACTCCAACCGCAATGGCGGCTTTTACTGTATCACTTTATCACATGTACATGGCATTCACATGTATATGTGTATAACTGTTAAGCGCCCCCGCGCTGCTCTGTGCTGCTGCACGTACACATTGACTTAACTTATCGAACGTCCATCGATTTTTTTTGCCGGCTTTTGTGTGTTGTTTTACATGGGCAAAGTTTATTATTTTTATGCACAGTCACGATAGCTCGGTCAGCTTAAGGGCATTTGGTAACAACTTTCTATCTTATAAACTTGTGCCTTTTTATCTATGCTTATTTTTGCAAGATTCACCGCTGATTGCTGGCTGCGAGAATGTTGGAGAACAGTTTGATTGGTATTTCACAATTCCACAGTGCATAGGACGGGAGATAAACAGGAGATTACGTCATATCATGATGATTATCATCATTCGCAATAACAGTCTGTCATCGTGAATATGTTCAAATGCATTTATCGAAATGTAATCGAGCTTGCAACAAATGCTGCTGGTTGTTGTGGCGGAGGCGTAGGCGTCCACACTAACTAGTTACTTTATCTGTATCTGTAGACCCCTGCTCCCTTACCCCAACCACAACCACAACTAACACTGCTTTGTTACATTTTTATGTTAATTTGAAGCTCCATAAATGCACCAAGATATATTTATAGATGTGTATGTAGATACGCTGCATAAGTGTTAATTTCTAACTTGATTTTATGGCTCGATAAGACGATTTATTTGAATCTTTCCACGACACTTATCGGAAACTAATTCCAATTCCAATTGGAATTCTGCATAAGCAAACGGAATTGATTAAAAAAAGAACAGAAACAAAAAGAGACGGCAGACTTGAAGGCATGCATTATACATTATTATATGTTCAATGGGCTGGCAACGTCTCGTTCTAGAACACCGTCCTCGTTAGCTCTGGCAATGCCCAGCTGCCTGTATTCCTTTTGAGTAGATCCCAAAGCGAGTAATAATTATATGGTAGTTGCTAGCCTGGTAACCATGGCAAACAATGTATTTTTGGGTGTCCAAAACAAACCACGTACAAACCAAAGGCGGAGTCTCCGGTTGATTGCTTCACATTGATTTGCACCGAGACAACAAAAGGGACACGTGCATAATTGATAATTGCAGGACAACACCAATTGAGAAACAGGGACAACAAATACCGGCGAGAATTCAGTCGTTGCTGTGTGGCACGTTGTGCTCGACAACATATGCATATATTTGAGTTTGTGCCCGCATCGCAGGCGGACGAGCAGTCGGCAGAGGGACGGAGTATTTACCGTTCCGCTTATATGGATATAAGATTACGAGAGAAAAAGACGAACCTGTCACAGGGTAGCCACAAACAGACCACCTGATCCACCTACACACATATATATATATATATACATACATATATGTATATATATATATCTGATATATATATAATGGATCGATGTATTTACAAATTTCAACTTGTGCGTGTTTTCATTGCAGGCAACTACGATTACGATCTGATTGTGATTGGCGGCGGTTCTGGTGGCTTGGCCTGCGCAAAGGAGGCTGTGGCAAATGGGGCACGCGTGGCCTGCCTCGATTATGTGAAGCCAACTCCAATTGGCACCAAATGGGGCGTGGGCGGCACTTGTGTCAATGTCGGATGCATACCCAAAAAGTTGATGCATCAGGCCTCGCTCCTCGGCGAAGCTGTCCATGAGGCAGCCGCCTATGGCTGGAATGTCGATGACAAGATCAAGCCCGACTGGAAGAAGCTCGTCTCCTCGGTGCAGAACCACATCAAGTCTGTCAACTGGGTGACACGCGTCGATCTGCGCGACAAGTATGTAGTCTATGATCTATATCCATATACATATATATATCTATATATTTATCTGTACATCTATATAATATACAGTTGCCACAAAAAATAATAGCAATGAAAAAAAAAATAAATTAAAGTTAATTTAATAATTTGAAGACTGAGAAATAGCTAAAAGAAATAATAGCATCACCTAATATATTTTTAGTTCATACTTCTAATTTTCATAATTATTTTTATATATATCTATTGCTTATTACTATATTTATCCCCTACTCATACACAGGAAAGTCGAGTACATCAACGGCCTGGGCTCGTTTGTTGATCCACATACGCTGGTCGCTAAGCTGAAGAGCGGCGATCGCACAATTACCGCCCAGACTTTCGTTATTGCCGTTGGTGGCCGTCCCCGCTATCCGGATATTCCTGGCGCCGTTGAGTATGGCATCACTAGCGATGATCTATTCAGTTTGAACCGCGAGCCCGGCAAGACACTCGTCGTCGGTGCCGGCTGTAAGTCTCTCTCTCTGTCTTATTCCACATCCTCCTCCACATTATTCAAATATGCTCTAATCTAATGCTTTGTCCCACCCCTCTTTAGATATTGGCTTGGAGTGCGCTGGCTTCTTGAAGGGACTGGGCTATGAGCCGACTGTAATGGTGCGCTCAATTGTGTTGCGTGGCTTTGATCAGCAAATGGCCAATTTGGTAGCCGCCTCCATGGAGGAACGCGGCATACCGTTCTTGCGCAAAACGGTGCCCCTGTCCGTTGAGAAGCAGCCGGATGGCCGCCTCCTGGTCAAGTACGAGTGCACTGAGACCGGCGAGATCGGTAGCGATGTATTCGATACCGTACTCTGGGCCGTTGGCCGCAAAGGTCTCGTCGAAGATCTAAATCTACCCAATGCCGGCGTGAAGGTCCACAACGACAAGATTCCGGTCGACTGTGATGAGACAACCAATATGCCCCACATTTATGCTGTCGGTGATATTATCCTTGGCAAGCCGGAACTGACCCCAGTGGCCGTACTTGCCGGACGTCTGTTGGCACGTCGCCTCTACAGTGACTCTGATCTGCGCATGAATTATGCTGATGTGGCGACCACAGTGTTCACACCGCTCGAATACGCCTGCGTCGGTCTCAGCGAGGAGGATGCGGTCAAGGCGCACGGCGCCGATGAGATCGAGGTATTCCACGGCTATTACAAACCGACGGAATTCTTTATACCCCAGAAGAGTGTTCGCTATTGCTATGTGAAGGCTGTCGCACAGCGCCACGGCGAACAGCGCGTCTATGGCCTCCATTATCTAGGACCAGTTGCCGGTGAAGTTATCCAAGGATTTGCCGCCGCTCTCAAGTCTGGCCTCACCATACCAACGCTGATGAACACCGTCGGCATTCATCCGACAACTGCCGAGGAGTTTACACGTCTCAGCATTACCAAGCGCTCTGGCCTGGATCCAACGCCTGCCAGCTGCTGCAGCTAAACGGGATCATATTTGCCTTATACCCACACCCACACAAACACACACACACACCCACACCCACACCGCATGTATATCTGGTTAGCTGGCTGGCTGGCAGGGGACACCAAACGGATTCGGAGTTGTTGCCGCTTTACAGCAATTAAAGTTCAAGATTTAATTTAGTTTCGATAGTAACACATATATACAAAACACATACACACTGACACACACACACACACACACACACACACACACACACACACACACACACACAGATGTAAAAATAAAGCGGCAAACGTTTAGAGAAACGCGCTGGACATTTGAACTTTAGTCGAACTGAAGCGTCTACGTGGGATTATCATCCATTAATGCCTTTAGCGTGCTGCCTTCACTCAAAATTACGAAATAACGTTATGTATGAACATTAAATATTATAATAAAAACAAATAAAAAAGGTATTTTTACGGTATGAAATAGAATTTTTCACCCACATACAAAACAAATTTGTGTTATTTACGGAGAAAAACCTGAAGCAAGCTACGCCTTTTCCAATGGGGTTTGGACACAGAAAAAATTCATATTTTCTAATTTCTGCAAAACATTTATTTCTTAATTTTTCTATTTGGATATATTTAAACTGTTTAACACAATGCATTAATTTAAATAATGAAGTAAACTATATAAAACTTATTTCAATATTTTGTATGGCAGCCTTTGGCAGCGCACACAGCTTGCAGACGCCGCTTCATAGAGCTTACCAGATTGGGTAAATCTCTGTTGTCTGGAATCTTCAACCACTCTTCAAGAATGATGTTTTTCAACTGGTACAGAGTTTTGGGATTTCTTTTTGCCACTTTTATCTTCAAAAAACTCCAAAGATTTTCTATTGGATTTAAGTCAGGACTTTGGGGTGGAGTGTCCAACACCTTTCCACAGTTGTACAGCAGCCACATCCTAACCATGTTTGCTTTATATTCAGGGCAGTTATCCTGATAAAATTTAAATGTCTGCTTGTTGTCAGCATGAAAACCGAATTTTTCCGCGGAGTTTTTTAAATTTGACCTAAGGATCTCCAAATATTTCTCCGCATTCAGCGTATTTTCAATAAATACCAGATTTCCAACTCCTTTGCTGGATATGCAGCCCCAAACCATAACGGAAACTTTGCCAATCTTCATCGTAGGTATTTTATTTTTGTTTTCGAAAGCTTTCAGGGGCTGCCGACAGACTCTTGACAACCCAGCATTATAGAAAAACTCTATTTTAGTTTCGCCACAAAATATGACGTCATTCCAAAATTCCAATGGCCTTTCCACATAAGTAACGGCAAACGAAAGCCGTTGTTCAACGTTAAGTTTTGAAAGCAGCGGCTCCTTCAGCGCAACATGTGACGTGTGACGATTGCGATTGAGTTGATTTCTCACAGTTTCACGACTTACACTGATACCATATTCCTCCTTAAGCTCGGATACAATCGTCCTTAGTGATATTTGGGTATTATTTTCCACTTTTCTCATTATTTGGCGAGCAACTTGAGAATTTATTTTGCGATGACGACCAATTATCGGTTTTGCCTCAAATATGTTTTCGTTTTTTGCTCGGTTCAAAATGTTATAAATTGTTTGTCTCGTTATTGAAAACATATCGGACAATAATTTCACTGATTTGCCCATCTGGTGGTTATAGCAAACCAATTGGGCGATATCAGATGGGACTCTCTTTCCAGGAATTATTTTATTTATGCCAAAATATACAATGTCTGTATTTGCAATTGGACAATTCAAATCAAACTGTAAACATTTTTGCTTAATAACATATGCGAAGCGCTAGATGAAGAGCAAGACAAAAAAGAGTGAGAATGCTAAAGTCGAGTGAGCCCGACTACGATATACCCTGAACCCAGCTGTTAAATATATTCTAATATTGTTGGCAAATTTCCCCTTGTAGTTAGCAGAGCCTGCACTGAAGAAAAAAAATTAAAGCAACGCATGTTTCCAGTATATGAGAACCTAGACATGGCTATATCGACTCGACGGTTGATCCTAATCAAGAATATATATACTTCATGGGGTCGGAGATGATTTCTTCTGGCTGTTACATACATTTGCATAAAACCATTATACCCTTATTACCTATTTTTAATGCGTTCAGGGTATAATAAAAAACGCGCATTTCTAACGGGACCGCCGAAAAGGGAATTTTCGATGATGGGATTTTTCGATGATGGGATTTTTCGATGATGGGATTTTTGGATGAGATTCTAAATTCGTCCTTTTGCTTAATTGCAGTGCTACTAATTATTCCTTGCCTGAACCGTGTCGAATACTCCCTAATGACTACAATAGACTTGTCTCAATTTTAAGCGGCTTGCCTCGTGAATAAAGTTTTCACATTTATTTGTGGGATTGGCCTCAACTAATTCATACAAACTATTGGTCTGATGGGGATTTTTCTGGGCTGTCCCCAGTACACGCAACAAATGATGATTTATCATTGAAGTATCCTTAGAAATATTATAAGAATGTTGTATTTCTTAATTTATTCTGTTTGTTACTTTATGTAATTTTCTGTGTCGACTGATATAGGCTGACATTAAATAAACGAATAAATATAATGCAAAATAAGATACTCACCGGCAAAAACAACAATAATAAGCTTAATAATAATCCTATCTTTAGTTGTTGTCTTCTTAACCAATCTTTGTCCATTCAATTAACACTCAAAGCAACTACAAATTGTTATTATTTCAACTGAACCTTTAACACTCATAAACATAAATCGAATTCATAGCATATTTTATTATATTAGTTAAGATATTGGCTATCAAAGCAACAAGAACAACATGAAAGGGAACGCATGCTATCAGTCTCTCTCTTTCGCACCTTGCCTGCTTTGCACTGCATCTTAAAAAAACACACTTTAAAAACAATTACATAATTTAACATTATGCAAATCTTAAGCAAGATATTCATCATTTAAACGTGATTTGTTTCAATCAGCGACTTTTTTAATGCCCATTCACGCAACGCTAACTGTTTTAAACACCCACGCCAAAATGTTAGTTGCTAGTCAAAGTATTCTCGCTCTCTCTCTCTCTCTCTAGCTCTCTTGCTCTTTTTAGTTTCTTAAGTCCAATTCGATCAAGAAAACATGAACTTGTTTTATTCATGCAGCTCCTTAAAATATATCACTTGGTAATCCTTAATGGTGTATCTCAAGTGTATCCCATAGATAAATCATAAAAAAAACTCGGCTCAACAGATCCTTAGGGTTTATGATTTATATTTTACTAGTTGGCAACCAATTAGAGACCGCTATACGGAAACATATATATATATGATTTTTTACATAGCCCATAACTCGTGATATAGATACATATTTATATATATATATATATATATATCCATGTATATTAGCATATCGAGTATTTTTCTATTTCGCGTTTATTTTGGGTTTAAGTTGTTGATTTCCTATTTGCGTATTTTGTTTTTAACAAATTCAATGACAAATTAACAAAGTGCTCGGCGCCCCCCTGCAAAACATTTTCCATTTTTTCCTTTTTTTTTAGCATCTTTTGCACTCCGATCTGTTTCCGCTTGCTGCTGCTCGCCAGGACATTCAGGACAACGAAAGAGCAAGTGTTTCAGATACAAGAGAGAAAAATATCAAAAAAAAAAAAAAAACCAACATTAATTATTTAATATATTATGTTAAATCATCAGATCAGATCAGATCAGCGCTCGCTTAGATGGCCGCCGCCGACTGCTTGGTGGCCTCATCCAGACGCTGCTGCTTGTTGACCGCCGATATGCACTTGGCCATTGTTGGCGATGCACGCGATATGGCATCGGTCATGAAATAGTCGCGCAGCTCCTTCTGCTTCACATCGATGGGGGTGCTGCTGATCGATTTGGTCTGCAAAAGGAGCACACACATTACATAGGATTTGGCATTCGTCAAGGAGCTGGGCAATGATCAACTTACAGGTGTTGCCTGGGTGGCGACACTGTCCGCCTGCTGCAGTTGCCCGAAGCGTGTCAGATGCGGCGCTATATCCGTGAGACGTGAGCGCAGCTCGTCGAGCGTGTCATAGGCCAGCGGTTTGCCGACCACCTCCGACAGAGCGCGTATGATCTTCCAATCTTCCCGGGCCATGCCTGGCGGCGAGACGCCTGGGTGTGTTTGCTGTGACCGTCCCTCCGTATTCACATAGGTCGCCTGCTTCTCGGTATAGGCGGCGCCCGGCAGAACAGCGTCCGCAATTGAAGCACCATTATCGCCATGCGATCCAATATAGACAACAAAACAATCCTTGGGCAACTGATCGCGCGTCAATTTGCCAGCATCGGCATTGAGCAGGAAGAGCACCTTCGGCTGTGCCTGCACCGCACGCTGCACGCCCGGCTGATAGCCCACATCGAAGGCGCCCACCTGCGAGGCGCTGTTATGCAGCACATTGAAAGCATTCCAATTCTAAAAAAAAATAAAACTTTCGATTAGGGAACCAAGTGTGGAGAGCTGATCTTGAGGTGGACTCACTGGCTTCTTGAGCTTCTGACAGTATTCGGCGATGGTGGCATGAATAGCGGCACCATCGGCACGCTCCAGCAGATCAACGCCAATGATAATCGCTGGCTTCTTGGCGCCCTCGAGCACCTTGGAGAAGGCATGGCGACCGCTGCACACATCCTTAATAATGTTGGGATCAGCGCCCAAATTTTGATGCTCATACGATAAATCAATATTGGGCCCAATCGAGGCAATCTGCAGTTCATTGTGAACGTAGGCTTTGCGCAGGCGCGTATTCACCAGCGGTGCCTCATAACGCGGATTGGTGCCCACAAGGAGCACGGCATCAGCCTGCTCCAGACCTGCAAACGATTTGAATATAATTGATAATCTAAGAAGGGTGTCTCTACGGGCATCACCCACCTGCGATGGTGCTGTTAAGCAGATAGCTTGAGCGCACATCGATGCCGCTGCCCTTGATAAAGTCCTGTTCGGTGACGAGATGTTCGGCACCAAGTCGATTAAGTAGATCCTTGAGTGCCACCATTGCCTCCACATCGGCCAATTGGCCGGCAACGCCAGCAATCTGACCATTTGCCTTCTGCAGGGCCTTGGCCACAGCGATCAGTGCACCCTCCCATTCCACTGCCTGCAGCTCACCATTGGGCATGCGCACCATGGGCGCAACAAGACGCTGACGCTTCAATCCGTCACAGGCGAATCGCGACTTGTCCGCCAGCCACTCCTCGTTGACGTCCTCGTTCTCGCGTGGCAATATGCGCAGCACCTCGTTGGTCCGAGTGCTGACCACAATGTTGCTGCCAACGGCGTCGAGCACATCAATACTGTCCACCTTGCGTATCTCCCATGGACGCGCCACAAAGCTATACGGCTTGTTTGTCAACGCACCCACCGGACACAGATCGATTACGTTGCCGGACAGCTCGGTGAGGAACAGCTTCTCCACATAAGTGCCAATTTGCATATCATTGCCGCGTCCCGTTGTTCCCAAATCATCGACGCCAGCTATTTCCGATGCGAAGCGGACGCAACGTGTGCAGTGGATGCAGCGCGTCATCACGGTCTTCACCAGCGGCCCAATATCCTTGTCTTCGACGGCACTGCAAAGCGAGAACAATTATTTGAATTAGGTGTGAATACTCTCCAGCCACTTCTTGCAATCTTCTATATATGCCCTAAATCGATATTTATCGATTATTTAAAGTTGTGGCTGTTATGAAAAAAATGGAAAATAAAACTGATTTGCATATGCTCGAAAGCTAGCTAAAAGTATCTCAGCTTTCATAAAATCTACGAGATCGACAATCTATAATTATCGATAGCAAGCAAAAGAAATGGAAACCAATGAGAAGCTAAAAAAACGTTGATGCGTTCCTCTCTTCTGGGAATTGTTCGTACGACTTACCGCTTGCCAGTGTAGTTGATGTCCGTGAAGCGTGAACGATCGGAGCCAAAGGCCATTGCCTGATCCTGCAAATCGCATTCGCCACCCTGATCACAAATGGGACAATCGAGCGGATGATTCATCAGCAGAAATTCCATGACGCCCTCGCGTGCCTTGCGCGTCAGATCCGAGTTGGTTTTGATGCGCCAACCCTTCATCACGGGCATGGCACAGGCGGCAACTGGCTTGGGACTCTTCTCCACCTCCACCAGGCACATGCGACAATTGCCGGCGACGGCCAAACGTTCGTGGTAACAGAAACGTGGAATTTCCACTCCAATCTCAGCGGCAGCCTGCACAAAACAGAATCGTTGAGTGAGTGTTTGGGACATGCTGGACACACAGACTGACCTGTAGAACTGTGGTGCCTGGTAGCACCATGACGGGAATATCATCGACAAAGACTTCGATTTTCTCGGGCGCCTTGGCCGGCGTTTGGGCCAGAATAGCGCTGGTGCGCACGGCTCGGCTGGCGATCTGGTGTGTGGGTGAGCCGAGGGCGCCCAGCGCCTTCACAAGCGGAGCACGTATCATATTTTCTGCAACACAACATAAATTGACAAGCAACCAAACATCAACATTCAGTTCGCAATTACATAAGTTGCAAACGGTCAGCAAAGCAGCCACATATCGATTTGTGGCTGTATGAAGGCTGCTTGCTCCGTTGTCAGGTCGTTGGCGGAACGCTTACCAAGTCCAGTTCAATTTACTAGGAATCTGTCAACACAAACAATACTTACCGATATGCTGGAAAATATTTAGCAGCGCCACAAAAATTTTTTAATACCGTGCAGACAACTTTTTTTATGTGGTTTTTGACAGTCGCTGGGTAATCGTGCGCAGGGCTGCCAACTGTTTCTTTGACAGCTGACTAACTGCGCGCTGCATTCAAACAGTGAGAACTCAGTATGCAAAATAAATAAAAATTAAAATATTACTTGATTTTGGCAGTGACTACTTAAGTGACACGAGAAATAATAATAAATTTAAAAATTACAACTTGAAAACTATCATTATTGATACGATTGCTTACTACTTTATTTGACTTTGATAACTCATATTGCAAAATTTTTGAGCAACTCCAATTAGTTAAGTCAACTTGTATTTGACTTAAATTGGAAAGTTAAGACAAAACCTTTGGAATTATTTCAAGTTGAACACAGAATTGAAGAAAGAGTATTAATGCTTAATATATTATTATTCTTCATCAATGGTAGCCCTGGTTATGAATGGCACAGACCACAGCTGTTTAGGGTTTGTTTACTTATTTTACCGTATTTGCCATTCACATGTCGCAGTTAGCGCGTGCTAAACTAGTTTAATTTTCAATTTGAAATTTAAATTTGTAATGCAAATGTTAATAAGTTAGCAGAAAAAAGCAGAAGAAACTGAAAAAAGCTAAAAGCAATGGCTACCACAGAGCGGCACACACTTCATTAAACTGCGAAATGTGAGCGGCACTTACCGATGTTGGCGCCACACACAACATACAGAGAATACAGGCGAACGCATGTGGCGTCGCATTGATGCGGCTGCGGCGCCACGAGCGAGGTTTGTTTGATTAGAGATCTGACATGAGAGTCACGCGAAAAACCACGATACAAATGCACAAAAGCAAGGATGATGCTGCTTGTGAAGTGTATGCATTGTGTTTGATTTTGAATGTGTGTGTGTGTGTATGTATTTGTGCCAACGCACGATTTGTGGCTAGTTTAGAGTTGAGTGTGTGTTCCGTCTGCTTTCGTGACACGATAACTTCCCACCGTTCACGTCAAACTCGAGACAAAAAAAAGAAGAAAAATCAAAAATCAAACCAACGCAAAGCTACCACTCAATATTGCTAGTAACTCCAAATTATTTGTAGTTGTAGCTTAAGTAATTCATATTAAATAAACATAAAAATGAAGAGGGAAAAGGCAGTTAGGTTCGACACGCTCGCATCTCTGTGCCAGTCGGTTGTCTACTTACTGACTGGTGCTTGCCAGGTATAATCAGATAAAAATATATTATTACGTACCAGTCCGACATTTCATTGTTAATTGAGCGGCGTTGGCTGCACATCACCGGCAAAAAAAATCAACAGGAAAGAACTGTTATGTGTTAGCCATGCCGAAGATTAAATACCCTAGTAGCTGACATCTACATTTGTTAATATCGTAAAATGCTTATATAAATATGTAGGTAGGCAGCATTGCAATGCTCGCTGCAATTGTATTTGATGAAGTTAATTTTTATATACCTTAAACTTATTTACACACTTAACAACACAATTCGTATGCCCAAAGGCACAAAAGAGTGTGAGAAACCTTTCTGGCCCTGAATGATTTGAGATTGAGACGTGCCTGATATCTCTTGGCATCGCTATCGTCGTCGACTTCGACTTCGGCGTCGGCGTCGGCATCAGCGTTGGCGTTGGCGGGCAGTGATGCTGCGCGATGCCCGTCTTTCGTTGGCGTCTGCTGGCTGTCGTCTGTCGGCTGTCGTCTGTCGCGCCTCTCCGTGCATTGCTTTTATCTGGCTGCATCTCAGTTTTTCGTAATTTTGTTGCTGTTGCTGTTGTTCCTCCTCAACATTATCGCATTCGTATCTGCTGTTCTTGTTGTTGTTGCTGCTGCTGCTCCAGCTGCAGACGTGTCGCCACAATTTGCCGTCAAACACCAGTGCCGCCGCTTGGCGCCTAAAAATCAAACGGGGCGCCATGCAACAAATTTTTAAAAATAACGTGCCACAAACCTGACGGCGATGTCGAAAAGAACACAGTGGCGAAAATTTCGAAATTGAACCGAAAAGACCCCTAATGAATAAATCTAATAATTAATTTTAATTGAATGATTTAACTAAACGTAAAAAGTACACTTAATCTAATTATGCGTGGAAATTAAAGCAATTTATTTTTTACCTGATGAACTAATAATTAATGTAAACTAAATAATTTCCATTTATGGTAGTTCTCACTTGCGAGGGCCCACTGTATTGGGGATTTGTTCGCCTCGCGGCTATTTTTGCGCGCCTCGGCGCATTGTTAATGATCTTCTCTCCCCTCATCTGAACTCTTCTGTTCTGCTCTGTATTCTTCCCGGGAGCGATTCTGTCTCGACGTCTGCCGCATTTTTTTTTTTTTTTGCTCCTTTTACAATGTGATAATTTTAAACAATTTACTCCCCTTTTTTGGCCCGACGGCGCTCGCTTAACGGTGTCCTTGACTGCGCCGCCTTATATTTTTTTGTGGCAGTTTCTGGAACTGGAGCGAGATGAGGTAGTAATTTCTTTGCAAGTCATAAAGAAAGACAAAACAAATGACTTTAAGATATGCATAATATTATTATAATTATATGTGGCACACAGTTTGCCTCGCTAATATCGCCACGCATAGCAACAACAATAACAGCAGCAACTCCAGACAGATGACAATGCTGATAATGGGCCACAAAGCGACAGGGTCACTGCCAGGCAGCATCATCAGCAGCGGCAGCAGCAGCAGCAGCATCGGCGCAGGCGCAGCAGTCGCATTTCCTTTGGTGGGGTATTCGCTGGGGGTCACATGCAGCACTGTCCCGGCAATAAGACGCCGACGCTAACGCCGACGCCGACGCCGCTGACTCCATTCAGCGGAAGAGAGTGAGAGGGAGATGGAGAGAGCGCACGCAAGCAAGCATCGTAATCTCTGCCGTGAGCAAAAATTCATTACGAGAGCAGTGCTGCCGCTTCGTAGATCGTTCGTTCGTTCGACCGGCATTGGCTCGGGTCGGCTCGGATCGGCTCGGCTCGGCTCGACTTGGCTCGGCTGCTGTTTGGGCTCTGGCTGTGGCAGTGGCTGTGGGCTCCCCAATCTTTCCTTTGAATAAAACCAGTGCCCGCTTGCAATTTTCACTTAGTTTGAGTCCGAACGGCGACTACGCCGGCTCTGTCCGTGTGTGCGTGAGTGTGTGTGTGTGCGTGTGTGCGTATGTGTGTGCATGCGTTCGTTCGTTCGTTCATTCGATCGTTCGTAAGTCTCTCTGGGCAAAAGCACGAAGCGCATTCAAATTGTCACAGATAAACAATCGAAAAAAGCGCGCGCCAAACTTATTTTCATTTGTATTTACTTATTTAATTTATTTTTTTTGAAAATTCATTTCATTTGGTGCAATTTTTTTCCTACACGTTTATTTTTATTTTTGTTGTTGTTTCTTTATCAGAGCAGCGCCTTTAACGCATGCGCAACAGTGAAAAAAAAGAAAGAAAAAAAAAACAAATGAATAAAGAACGGAAACAGAAACTTATTTAATATTGAGAATCGCTTTGTCATCGACGGCGCATACATATTTATCCGTTTCTTGTTTTGCTTTATTTTGCGTGTGTCCGTGTTTTATTTTATTTTTTTTAAATTTCAATTTTTGCTGTTTTGTGTGCTACGAATCGGACGCCCCACCAGTATTTACCTGACATCATCTGCGCATCATTATCGCCATCTTCATCATCATAATCATAATTATAATCAGCGACATTGTAATCGGTATTTGCGGTTGACATCTTTGCGGGCTTCATTCAGAGCAAAATCAACCAAAACAAACACAAAATAACACAAATAAAAAATAAAAAAAAAACAACAAGAAAAAACAAAACCAACAACCACAGAACGTTACGGGTAAGTACGTTAAGTGTTTTTTATTATCATTATTATTATGGTTATTATTATTATTATTATTATGCTCATTATTTTTAGTATAGTATTTTTGTCATTATGATTATTGGGCTTTTGTCTACAAAAAGAAAAAAACATTTAAAAAATACTTTATTTTTATTTAATATTGAATTTAAACTTCGGTTTCTGTGCAAAAGTAAGTCTATAATTTGTGGCATATAAATTAATTAACCAAATGCAAAAATTCAGCAGAAATCAGCAAACGTATAATGCAAAAATATAGTTGTAAAAAAATAAAAATAAATATAATGCTTTGATTTGCTAATTTAAAAAATTTCTTTTAAACGGAATTGGTCAGTATATTATAGATTATAGTGCTAAAAAATATTAATTTTAAAAGTTAAATATTTCAAATTAGCTCGATTAATGGGAACACTGCAAAATCCTTATTTCAAATTCATTCAAATATCAAAAATTACCAGTCTGACAATAATTCAGTTAAGCATCGTTGCTTGATAGTTAATCAGAGTCTAAGTAAAACAACTGTTATTAAAAAAAAAAAAAATGGTTTTTCAGTTGTTGCTCTTTGTTTTTTATTGTTGTTGGTTTCGGGCAAAACGGTAGCCATATATTAAGCTAATTTCCTGTGTGATCTCAGCCAGCACACACACACACACACAGACAGATAAAAATGTGTCTAAAAGAGAGCCGAAAAACAAAAACAAAAAAAGTGCCACAAGCAACTCCCAAAAATGGTCAAAATAAACGCGGCGCATGTTTTGGCCAGCAGCAGCAGCAGCAGCAACAACAGCATTTGAGGCAGCATAAATAAAAACAAATTAAATGATTTCTTATAACGCATTTTGTGGCTTGCAGTGCGTCAAGCCGTCCATCCGTCCATCCGCCTGTCGCCCCCTACTCACCGTCACTGTCACTATTTCTCTCTGACGATCCGTGGCCATCCCGGGTGACGCCTGTGCAAAATTTATGGCCTGCATTTGTTGTACAGCAACAACAACAACAACAACGAGCCAAAAGAGAGATACACACTAGCATAAGTAAGGAGTGCTCGAATGCTCGAGTTGAGCGTCTGAAGATACCCTGTAAACAAAAAGGGTCAACTGTTTGGCATACCGAACAGGCAAAAGCACAAAAAGCAGTCAGCACAGCTCTGTGCGCTGGTCCAAAACATACCATTCAATAATTCATTACGTATAGGGTATACCAAAAAAAAAAAAATAAAAAAATGAAAAAACAAAAAAATGAAAAAAAAAAAATGTAAACTGAAGAGAAGAAAAAAAAAACTCAAACGACGTCGCCATAAAAAATAAATTTTCGGCCCACATGCGATGGATCCGACGCGGAGTCGCTCGCCACTACAGATATTAAAATATATTCCTCGTGACGGCAACAGCAGCAACAACAACAACAACAACAACACTGGTAACAGCAACAACAACAACAACAACATTAGCTCCACATATGCGAGTATTGCTTGGAGTTGCGTGTGATCTGGACAGTGTAGACTTACCGTTCCCCGTGCGCCCCTCGACCCCGCGGCCGTTTCGCGTTTTACGTTAAAGTTTCAATTCATTCATAAAAATAAAAAACTGTGTGTCTCTCGAGTTGGGTGTGCGTGTGTGTGTGTGTGTGTGTGTGTGTAGTTGTCTGCTTCAATGAAACTACAAAGCATGAATGAAAATAAACACATGAATGAAGCTACAGCCAGATATAGGAGTCTCTCTCTCTCTCTCTCTCTCTCTCTCTCTCTCTCTCTCTTTCTCTCTCTCTTTCTATGTATTTTGCCTGTTACTAGGTAGGCGTACAAATTGCTTCGGTCTCGTCTCCGCCTCGCAACCAAGAGAAATCTTTCTATGAACTGGCTTGTACCCCCCTGCCTCCTGTCCCCTGCCCCGTTCTCCACGATTTAACAGCATCCTAAAATCTGCCATTTTGAAAACGATTTGGCCATATGGCCAAGATGCTTGCTTACCAGATGTTTTGCAACAAAACCCAAGAGTACAACTTTTTGATGCACCCAAAAATTTACATAATTCGAAAAGAGTTTTCAAAGAAAAGTTTGCAATTTTTATATTTCAAGTGATGAAAGCAAAAAAAATATAGTTTAATTATAAAAAAAAAATAGGTCAACAACAACAATAAATAATAGTAAAGAAAACTAATTTTTGAAAAATCAATTACTTATTATTGTGAACAAGTTTTTATCTCGAATTTGAAATCCCTTAAAATATTTATGCTGAATGAAATTGGCTCGATTTTCAGAGATTGTGTTTTTATTTTAAACTTTTAAAATAAAAATAAAAATAAAAAATAATGATAGACCATTCAGTAATTGTGAAAGATGTGATCGTATGGATCTCTAGAGAATATCGAATGCTGCATGCCACATACAAACATACATGTACATATATATATGTATGTGTATTTTTGTGCATATGTATTTCCTGCTTTGCTCTTCTTTTTTGGGGTTTTTTTTTTCGTTTTGGTCGCATTATTTGCATACAATGACGAGATGAGCGAAATGATGATGGTAATGATGACGATGGTAATAATAATCATTATGATGAGATGATATGATGATGTGATCGAGCAGCCAAACTAAATGTAAAGCGGCAACAAAACGTGGCTAATAAATTAAGCAAAGCGTCAACAAAGCTGTTGACAAATGTCACTTTTGGAACGCCAACGCCGGCTATTGACAAAAACAAAATATATAAATATAAATAATAATAAATATAATAAATATAATGTGTGTGTGTGTGTGTGTGCTAGCTAGTATAATGTAGGTGAATCCCAATCGGACTAGAGTGAAATTGCCATTGGCGGAAAACGGCCTAAATGAGAGGAGAAACGATGTGAGATCATTCAAGGCGTGGGCCATCATCAAATGATTCACTGTAGAAATGTGCCGTGCTATTAAAAAAATAATCAAGATCAGTTAAAGACATATTTTCCCATAATACATACAATATCCTTCTGAAAGCTTATCGCATTTCTATCAGAAGACGTTCAGAGGGCTTTTCCGATTTTCTCTGTAAATTAAACTAGTCGAATATAAAATGCATTTTGCTTGAATACTTTCCCATTTTCTGGTTAAGCCACACACCAACTTCCGGACCTATAAGGAAGTGGCATGTGTTTGTGTGGCACGAACATCTGACAAGCTGTAAAGCTGAAAAGCTGCAATTGGCCAGCACTCGACTGCAGTTCATCAATCAGCGAAGCCAGACAACATCATTGATCAATGCTGAGCTGAGCTGAGGTGAGCGGATGCAGTGGATACATGGCATAGGTTTGGGTATAGGTATAGGTATAGAAATAGTTGCAGTTATAGTTATAGGCAGGTATATCAATTGGTAAAGGTGTATGTTTAACCATAGCTAAGTATAGGTATATTCCGAGTTATAGAGATATAGGTTTGGCTATAGGAAAAGGTTCAAGTTTGGTAAGTAGAATAGAAGAGTATCTATAGGTGTAGATGTAGGGATATGTACAGCTAAAGTTATAGGTAAAGGTATAGATATAAATATACATATCGGAATAAAAATAGAATAGGTATAGGTAAGGGTATATATAGATACATACGTAAGTTTATTGGAATTGGTGTGGATGTAGTTGAGAGTAGGGGCATATAAAACTATTGCTATATTATTGGCCTCTGTACAAATGAGAATTCAATCAATTGGCTGACATTTAATGGAGGGAACCGTCAAATGTGATTGATTGATAATTAAAAGTGGCGCCCGCCAGCCGACGCACTGCAGCATAATGATCGGCGGCATTGCGTCGTCAACTGGCGGCAGTCGAGAGTCGAGAGTCAGCAGTCGACAGTCGAGAGTCGAGAGTCGACAGTCGAGAGTCGACTTGGAGAGTCTCGGGGAGAGCGTGTCTGCAACTCTTGGAACCGAGTCTTAAGCATTTAACATATGATAATGTGGGGCCTTCTAATTTTGTGCGTTGCGCTTTCAAGTTTTGCCGCGATTGCGATAAAAACTGCCTCTTAAATCAGGACCAGACTGGATCTGGAGAGAACGGGAGAACGGGAGAGGATGGCTGAATTCTAGAACTGGTGACTGAACCAGCATTTTATTGTCATCTTGGGTTTTTGCATTCGATTTGAATCTCATTTAAAGCGGCGCCTGCTTCACAAAATCGAACTCTTTTCATAAAGTTGTTTTTTTGTGCCGGTGTTTTTTGCATTTCGCATCCAGTTTGTTGAATTTCATTGACAAAATGAAGCAATATTTTAAAGACTAACTAAGAAAACATTAATTTAATTCGCTCTCAAAAGATAAACTAGAAGCTCAGCAAATAGGCTTAAAGTTTCAAAGATAAATCGAGAATCTTTTTATTTGCAATATCGTAATATTTTATTACTGATGATGTGTATTTAAATTTTAATCCTTGGGAAAATTCACAAAGTTTATTTTTAATGAAAAGTTACTTTTAGGAAACCTGCTTAAATTGAGATTGTGTTAAAGTTGCAATAAAATATTTATTATCTTCAGTAGCCAATAGTTGTGAACTCAATGCTCCCAATTTGGATTCTCATAAAGACGTCAGAGCATACAAAATTCGTTGTGGATTTTCCAACTCATTTGGCTTTCATATGTGAATTTTTGGCGCACACAGAAATTAGTGTTTTGGGCACGTTTAGCGTTTGGCAAAAAAAAATAAAAGTTAAGTTGAAAGAAAAGATTTTTAATTTGTGTTTCCAGCTAATGAGCTTTATTTAATTTTATTAATGGAATTGCCAACATTTATCATAAATTACAAATCGCGATCGTGATAAGAGCGCCAGCAACAACACCAACACCAACTGGTTGTCGATAGTCTAGTCAAGTTCCCAGTTTCAAGCTCCCAGCTCCGATCTGTGATTTCCGATTCGCGATCTTCTCCAGTGGCTGCTGCTGCGACGGCGAAGGCGAAGGCTTCGTCATCTGTTCATCTGTTGAATAATTAAGTTGTCGTGTGTTGCTTTGATAATGACACACAATGTTGTTGTTGTTGTTGTTGCTGTTGTTGCTTTTTTGTTTGCGTTTTTGTGTGCTTTGTCTTTGAAGCGCCGCACTCAAATTATTTGCTTAATTTTATTGCCCGTTTTTTGGCTACAAATTTTTCTTAGCCATTGTCTCTATGGGCAGTACCCAAAAAAAAAAACAAAAACAAAAACAAAAACATATATATATATGTATATGTATATATATATATATATATATATACATATCTCACAGCATCTCATTCTCCACACATCCATCCCCTTCCCCAGCTTCATTTTTATTGGCAAGCGTTTGCTAAAAAGCTAAAAGCAAATTAGCTTTTATTTATTATCTGGTCTCTGGTAGTATCCACTAAATTTGAAAGGTATTTTGCTAGTAACACCCTTTAAAAATCTGGAAAAAAAAAAATTTTGGACCGCGCCCACTCCCGCCCCCAAACACCGATAAATGCCCATAACTCCCGCCATTTAAAAGCTACAGTTACCAAACTTGGAGGGAAGATTATTAGGAAGATTTCCTAAAAGATTATTAGAAAATTTCATATCTTCCGTAATTAAAGAGCAACAGCCAAACTTCGAAGAAGGGTTACTATCTTATATCTACCTCAATCTAAAAGGCAACTTGGACAGTATTCCTCGGCTGCACACAAATTATGGTTTCATAGTATTTCGCTGTCGGTTACTTTCGACTGCAACGTTCTCTCTTGTTTTAAATCGAATTTTGAGGGAGCTTCACTGTATGTTGCAAGTGTTGTGTTAATATTTAACATGTACACAATTTATTATTGAAAATATGAATTTATTAAGTAAACAACTCATAACAGTGAAGCATAAAGGATAGAAATATTAAGTGTATTAAGTATTATATTATTATTATTATATATTATATTATTATTATTATATATTATATTATTATAATATAATTGAAATCGGAACAGAAATTTAAAATTTTTAAAGAACCTCCTAACGGAACTTATGATAATCTTAAGCAAATGGTACCGCATAGCGGTTGATCTAAATTGGTTTATTTTTTCAACTTTTGTCTTGTACCGTTGCTTACTAATATCAATACGGAACCGAAAATAATTTAAAAAAAAACATTATCCTTCTACTTACACTTAAAACTTAATTAATTTCGGGTTGACATCCAGTGAAATACACTTAGAATTTGTATCAATTTTAAATCAATCCATAGCCTGAAACCAAGAATTCGTATAAACCAGATACTATTTGAGCAAAGCCACAAAATGAAGAGCATTATTAATTATAATTAATATCGTTCAGGAATAAACCCTGGGATAGATAAAACAGCTCAACTTGACTTCTTCAAAATTCTGATAGTTGTTATTTTTGTTAAATTCAGATTATTATTAAGTAGAATTTAATATATATACTATATAGTGTCTACACTCTGAACTAAATCGCCTTGAAATGTAGAAAATATATAAGTATATGAAAACACATTTCTTAAAATAAGAAAGCGTTTTTCTTTATTTTGTTTTTTTTTTTTTTGTTAGAAATATATTTTATAGTAATAGAAAATATTTCTATAAAGTAGAAAGGCAAAAACTTACTTTTTTAAAAAAATTCTATCTGAAATTCAGAAAAAAAATCGGAGTTTAGTTGCTGTCCTGTTTGGGGAGCGAGAGAGAAAAATCGTAAATCGTTTTCAAAATATTCATTCAAAATCGATAGTCAAAAATTGAAGTCGATTTTTTCGATGTTGCAAATTTTGATTGATCAGATCATTTTTTAACTGTAACTTTTAAAAAACATCCTTTTAACCAATAAAACAAATATTGTTTTGCCTTTGCAGCTGGGCAGGCGCGCAGTTGGACCCGGCCTGGATTGGGTTCTGGGAGCGTGCATAGAATGCAATTGCTGCCATGTGCCCGTTAATTGCCAAGTTGCTAAAACGCATGGACAACGGGTAAACAAGAGCCCCAATCAAAAGCTACAGAGAGAGGGAGAGATTCAGTGAGAGTGAGAGAGAAAGAGAGAGAGAGAGAACCATTGAGTGAGAATTGTTGTACTTAAGAGGCCAGACGAGAGTATGAAGCACTTTTATCTGAGCACCTTGCTCTGCCTGTGGTTCCACTCCAGTGGCTCCAGTGGCGATCGTCTCTATGGCCTGCACACGGATGAGCTGGTGGCGGGCGAAGGACAGCTGGTGGTGCCGCGGCGTGTACACACCGATGGCGCCTTCATGACGCACACGCTCCACTATGCCCACCAGCAAGATCATCGACGGCAGCGTCGCAGCGCTGAGGCACAGCCGGAGCTGGAGCCAAAGCCGGAGCCGGAGCTGCATATCGAGCTGCCGCTGCGCGACGAGACGCTGCATCTGGAGCTGACGTAAGCTGACTTACATGCCCCAGTTGTTATTGTTGTTGTTGTTGTCTTAGAGAAATTATCCTTATGCAGGCCACAGAGCTACTTCCTGGCGCCGCATCTGATTGTAGAGCGACATCGTCGCGATCTGAGAACCCGTGCGCCGCCGGCAGCTCATCAGCTGAACTGCCATTTTCATGGCAAGGTGCGCGGCCAACCCAGCGCCAATGTGGCCATATCCACCTGCTCCGGTCTGGTATGTACAAATTAACTATTCACAATTAAAAAAAAAATCTGACAATTTTCCCAGAATTAGATACATTTAAATTAATGCTTTGTTCACTTTCCTTGCCTCGAGCAGTTGCAAGTTTGTTGCCTAAGTCATTTGTCTGCGTGCAAGTTTGTTGCCTAAGTCTTTGGTTTTTGTTATGCCACAGGTGGGTCACATCAAGACGGCAAGCAACGAGTATTACATAGAGCCCTCCAAGCAGCATGCGGCACATCCAACCAACGGCCATCCGCATGTTGTCTTCCAGCGCTCCTCGGTGAAGCCCAAGCAGAAGGTAAGCAAAAAACAAAAACAACAAAAACAAAATAATCAAAAAGGAAACAAATCCAACAAAATGAAATCTTTCGCTAATTTGGGACCATTTGTATTGGTGGCGGGTAGGCGGGGCGTCGCCGCAAGCGCAAGCAGCGCAAGGAGCACCGTAACCATAATTACAGCTACAACCACAACCACAACCAGAGCCCAAGCCATGGCCAAAATGGTGTTAGCAATTGTGGGACAAGGGAGCCGCGACGTCGCATGGAGACACGTCTGGAGTGGCAGGCGCGTGGCAAATTTAAAATACAAGGCGGTCGCAAGGTGCGTCGCCATCGTCATCATAACCATAACCATAACCATCATCATCACCATCATCATCAACATTCACATCCTCATCCACATACACATCCACATCCACATCAACACCAACATCCACATCAACATCGTGGGTATTCGCATACGCATCCGCACACAAAATTCAAATACGATACACAAGTGGAGGCGGATACGGAAACGGAGATGGAGATGGAGACGGAGGTGGTGCATGGGGAACAGCAACGGAGCAGACGCTCGATTAGCAGCCGACGGCACGTGGAGACGCTCATTGTTGCAGACGCAACGATGTCAGCATTCCACAAGGATGTTGTCAGCTATCTGCTGACCATTATGAACATGGTGTCCGCCCTCTACAAGGATCCCAGCATTGGCAATGCCATCGAGATCGTTGTGGTGCGCATCATTGAGCTGCAGGAGAACGACACGGAGCCGGAGCTGAATCTAACGCAGAATGCCCAAAAGAATTTGGATCGCTTCTGCAGCTGGCAACACAAGCTCAACAAACTAAATGAGAATGATCCGCATCATCACGATGTGGCAATATTGATAACACGCAAAAATATTTGCGGCAACAATTGCATGTGAGTATTGGAGAACCCCCCCCCCTCCACCTCCAACTTGCTTCCACCTACAACTGCACCTCCCTTCTTCTTGTCGTTGTTGTTGTTGTTGCAGGACGTTGGGCCTGGCCAATGTGGGTGGCATGTGCAAGCCAAAGCAGTCGTGCAGCGTCAACGAGGATAACGGCATCATGCTCTCCCACACAATCACACACGAACTGGGCCACAAGTAAGTCAAATCATATCTACTTATCACGATTATTCAGATTATTATTTTAGAAAATTCGAAAATTCGAAAATTCACAAAATGGTGACTCTGACTTTCGTCCTAGTGGGCTTTTCCACATTTTCATAGTTCCATTTAAAATTCTAGCAAACTATTTCACAATGTCGGAAATCCATTTTCCGTGATTTAATTCTGATTGCAATATTTGATTCTGCTTTTTATACGATTACTTTAAAAATCATTGTTTTGGACGTTGAAGAATTGGAAGAAAGATGACTCAACAAAACATTTTTAATAGCTTCAATAGGGGAATTACAATTAATTAAAGGGAAAGGCATATTAAAATTAGTACATCAAATTCTAAATGGATTATTTATAGCATAATTCGAACTACAAGTTTGAAGAAAGATAGGTAGAAAGTTCCTTGTATTTCTGATCGGAACTGTAAAAATTATTTGGCTAATTAACTCCGAAGAATCAATCTCACCATTTATAAGCTTGTGTAAAAAGATTACGCCAAGAATTGTTCTACGATCAAAAAGTGAAGGAAGATTAATTAATAGAAGTCTACTACGGGAAGAAGGTAATCTAAAATTAGTAGTTCAGTTTAGACGTCTAAGTGCAAATAAGAGAAATTGCTTTTGCACGGATTCTATTCTGTCCTGATGAACCTTGTAATTGGGTGACCATATACAAGACCCACATTCAAGAATAGGACGCACAAGAGACATGTAAGGAGTTTTAGTGATATAGGGATCGTCAAATACTTTTGACCAGCGCCTAATGAAACCTAGGAACAGTCGCAGAAATATGCTTGTCAAACTTAAGCTTGGGATCTAAAAGGATACCCAAATCATCAACACATTCTATGCGTTCCAGTGGTTTGCCATTAAGGAAATAATTGATTAAAATAGGCATTCGCCTATAAAAGGACATGACTTTGCACTTATCACAATTAAGATTTAATAAATTAATACGACACCAGGCTTCAAAACTATCTAAGTCAACTTGAAGCCTCTGTCCAGTAAGAGAGTCATTAGTTGATAAACACAACTTAACGTCATCGGCGTACATCAGTACCCGAGAATAACTTATAACGGACGGATTCATTGGTTTTCTAAATTTGAAAATAGTTTTTCAATTTTAAAAAATAAAAATCTACTTCGAGGAAGCGTTTTACTTGCAACCCTAGCAAAATGGGAGAACATTTTTGTTTGTCAGTTGCTTACAAAAATTTTTGAAATATATATATATATATATATACATTTATTATATATTTTATTGGAAAATGTGGAACTAGATTGGATGAGGGAAAGTTGCATTTTTGTGGCGATTATTTGTTAAACTCATTGAACGGAGACGAGAAACAGCATCTGGTGCATATTGCATGTGTGCCCCTTAGGCCCACATTTGCATACGGTCAGTAGACAATCGCTGCCGTTGGCCAACATTGAAATGCACTTTCAGCCACTCACTCTGAGCCAGTGGCAACAACAACAACAACAGCAACAACAACAGCAACAACAACAACAACAGCAACAACAACAGCAACGACCAACGCAATGCAAATGCAAATGCAAATTCAAATGCAAATGCATCAATTGATCTCGGCCAGCCCAGAGATTTATGTGCAGCCCAATTCGTTTAATGAATGAAGCAAAGCAACAACAACAACAACAACAACAACACCACCAACAACACCAACAACAACTTTAATAACAACATCAACTGAAACAGCAACAAATTGAATGAATGGCTGCTTTAAGTGGACGCGACGGATGCTTTGACACCTGCGTGTGTTTTGACAATGATCGCCTGCGTTGCACGCCCACAGTATAGTATAGTCGTGCTGCCCCTCTGCCCCCCCCCCCCCCCCCACTACACCTGCCACGCCTCCACCTTTCCGGCCCGCTGCCTTCCTCTGGCGATATTCAGACTCAATTAGTCGCTGAACCACTGACAGAAACACACTTACTCGCAGCTAGTGATGGACAATTAAAGCACCAACATTCATATCGATTGGAATCAGGAAAAACTTTGAGTTTTTCGAAAGTACGTCTGCATCTCAAATAATTGCTCTGTTCAATTTCGAATTGGTATCAGCGAAAGTAGGGCAATCAAAACTTTATAGGAATTGTTTGGAAAAGTATCGGAATCGTCAGTAAAAAGAAGTTAAAGTTTCCTTCGATTTCACAATCGTTTACATAATGTACATATATAATTTATATATAATTTATTAAATATTTATTACATATTTTAATCTCACTGATTTGATAGACATGATTTACGAATGAAAATATTCCAGAATTTTTGAAATTGTTTTCACAAAAAATTCCATTTCTATATTCTAGCTTAAAAAATAAAATTTAGTGCTGAATCTGCTTGCTATGTTTAACTATAGTAGATGTCAAATCGCTGATTTTTGGTCCATCCCTAAAGAGCGAGAAAGGGAGAGAGAGAGAGGGGTAGAGAGGGAGAAGGAGACAGAGAGCAATTTTGTAGCACTGGCAGTTGTCCGGTTTCGTAGGCTTATCTCGTTTCGTGTTCGTGCCAAGTGGATTTTTGTAAAACGCCTTATAAGCGCAGCCAAGTGCCCGTCAGTCTGGTGTGTTCCGATTGACTCAACCAGCCAGCCAGACAGACAGACAGACAGACAGACAGTCAGACAGGCAGCGAGCTCAATCTTCATTATACCCTGTAATTAGTTAATCGGTTGCAGTACTGCACCTTTGCTTAAAACACATAAATTTCCGTTCAACAATCATATAAACTTCCTCGTATCCTCATCGGATCGGGGGATCGCATATAGATCAAAAAAGTTCAAGTAGATAAACTAAAATTTCAAAAAAAAATTCCATACTTTTGTTAAGATATTATATTTCATAATTCTTAAGGAAGATTTTTTTAAGATTTTGAAAAAAGATTTCCACATTCCAGGGTGTTTTTATTCGTGTACACATAATTCTTACATTAGTTTTTTGTTGGTATTATTTTTATCAATCAATAAAATTATATAAATTCATATAAAATCATTTTAGATAGTGTAGAAATTCACATAATATAATTTGATTTTTGATTAATTTTAATTCTAGTGTAACTTTAAAAAATTATTATTTTTTTTTTTTGCTTTTTGGAAATTTATTTCTTTATGGAGTAAATTTTCTTGGAAAAAGCATTTGTAATTTTCATATTTCGTTTCGTATACTTACAATTTATTTGTGAAAAACAGAATTTTTGTGTACTTTTCAAGCGATTTTCCCAATTGCATATTGACTTTTTTAGGGTGAAAATCAAAAATCTTGGTTAATTTTTAATGTGTAATACTTACTTGATATTATTTTTATTAATCAATAATAATATATAAATTCATATAAAATCATTTTAGATAGTGTACAAATTCACATAATATTATTTGATAAAAGCTTCAAATTTGATGACAATTCTAAATTGGGACCCTTAATTTGGAAATTTATTTCTTTATGGAGTAAATTTTCTTTGAAAAAACATTTGTAATTTTCATATTTCGTTTCGTATATTTAGAATTTATTTCTGAAACATAAAATTTTTATATTCTTTTCAAGCGATTTTCCCAATTGCAGGTTGTCTTTTTTCAAGGGGAAAATTCGAAGATTTTGGTTAGTATTTAATGTGTAATTTTCCGCCATTTCCACGATAAGACTTAGGATTAAAGAGCATAATCGAGGTGTCATACGAAAAGTTTCCATTAGAAAAACATAAATTGAGATAAACTGATTCAGATTGTTTAGCAGTTGAAATCTTTCAAACAAATTACCTTTTTACACTTAAGATTGGAATGGATGGATGGACTGGCTGCCTGAGACTTAATTACAGGGCATCTCACTAGTCGAGCATCCTCAGCGCGATCAATTTGTGACTCGTTTGTTGTTGTGCAATTTACGCTTGATTGTCGCTGGGTCGCGCGGTCATCGTCAGGTGGCAGCCACTGGCTAACGATATGCTTATTTTCTGTCTGTGCCTCCATCTGTTGTATCTCTATCTCACAGTGTGTGTGTGTGTGTGTGTGTGTGTGTTTGTTTTTGTTATTATTTTGTTGTTGTGCTGATTTAAGCACTATTCTAATAATCAGGTTTTTGACTTGCTCGCAGTCTAGTCGCGGAGTGTGGCATAAATTGCTTGACGTTGTTTTTATTTTCGATTCTTGGAGACAATGCGAATAATAAATCTCGGCAGATTTTATAATGGTAGCACGGGGAGCAGTGATAGGGGAAGGGCCCGGGGGGGTAGCAACTGCAATTGCAACAAAGTTGATCGAGTTTAAGCCATGTGTGAGGCTCACGAGTTACATAAGCCCCATTACGAATATTTGTACTGTTTCGATTGCGTTACGTTTCAATACGTAACTCGTCATTAAATAATATGTATCCAATTTCGAGTACCGTCGCTATTTGTCTTCAGGGAAAGATTCACATCGTTCCTCTCTGAAGATGATTTCCGACATGATTCGAAATATATCGAGATATAGAAAAGTAAAAGATACTTGACCTGCAGCCAGCGAAAGACATATTCCAAATATAAAACCACAGGGAACCGATTGCGAAATACTTTAATAACGTAACTCATACCAACTGATAACAGGTCCCACAGAACAGGATGGGTAGTTCTAAGAAATATTCATCTCTGAGGGAGACTTTTAATAATCTTCTGCCAAAGTTTGCCGTTAAAGTTGCGGTTGATATAGGCTAAAAAATAAATTTTTAAAGAGTTTCTTAGTAAACTTCCTTTTAATTTTGGTATATGTAGCTCATAAATTGCAGGATTTATAATTGGACGTGTCCAAAATATGTTGGAGGACGATCTTATTAGTCAACCTTCAAAGTTTGCTAACGGTTTTTCTTAAGTTCCGGGAGATGAAGGCTTTTGTCGCTTTTGCGGGCGGGATTGGGTGTGAAGCAAAATCTTTACGGAATTTTGAATGCTGTGGCTTTCAAATTGTGTGAATTATATGGTTTTATCGATTTACGTTAACAGGAGTATCGGTTTGGGGAGGCAGAGTGGGCGTGGCATAAGCCGATCTTTGAAAGACAACACAAACAACCTTCAAACTAAATTTGGTGACTGAAACTTCAAATTTGTGGTATCTATGCGGCTTTATCGATTTGCGATTATCGATTTTATCGATTTCCTACGAATACAAAATATTGGAGATAGCAAAAATCGATTAATTGTTTCTATGAAATATTATATAATATACCTTTTATATCAAGTAAGGCTTCTGGGGAAACTGCACTAGAATGCTCTCAAACTAGTTAAGATTCGATCAAAAATCAAACTATTAGCTTATAAGCACATCGATAACAAATCGATGAATATCGAAAGCACTGTGGAATTTTCCATGTGGTTTCTTCTTAATTTCGATTTTGATCAATAAAATTAGACCATTAAAAATCAAAGGAAGACTTGTAAATTGGCATTGATAAGGAATTACTTAATGAATGAAAATTAATTATTTTTATAGCTTTGGAATGTTCCATGATACGGCAAAAATAGGCTGCCATCCCCGGGTGGGCCCCATAGTGCACATCATGACGCCGACCTTTGGGGCGGATACGCTGCAGGTTTGCTGGTCAAACTGCAGCCGGAAGTACATCACCCACTTTCTCGAGTAAGTGACTACAAATACGAATTGCTTGGCGAGACTTTCAGCTCTGATTTTATTGTGCTGCAGCCAGGGATTGGGTGAGTGTCTGGATGATCCGCCGACGCCGGCGAATGAATACAACTATCCGGAGGTGCTGCCTGGAGAGCGATACAATGCGAAGCGGCAGTGCCGCATGCAGTTTAACCTGACCACGGATAGCGATGTGGGCGCCTGCTCGGCACCGCACGAATTGTGCTCGACGCTGTGGTGTCGGGTCAATGGCGAGTGTGTCACCAATATGCGACCGACGGCGCCGGGCACCACGTGTGGCACGAACAAGTGGTGCCAGAACGGCAATTGCGTTCGCATGGAGGAACTGACGCCCATCCGTGGTGGCTGGGGCAACTGGAGCGAGTGGAGCGAATGCTCGCGCAGCTGCGGCGGCGGCGTCTCCATACAGCAACGTGAATGCGACTCCCCCGTGCCCGCCAATGGTGGCGTCTTCTGCATTGGCGAACGCAAGCGCTACAAGATCTGCCGCAAGAAGCCATGTCCGGAGCACGAGCCCAGCTTCCGGGCGCAGCAGTGTGCCCGCTACGACAATGTCAGCTATCAGGGTGCCACCTACAAGTGGCTGCCCTTCTTCGATAAGAGTAAGTGCAGCCAAGTGCAATCCGGCCAACAAATAACATTTGATAGCGAAAGTATTGAGAAATCAAGGGAAATATCAGTTTTGGAGTTGTTGCAACTAGTTAAAAAAATATCGATTAATCTCATTCAATTTCATAAAAAATCCCGTTTCAATTTTGTATTAGTTTAATATGTGTACAGACTTAAAAACTATATATAATTTATATATATATATATATAATTTGGTTCTCATTAGGATTATACCTTTAATATTGTTAAATGGTTGAACTTTTCTGAATATCGAATGGAGATCTGTTAAAATCGAATTAGGATTTGAGTACAGGGTATCTGCTTGTCGTGCAAAGAGATCTGATCTATAACCGTCAACTTTCTCCCTCTCTCTCCGATTCCGCTTAGACAACCCGTGTCGACTGTTTTGCAGCGATGTGGACGACACGATAATTGCCAATTGGGGAGAAACTGTGCTCGATGGGACACCCTGCACGCTGGGCACCAACAACATGTGCATCGATGGCATCTGTAAGGTAAGAGTTCGATCCAGCATTTCGTTGGCTATTTGGCTATTTGGCTGCATCTCTGCTCGACGCGATCAATTAAACAAGCGTTTCATTCAGAAAGTTGGTTGCGATTGGATCGTTGACTCGGACGTGCAGGACGATCGTTGCGGTGTCTGTGGCGGTACTGGTGATCAATGCAAGCCCATAAGGGAGACCTACAGCGAACCCTTCAATGTCAGCGATGGCGTCTACGTGCAGATTGTCAGCATTCCGGCACGAGCACGCCACATTGTGATCGAGGAGTTGGCCAATTCGCCGCACTTCCTGGCCATTGGGCGTACGCAGGGCGAGAAATTCTATTTGAATGGCGACAGTCTGATCTCCATGCCCGGCGAATTCGAAATCGCCGGCGCCGAGAGTCTCTACGATCGGCTGGACGAGCAGGAGACCATCAAAATACCTCAGCCCATACAGCATTCCATAGCGTTATATGTAAGTCGATAGTAACAGATTTGGTTCCGATCTGCCGGGTGTACAATATTTATGACTAAGATCGGCTCCGATTTATCTTTACGGATTTTGAAAAAAAAAAACAATCTTTTTTGCAAATAGTTGGAATTCTGTTGTACGATACTTTTTAATTTCTCAATCAATTTCTTAAGAATTTTGGAATATGGAAAATATACGAATATATTTTTTCTTATATTTGATATGCATAAACTGTCATCATCCGTATTTGCAGGCGATCGTGCGAGGGAATGAGAGCAATACGGGCATCTCATATGAGTTCACGTTGCCCGCTTTTAAGGCGAGCGGTGGGCGGCAGCATCAGTGGCGCCTGAGCAACTGGACCGCCTGTTCCGTTAGCTGCGGCGGCGGCGTGCAGCATCGGGAGCCCATCTGTCTGGAGAACGGCAGGGGTAAGTTCACTCCCAATTGGAATGACAACAAGTCATTGATTGATATTCCCATCCTTACTTTGCAGTGATCGGCGACAAGCTGCCCTGCTGGACACAGGCGAAGAACAAGCGTCCGTTGCGCCAGACACGCGCCTGTGCCGAGCAACAGTGCCCGGCGCACTGGTGGCCCGGTCCCTGGCAATTCTGTCCGCTCACCTGCCGGCAGCCGGGCGCTACCCTGCCGCAGCGCCGTCGCTCCGTTGTCTGCCTCGATCAGCACGATGTTGTCGTCGCGGATGCCCAGTGCGGTCTGCTCACCAGGCCACCCGAGGCGGAGCCGTGCGAGGCAACATTGCCCGAGTGCCGGCTCAAGATGTGAGTGAGGAGTGAGGCGAGGGCTCCAGTTAGTGGACATCCACGGAACCCACGGAACGGAAACTATTTATTGCTACTAATTAAAATGAAAGCTAATTTAAGTGAGCAGCAAATATAACAGAGACAGGTTTATAGATATATATATATATATATATATATATATATAATTATTTAACAAGTTCGATTTATGTGTGTAGTTAGATCGATAAGCCATGTTATCGATCAATAATATTAAGTCGACGATTAAAATCGAGACGGCTGCAAGCTAGTATTTAAAACCAGTGCAAAAAATTAAACAGAAAAAAAGTATATATATATACAACAACCATATATATTTATATATATATATACATATATTTTCAATATATTACTTTCCACAATATAACATAACTGTACTCACCACAACTCTTTGAATGTTATCCTCAACATTTTACGCTCTCCGTTTATAAATTGTATAACTTTTCCTACGTGAAGACCATAAAAGAGATCCATAAAATGCAAGTCCTCTAAGGAATGTAGAACTGTGTTTTGGTTAATAAAT
This sequence comes from Drosophila mimica, assembly GCA_037043585.1. Taxonomy (NCBI): domain Eukaryota; kingdom Metazoa; phylum Arthropoda; class Insecta; order Diptera; family Drosophilidae; genus Drosophila; species Drosophila mimica. The sequence goes on along the minus strand of JBAMBE010000312.1, from coordinate 702,282 downwards.
AATCGATCTATTAGTAGTATATAGATTGACTCCTGTTCTCTTTTCTTTTTATATATACCTGACTGTAATCAGGTTTATGCATTCTATTCTCCATTGATCACAATTTCCAGCAACTTGTCGAATATTTCAAATTTCTGATTTCAGTTTAATAATATTCGAGAATATCCCAAAGTTCTTTCAAAAATTAAAGTACATCTCTTTAATAATCAGTGGTTCAATACATTTTATCTTTGATGATTCAGTTTTAGATACATATATATTTATATAGCAACTAATTCATAATCACTGCAATGCGGAGCATCACAGAATGTACTTAAATAAACTAAAGACAAAAAAAAATAAAAATTAATACTAGAAAACTAAGCCTAAAATGCAGGCCACTTATGTTTGTTTATGATTATATAATGTATGTAACATTATCTAAGATGAGATAAACAAATAATAATAATAATAGTTGATGAGCCAACTGGAGCTGGAGCGACTGGGTTCAGGGAATAGTGGGTAAATCACATGTGCATTCTTTTAGAAGCGCGTGTTGTCCGGCATTTTGCGAAAGTAGGCGATTTTATCCTTGGGCACACGATATCCGTGCATCCATCGGCTCCCCTTGCGCAGAGAGCCGTCGATGCCGTCCTTCCATACGCCCTGCGGCAGGTAAACTGCAAGCAAAAACGAAGGAAACACGTCAAATGGAATCTTTCGAATCCTTTCAAATAAAATAAAAATATGAAATTTGAAACCACAATTTCCTAATTTTCTCACAAAATGAACTTTAAACTTAGACCCAAAACAAGTGGGAACCCATTGGGATGCATAGCTAAGCTTTGACAGACAGACAGGTAGGTGGACACGACTAGATCGGATCGAAAATTGATGATCAAGAATATATATAGTCTTTGGGGTCAGGCCTGGTGGACTTACCCTCACGCTCTTCGCGACCCGCATCTAGAATTGGCGCCACAATGAGCTCCTCGCCGACAGAGAATTCATCGCTGACAATGAGACAGGCGGGATCATGGGGATCGAGCATCCAGAGCGGACGCACCAGCGGCAAGCCCTCGTTCATCGATGGACTTAGATATTTCTTGAGCAGCGCTATGACCACCGTCTGACGCACCTCCTTCAGCTCGTGGGCAACGCGAGTGACCAGCTCGCTGTGATACTCATCCGGCAGATGGCTGAACTGCATCGCGGGCAGGAATGTGGCCAACTGGAGCCAGCGTATGAAGAGCTCTGCATCGGGCAGCGGTGGCTGTTCCAGTGAATAGAATGAAATCATTTTGGTGAGCGGACGCTCGAGCAGATAGTCGCCACCAATGGCGCCCGGCAGCACAAATGGATAGCCAATGACGCCATAGTTGAGCACAGCGGCCAGCGTATCCCTCAATCCCTCCCACGTTGCGTTCGCCGGCGGTGTGCTGAGAAATGTTGGGGGTCTGGGCACAACGCTTGCCGTCGAAACGGCCATCAAACCGGCGCTCTCCAGGCTGCTGGTCAGCATGCGGGCGTACATGTCCGGATTGTCCAGCGGCTTGCGGCACTGATAGTAATGCGGCAGATTGTAACCGGTGCCCAGATCCAAATAGAAACTCTTCACACCATACTCATCCTTCAGGCGCTGCAGTTTCTCCAGCAGCCACGGCACCGACGCATTATTGGTGATGTCCAAAACGCCGGCACTGGAGCTGCTCTTATAGCGGGTCAGGGCGGGAATGCTCCGCTCCGAGTAGCGCTCATAGATGAGCAGCTTGCGTTCAACGGCATCCTTAAAGTTGGCGCTATCCGTGCTGATGAACGGCTGTATGGTGAAGACGACCTTGAAGCCGCGCCGATGCAGCACATCGATGGTGTCCTTGAGCGTTGGAAAGCGAGCGCGATCCACAGTGAAATCGCCAATATTCTCCTGCCAGAACTCATTGATCACAATGTGGCCCAGACCGATGGCAATCGCATTCTCCGAGTAATCACAAATGATGGTCTCGTTGAGGGCATCCCGTTGCGCCTGATGCGGCATCTGCCACACTGGCTCCTCCAGCATCGAGTGCAGCTCCCCAATATCCTGCTCGGTCAGACCATCCCACAGGCTCTGCTGTGTCATCAGCATGTGCAAGCTACGCATATCCTCCGTGGTGCATATCCGATAATCGAGTTGGGGCAACGGCGTCAGGCGATTGACAAAGGTGAAATCATCATTGGCTGCCCGCAGACAGAACTGATTCTCTGTCCGATTGATGCTCAGCTGGAGCGGCGTACCCTCGCTGACCTGCATCGCAACGCCAATGGAGTTGATGAAATATCGCTTCACCCCATTACCAAACTGATGCACCTTGCTATCGCCGCTGGCATACGGCATAAAGTCAAAGTTGGCATAGCTGAGGGACCACTCCTGACCCTTGGTAATTCCCCCGCCAAACCACAGTCCGTTGTCCCGCTTCAGCTCATAGCAATCTGTTGGCAGCAGGCCGGGAGTGAGGGCCTGCCACTGCAACGTGTAGCATCGGAACACCTGTTTATCCTCGAAGTTCATGTGGAGGCGAGCGATTCCATTCCACTCGATGCAGACGCTGCCATCGCTGCGCCGATGATCCTCGAGACAGTGGAAGGGCGCCGTATCGCTGCCGAGTGTTACGCCCAAATGGCCAGAGATCACCTCCTTGTCCTCGTGGCTCAATATGCGAAAGATGCGATCCTTTGAGTTGAACTTGATCTTCTGGAAATAGCTCTTGGTCAGCACCTGATGATGGTATGCAATGTACGCATAGCCAATCTGCGATCACAAATTAGATTACGTTAAATTCGTTTCCATTTAAATTAATAAATTGCACAACTTGCCAGAAAGATGATGATGAAGAACATCAGGATCACAAAGATCTTTATCTTGTAGTCCTTCGTCTCGCGCTTCTTCTTGCGTATCAACTGTGGAAAGGCCTGTTAAAACAGGCGCCTATTAATATATATACACACACATACACACACATACACACACACACATACATTTTTAATCTAACCTTATAGCTACTTATTCCAATAGATAATATTTCTATTCTTATTTATGAGCAATTTTGCTCCAACCACTCTTTTATTTTTCTGTATCTTTCTCAACATAACCAAACTTTTCCCATCCCATTTACGTCTTCTTCTTCACTTGACTCTTCTTCTTCATCATTAATTGCCTTTATTTTATAAGGAACTTTTCTTTAACCAAACTTTTCTTTTCTTATATCTTTGAATATTTTTTTCTGTTCTTGGAGCTCTTTTTTCCTTTCTTTGTGTTTTCCGCTCTGATTCTGTAATAATTATTTATTTTCCTCGTCACTTTTCTATATTTTATATTTCGTTTTTCTCTTCACTTTACCTTTTTTAGCTTTTTGCTTTTTGCAGCTTTCTTTTTTTAGATTTCTCTCCTCTTTCTTCCAGTTAGTGTTTTCTTAGCAGCTCCTTTTTTCCTTTTCTCAAAAGGCTGAATTCGCTCTCTCTCTCTCTCTCTCTCTCTCTCTCTCTCTCTCTCTCTCTCTCTGAGTCTCTGTCTGTCTCACCTGCATCTTCTCCCGCAGCAGACTGGCCAAAGAGTTGACGCTGGTGATCGATGCCTGATTGCTGGCCAGGCTGTGCGTGTCAAAGTCGCTGGCCAACATCTCCTTGCTGTTGAGTCGCAGGGCGGGCAGCGGGGCGATTGAGGCGCGTCTCCGACTCCGAAAGCGATCCCTGTCAAGATCAACAAGTCAAATTTAACTTCGAGTCTCCCATATATTAACAAATGTGTGTACATAAAGCCAAGTGATCGAATGTGACTCAATGTTTATGATCGCCGATCACTGATAATGGATGGGCCCAAGTGAATTTCACTTGTCAAATTGTATTTTTGGTTTCGATTGTAGATTATTTATTACACTTGAGCTACAAAACAACAAAAAACAACAACAATTCTTTCTTATGACAATCATGAAAGGCTTTTGTCTCTGCTCTTATCTGATTGCGAACTGTCTGAAATGTCAATTATCAATAAATCTGGAAATGTTGATAATGACAATGAAATACTATTGGCAATATAGAATTGCGTAAGTACAGCAAATTAGTTTTCAGCTTCGTGTTATTATATATATATGTATATATATATATATATATATATATATATATATGCACTTAGAACAATTTAGATAAATTAATGACTTGCAGCAGCTTATTGCGGATTATATTATTTAAATTTTTAAATCGTTAGACATTAATATATGAAAAGAAACATGGCTTTGTTTTTTTCTTTTTTTATATTCTAATATATACTTATATGAATATATTTAGAAATTAGTCTAGATTATATATATATATATATATATATATATTTATAACAATTTTAGAGAGTACAACACTTGAATTGTGTCAGCATTCGTTTTAAAGGCATTTGTTGTCAGGTGTCAGTTTCGCACACACTTTGATTAAGAGGTTGATTATTGAGAATTAAGAGCCGTCTTTATCGCTGCTACTTATCGGGCCTAAACCGAAGGCCAAGAACACAATTCATTCAAAGAATGCCTAGTGCACATGGGTGTGTGTTGTGGATAGGAAGCAGGAAGGTTGATAGTGTGATCCATTCAATGAATTGCCTTATCGGTGGTAAGTCACGCAATTCATAAACATACATAGTACATTATGATTGTTATAATAAATATCAATTTATTTATATTTACACACGATATCTTATTAACTCTTGTGATTTCTATGGCAATGCAATTTGCGATAGCTACATTTGCACTTTAAGCGCTGGATGCACATATTGAGATACATTAATACAAACATTATGTGCATTATATATTTAAGCTTAACCAATTACCTGGTCCAATATCTAATTTCTATATATAGCGTTGTAGCTGCTGTGCGGCGAAAGAGACTTATTCGCGTTTCGTGTTATCACGCCTAATCGCAACTATCAACTGAGCAGCTAATGCGACTTTAAGATACAGATACACAGCTACAGATACAGCTAAAGCTACAGCTACAGATACCGCTACAGCTACAGATACAGCTACAGCTACAGTCGCATCAGCAGATTTACAAAAATGTCTTGACATGTTCGCATCTGTTGATTTTTATCTCTTTAGATGAAAGCTATTATATACATACATATATATATTTATATATATATATACATATATATATATATATATACTTATTCACTGATGTGGCAATCAACAACGTTTTCAACACTGTCATCGTCGTCGTTGTCATGATTTGTGCCCTTTGATTTACTTATCAACAACTTGGGGGATTTGCTTGTGCCTCGTCTCAGCTGCCTGCCTGCCTGTCCCCATCTGCCCCCATCTACCACCTACGCCATTACACACACAGCGACATTAATTCGTTTAAGCTACAAAATTACGCATACACAGAAACACACGCTATGTTTTTTGCCTACGGCTGTGGACACAACGAAAGCTTTGCTTTTGGAGCTTTTGCACTTTCGCCACACCCCGCGCAGGGGCTGAGAGCGCAAGTGCAGCGACTGCACAGCTAAAGCTTTCTGAAAGCTTTATTTAACAAATCTTCTTCTGCTTAAATGCGTGCAGTGCAACGATTCTATACCCTGGCAATAATTCCATAATAATACCTGTTATATGCCGGACTTATGGTATCTTGTGGTCGAGTTCAGTCGACTATTGGTTTAAGCAGTTAACGTTATAAGTGCATTTGATGCAGTAACTGCATTTAAAGCTTAAATTCTATTCTAATATCGACATGAAGAATTTAAACAGCTCCCCCTCTTTGTATATATTCGGAAATAAATTTGATTTACAATCCATAGCAAAATAAATCGTTTTTATCGTAATTTTGATTATGTTTTAACAGCTACAGAGTCCACTTTTAATGTTTATGTATAAAGCGTATCGTGAAGTTGTGAATTAAATAATTTAATGGGCGCAAATTGGTTTTCTTTCAAATTATCAATAACTCCCCTTAATCTTCTAAGATCTTATCGTATTTTTAAGAAGGCTGTTAAAGCAATAAATATATTTCATTAATATATACTCCACTAGATTCTTTAAAATCGATATAAGACGATATCTGACTGCCGTTTGTGTTTTAATTATATTTTAAATATAAAAATATATAGTAAGTTTAATATCGTAAATCACGTAAATCATTCAATTATCGTGCACGTGAAAGCATTCACCCGTTTCACATTTAATTGCAGCTTATCCCAGTCATGTAAAATTAGCTCCACACATTAAAAAAAAAAACATCGAAGACAATTATAAATTTATAAATAACAATATGCGTCAATATGAAAGAGTGAAACAGACTTTTAAGACAATCACTGCGCACAGTTCGTTCCTTACTGAAGCACAACTTTCGTGTAACATCAGTTTGAGCGGAAAGCCATCAATTTGGATATGTTTGAGGGCCCGAGGGAATGCTGAGAAAGGGACTTGCAACATTCCCTCCGTTCCCTGTTTCGTTTCCCATTCACCATTCCACAATGATGTGTCGCAAATGTAATTAAACAATTGATCCAAATTAGTTAACTTAATTGCAAGCAGACCTCTGACCTAGCCTACTGCTAACAAAGATCACGTGCTGTCCCATTGGGTTAATTAGTGACTGTCGACACTCACAATTCACAGGGTATGCAATCTGTGTTGATCCCAACTCGACAAGGCTTAGATTTATTTGATTTCATACTAAATGTAAACATTTTTGGGCTAAGAATGTATTTGGTATTTTTACCATTCATACAGAGAATGTTTCAACTGTCCTAAATCCTATTAAATCTCTCAGATATTCCTCTGTATTTAAAAAATAATGATAAGAAGTCATTTGAATTATTTGACTTAAAAGTATCTATTAGGTTACAGGTACGTAAAAATATATATAGATTATTATTATTCCACAACTGACTTGGTTGACTTGGTTTCTTCACCTAACTTGAACTTATTTACAGAATCTACACAAAATAAAAATAAAAATAAAATCTGTGCACTTTTAGCTTAGCTTCTGAAAGCGATGGCATTTTAACACCGATATGCGAAATGATATTGAAAAGACAAATGTACTGAGATGATGGAAATGCGATGGAATGCAAAAAAAAACAAGTCAATGTTTCCAACTAGTGGAAATATTTATGGAAATTGTATGGTATGGTTTGGGTTGGAAATGCACAACTCACTTATAGACGGGTTTCTTGGTATTTCCGAACTCATCGCTGCTGCTGTCATCGTCCTCCTGCTTGTGGCTCGAATCATTTGGATCACTGGGAGTAACCACAATCGTTGTGGGTGTGTCCACACTGGAGGCGGAGGCAATAAACTGTAAATAACAATATTATTTGTAACGACAATGCTTCCACTTAATTATTTGTCGATTGCAATGTGTAATTTGTAATTTGCACCTTGCAATGCGTATATATATTATATTATATTATAAGAGTCGTGTTTCGATTCCTGTCTTGCAGTTGTAACTGGTTTTGGGCAGACCGTTAACCAATATTGACTGAAACTCATACTTAAGATCGCACTCTCACTCGCACTTGTACTTAGTACCTGCCTTGGCCTCGGTCAACTGTTGTGTTTCGTCCTTTGGCGATTCCTGCTGTTCCAGATGCGGCTGCACTTTGTCCGGTGTGTAGCTCATTGTCAGGAGCTGTGCGAGACAATTGCGGCCAAGTGTCGAACGCTAACAGATCTGAGATCTGAATCCCAGAACTCGGTTCTCGACTGCTAACTTTGTCGGCCGCTTGATAATTGCTCGAATATCGTATTAAAAGTGACGACGGCTTTGCTTCAATCCACACTATCTGTGGGAGTGTGCTCTCTCTATGTGCGAGTGTGTGTGTATATTGTTGGTAGGTGTGTGTGTGTGTGTGTGTGCGTGTTTGTGTGTGTTTGTGTGTGTTTGTTTAATCGCTCGTCGCGCTCCACAGCGATCACAAGTACTCGGTTCTGAGTGATTAATTACGTCGCTTCGGCTTCACATTTCTCACAATTTCATTGAGACTTTTGCGACGTCGCTCGTTCACTTACATACATATATACATATATATACACACATACACATGCATACATGCATATGCAAGTCGAGAGTGGCTCGATAAGTATAATAGTTAGAGTGAAATTGGATGACTCAATGCTAAAAACCCTAAGCAAAACAAAAAAAAAATACGATATGAAGTTCAGAAAAACAATGCGTTCTAAAAATCAAATACCGAATCTTGCTTCAAAATTTTAATTTAAAAATTATTCTATAAATCTATAATCTCAAATCGAAAATGTCTTATTAAAAAGCAGATTGAAAACAAGAAGTTAGCAAAAGAAAAAAACATGTTTAAACTACAATTATTCATTGTGAAACAATCGAACTCAATCTAAGCATTTATATAATATAATAAATATAATATTTTTTTTTTTCTTGAGTCAATGACGTATTCTTAATTTTATGTTGCTAATTTCATCAGTTTGTCATCGTAAATATGTACGAATAGTGTTCATAATCTCTGGCAATGGATTAAGTGAATTTTGAATTTCATAATAATACATCAAAACGTGTCAAACGTGTTTTAAAAGAATACTTAGTACATCAAAAATTCAAATTACTAAACATAATATTCATTTCAAAAGCTAAATAACATTTTGAGTAATTTCCAGATAAAACAGTTGATTTATGAAAGATACACTTTGTCGATACTTACTGAAACCATCTCGTAGCGAGTAAAGTGGCAACTGCCGACATGGAATTTTAATTTTGTTATGCGCCGGGAAATTGCTATCCATAAATTACTCAGTTCAGTCTGCTCTATACTAATTATGACCGACAAGTTGCACCATTTAATCTTAACTAGCTCCCATAAATTATGGTCTATCGGTTTTCACTGCCACTCATAAATCAATTTGGCTCTCTTTGAGCCCCAATTTGTTGTTAAAATCGCACAGTTCGCATCTAATTGGCTTTTTATGATTTTTGACTTGACTAATGAGACTTTTTGATTTCATGAAATATAGGTCAGATCTAGGAAAATCAAAAAATATAATTATCACCAGATATTCATACATCTAATACAGCTCGCTTAGCCATCATGTAAAATTAAGGAAATCATTACATACTTTTAGGCTGACTTTGTTTTAGGGGGAAAACAACGTCGAATGTGCAAAGTTTTTAATAACTTTATCAATTTATCACTATAATAAAATAGTTTTTAAGAAATGTCTTCAGAAGTTAAGGCACTATGCTTTATCTATATTCCCAACTAATGTCCAACAATTTATTGTTATGCTTTATTTGTTGAATCTATCTGAATATTTATGAAATGAACTTCTTCATTCTCTATCAAATCAATGTTTTATAACATTTTAAGATATTGATCAATGTTGCCAATATAAATGTTACAAAAAATTAAGCATACAATGTATTAACTAAAAAACTATTTATTTATATCTACATTTGTTAGGTGAGAACTACTGGGCTGCCATATGCAACAGCTGCCGTTAGATGCAACCAACAGCTGCCAACGGCTATTTGCAATTCACATTCATTATATTCAAATTGTAAACACAAGCTGTAAAACTGAAAAGACAAACAAACAAAGATGACAAAGCTGAGAACAACAATAATCAAATTAGAATTGATCGAAGGCGTTAGCATCGATGATGTCGTTGCGATTATCAAATGCTATATATTAAATGTTTTAAGTTTTTATACTCTGATACCGAAGGTATGAAATAAGATGCTGTAGTCGAGTTGGCTCGACTACGATATACCCTTAACCAAGTTGTTAAATATATTCTAGTTTATTTGGCCAATTTTCCTTTAAGATGATTTGCACTCAAATGTTCAGTTTTGCAAGTGCATTTCTTACAGAGTATTTTTACTCACAAGCCCGAACCCGAACTGGCTGACTACAAACACGTGCATATACATACATACATACATACATATATAGATACAGACATACATACATACATACAGACATAGTAGTTATCGGGGCTCTGCAGAATATCGACGCTAGCGTCAATATTGAGACGCAATATTGACGCTAGCATCGATACAAATATATTGACGCTAGCATCGATTGTCATGCCATCTCTTTCTCACACATGCGCTCTCCTATTAATATGCATACAGAATATATGATCAATATGAAAATATTTTTTCGACTATAACTTTTGGTGTTTCGTTTCCGATCTTAATGAAATCTTGGAAATTGATCAATAATATGTATAAGCATATTATGTATAAATTTGAATCCTCTGCCTCTTGAATTGTGGAATTTATTGCTATCGGAAATCGTAATGTATCGATAATTCAGAAACTGAGGCAGTTATCGATAAAATAAAGCAAACTTGATCTGCGTCTGATATACGAGCACTTATATTCCAAATTCTCTAGCTCTTATAGTCTCTGAGATCCACGTGTTCATACAGACGGACAGACGGACGGACGGACAGACGGACGGACAGACGGACGGACAGACGAACAGGGCTATATCGACTCGGCTGTTGATCCTGATCAAGAATATATGTACTTTATGGGGTAGGAGATGCTTCCTTCTGTCTGTTACATACATTTGCACAAAACCATTATACCCTTTTTACCCATTTTTAATGGGTCTGTGTCCGCGTCAGACAAAGTGTATAAATTGAAGTGTTACGTCCATTAGGAGGCTAGGAAATCGATAAAATCTATAAAAATCGATCATTGCTAGTCGATAAAGCCGCAAATCTTCCACAATTTGAAGGCTACAGTCACCAAATTTGGGTTGTAGATTGTTGGCGATATGTTCCACAGTTTTAGAGCCGTCACATTTGGTGGGTATATTAATAGTAGCCGTCTTTAACCACGCCCACACCAGCGCCCATAATCGTCAAAGCCGATATTTCGTAAATTGTAAATCGATAAATCTGCATATCTCCCACAAAACTCAAGAGTGGCAAACTTGGAAAATAACTTGCTTCAAATCTCCGACAATAATCCAATATTCCTCCAATTAAATAAAATTGAAATAAATATAAATTTTTGAGTCCGCTGCCCCTAGAAATCTGAAATGCGCTTATCTACCAAATGTTGTAAGCTAGATTCACCGAGTTTTTAAGTTAAGTTAATTTTCTGGTAACTTTCCTAAGAGATCGACAGAAAATTTGATGGCCACGCCCACTCCGCCATAAAACCATATATCTCACACAATTTCAAAGCTAGAGTCACCAAATATGAAAGGTATACTGCACCCATTAACAAAATTTTGGACCACGCCCACTCCAAAAGCGATTATATATCTCGATAATATATGTATCTCTCGTAATTGAAGAGATACAGTTACCAAACTTGGAGGGTAGATTACTAAGAACATTCTCCAACTTTTTTTTGTATCCACGCCCACTGTGGCCTCCCAAATTCCCAAAAGCCCATATCTCCCGCAATTTAAGAACTACATTTACCAAACTTGGAAGAAATGTTACCAGGAAACTTTTCTTTCCAGTCTATATCTACCGCTACTTTGACGGTAGATTACCAAAATCTCCATCAAAGATCGACATTTCTTGGAAATACCCACCCTGTTGTTATCAGCTGATATTACTTTTGGTATCAATGCATTTTGCAGTTGGCAACGTTTTCTCTTGTTTTGAATGGATGCGATTTTGGCCGAAAACGCTTTTCCTTTGAATGGGATTTTAGCTGGCTGCTCTGTCAAATATTTGATAGATTTGAAGTAAAATATTGACTGAAGCTTAACAAGCGGATAATTATCTCAGCACACACACATACTCAAACACACACACACACACACACACACACACAGTAGAAATAGCAGTTCAACTAATGAGCATTTTATTGTTATTTATTTGGTTTTTTTTTTGGAAAGTGCAAAACTCGTTTCCGTTTCGACTTGAAATTGTGCCTTTAAAATGCGATAAATTAAATGCTACCCTTGCTACCCCGTCACCCTCCCTTTTTGGCTACTTACGCTCTCCGTTTGGCTCTCCTCGCACAGCGCCTCCTGCGCCTGCATCTGATGCCGCAGACGCAGCGCCTCCAAATCCAACGAATTGATGCCCATCGGCAGCGATATGGAATTGCGTCTCAGGCCGGGACCAAAGTGCTCTCGATCCCGTTCTCTTTCTCTATCTTGCTGTGACACCGGCGGCGTGGGCGTGTCAGAGTTGAGCGACGAAATCTCCAGCTCATCGGGCAGCTCTTTAACCACAAACAAATGTGGCAGCTCCATGTTGCGACGCTGCCCCAGCGATTGCTTGCGTTGCCCTACAGACGGCAGCAGCTGCACCTGCTCCACCTCTACCTGGTCCTGATCCAAGACATCATCCGCATAGGGCAACGCCTGCGCCTGCCCATTGAGCACCTGGGCAGCCAACAGCGGCGCCGGCGCCGACGTCGGCGTCACCTGTGGCATACTCTCGCCTGAAGCGGGCTGGGTTTGCTTTGCTTTGATTTAGGTTTTAGTTTTAACGCACAGACAACTTGTGGTTACGTGCGCTCGCGATCGCGTCCAGGTTGCGACTCGCTGGGCAAAGCGAGAAACCAAATGCTGCCCCTAAAAAAACAAAACACAAAAAACAGCAAAAAAAAAAAAAACCGTCAACAGCTCAGCTCAGCCGAGCAGCAGCAGCGGCAGCAGCAGCAGCAGCGGCAGCTGGGTGAAGGCAGGGTTGCTGGGGTGTGGGATGTGCGAAGGGGGGTATGTGGGGTTATGGGCCAAAAAGTCGCGTTGATTGTGGCTCAGCATGTTTGCCTTTAATCAATGGCTGTGTGTGTGTGTGTGTGTGTGTGAGTGTGTGTGTGTATGTGTGTGTGTGTGTGTGTGTGTGTGCTTATCATTATCATTTACATTATGATTCCATTCGCTGCTGCTGCCGCCGATAATCGTTGATTTTTACAGTGATTACGCTTACGAAGCTTTTAACTGGGCCGCGGTGTGTGGCTCATAACAATCTGTTTATTTGCCATGTTTATTGAAACAGCTAATTAAATTCGTTATTTGAAACAACACAGAATCGCTGTTGCTTTTGAGATTGTCTTTGCCTTTGCCATTTCGCACACCTAATTAGGCGACATTATCTCAATTGCACTCTGGCATTATCTCGCTCGATTTCTCGCTCGATTTCTGGCTCGATTTGCGTGTGTGGCTTAGTCTGCTATCAGCAGCCATAAAGCGTTTAATCAACGTCAAGTAAATCGCACCAATTGATCAAATACTGGAAACAGGCGTCAAATGTTTTATTTGCCCCATACTATACCCAATACCCTATAATCTACATAATCTGCCCCGTTTCTTAACTATCCTATACAAAATGCTCGAACATTTCGAAATGTTCAAGTGCGAGCAGTCGTCGACTCACTCGAGTCCTCTTTTTGTGATAATTAAAAAAAATATATGCCAAACAACTTTATTTGTCTTGGCAGATATCGAGTTTCTGAAAACCACAATAAACAAGTGGCCGATGTGGAAATACCCTGTACCCTCCTCACCTAAAATAGCATACGAATCGAGTCAATATAGCCTTGTCCGTCTCTCTGTCTATTTCTGTACCAACTACTGCCTCAGTTTTTAATTTGCGATGAAAATCATAATCATAATATATTATCGACAGACAGATAAGCGCTTGTCAGGCTGGACAGACATAAATGTGTCACTGAACTGAACCGATTTTCAAAAGCAATGCTTCTTTGATAATGGTTTGAATTATAGCTTTATATTGCATTCAGGTTTTGCGCACTTGATTAGTGGTATTCCTTATGCGACTCTATATCTATATCCACTTTCATAATTCATATGAAATAATGAACATGTGTTGCCGTAGAGCTGCCCCCCTATACCGTACCCCGTTCCCCCTGCAGCCAACCAATGTAGTCGATAAGTTGATTAGCGCAATAAAACTAATTTGCAATATTATGCTCATATATATATATATATATATATATATATATATATATATATATATTTTCCAGACAAGCACAATCCGTGAATTGATATAAATTGGATAGGAAATTGATTCACGTACAGATTTGTGGTCTGTCACGAAGTATTTGTCTTTTCGAGATCAGCGCGTGACATAAAAACGCCCGATACACAGACAAATCAATTTTGAAACCCTCTCTTTCTCTCTCTCACGCTCTCTCTGTTCCTCCATCTTTCTCTGTCTCTAAAATTTACATTCGATTCATGCGTAAAATGTCCAATTGCCAACTAGCTGTAAATATTAAATAATGATTATGGCATTTAATTTGGCTAATTCATTTATGCAGCTGCTGTCGTCACTCGTACCATGAATGCAAAACAGACGGACCAACAAAACGTTTACGAAAATCGTGCAAAGAGGAGGCGTCAACAACGCAGAAGCTGAACAAATTTGATACATAAAAACAGCAATTGAAAATTAGTTAAGTTGTGCAACAAAACGTTTACGAATGTGACACACAGAATGAGATTAAAAACTCCCAAATAAAACAGCAATTTACACATTTTATTGTATTTTTTAAAAGGGGAAAAAATGCAATTTTTATTTTCAATAAATTGGTAATTTTTTTCCTTTCATTTTTAGTTGCTTTGTATTTGTATTTTGCTTCATTTGCTTTGATCTGTTGTTCGTTTTGCTTTAGTTGTGAATTTACTTTACATTTGACTCGCGTGCACTGTGTCTACTGTCCGCACAGTAGTTACTCTTTATATGGAACGCACACATGTTGTTGCTTGCGATTCTTTTCTTGTTTGTTAAACTTGTGTATTGTTGAATTAGGCGCATTTTTTTTAATTTTAAATTTATTCATGTTTTTGATTTATGTGTGTATATTTAATATGCAAGAAAACATTGATATTCAATTTAATTTTTGATGTTTTTGTTACTGTTTTCTGAGGAATGTCTTTTTTTTTTTGTTTCTTTGTTTTATATTCATTTTAATATTAATTTTTTATGAAGTTTTGCTTTTACGTTTTGCATTTTTTTAATTATGAGAAATAGTTATATGCTTATTTTATGTTTGTTGCTGTTGCTGAAGTTGTTTACCTTTTAGACAGTACAAATATTATTACAAATGATTTGCTTATTAGTAAAATATGTTAACATTTTTGTTTATTCATTTTGTTCATTGCAGTTGCTACACACAGAAAGAAAACATTCAAAACAAAACGATAGAAATGTGTAGAAGGCAGAGCAGTTTTACATCATTTTTTTTTTTTTTCATTTTTATCATTTATGGAGTACATAATATAATAAACATATACATATCATATTTATGGAATACATTTAGTGAGATATACAAACTAAAAACGTAAAACGTTTGCTACAGTAAATGGCCAAAGAGCAATGCGTCTACAAGAGTGCTAACTGTTCTGTTTTTTTTTTATACTTTTTTTTTAATTTTTCTTCTTTTTTTTTGTTTTTGTTTTTGTTTTTGTCTATACAGCTGCAGTGACGCTTTGTTAGAGTATCCGTGAGATACGCAAATAGATTGAGTGACATTTTTGTTGTTGTGGTTTTGAGACACTGTTCATATACACATATGACAATATACAGCGCTATATTAAGTTACATACATATTGAATAAATATAATTATGACAATACAATAGGACAAAAAAAAA
Source organism: Drosophila mimica (assembly GCA_037043585.1). Classification (NCBI taxonomy): domain Eukaryota; kingdom Metazoa; phylum Arthropoda; class Insecta; order Diptera; family Drosophilidae; genus Drosophila; species Drosophila mimica. The sequence goes on along the minus strand of JBAMBE010000312.1, from coordinate 686,707 downwards.
CATACATACATAATAATAATCATATTGGTAATAATAATAATTGTGTAAATTGTAAATATCACAAGCAGACGTCACTTGCATCGTTGATAAATGTAAATATGTATATATATATATGTGTGTATATGTATATATGTGTGTATATGTGTATATATATGTATATGCATATGCATGTGAGTGTGTACGTGTACGTGTGTGTATAAATATAATTATGCGTGTGTTTGTGTTGTACTGCTTAATAAAGTGTTCTTTTCATACAATGCGTGCGCATGTGTGTGAGTGTGTGTGTGTGTTGTGAGGCTGTATGTGTGTGTGTGTGTTTAGCTTTCACTAAGATCAACATTGAACAAAACTTGGTTTTTTTTTTATTTAAACCTAGATCAACTATTGCTATATTTTTCCGATTGTATTGTTTCAAAATAATTATATAATAAAAAAAAAAATTGTAGATCTTTTACACACACACACACACAAACCTCTACACACACACACACACAATTGCCTTCGTTACGTTGATCCAGAATTGTGTGTTGTGTTGTTTCTCTTGTGTCTTGTTTCGATTCAATAACTAGTTATAAACAGCTCTTAAGAGTAACTAACATTTTTCGATTAGAAAAATTTGAAATGAGTACATATTTTCAACTTGATTCTTTTGCATTGATGTGTTGCGTAACGATTTATCGAGTGTGTTCTGCTATATACCAATGATTCTTCATACAATTGAAATGTATGTATGCTTTTATATATACTCACATTTATTGTTTACACATACATATATAAAGTTCTATTTCATACACATTTATGTAAGATTAAAATTGACTTTTTACATTATTAGCAGCTTTGTGTATTTTCTATTATTGTAATTTCTACTACTGATGCACGAGTGAACAAAAAAAAAAAAATATATATATATATATGTATATATATTATATGTATGTATATGTATATGTGTGTGTATATGTGTAATATACACGATATTATGTATAATCAAATTGTTTTTGTTTCATGTTTTTTTTTTGTTCTTTTTAAATATTTTTTAATGAGAATCGTCATTTTCACTTTGTTGTATATATATATATATAAATATATATATATATAAATATATATATATATATATATTTGCTTAATTGGTGCTTTGCTTTGTATGCATGTATGTGTTCATTTTAGTTGATAGTTATGTTATGTTCATGTAGCTTATTGTTTTGAAACATTTTGTTGCAGCTGTTAACATTATTTCTTGCTTGTTTTTGATTTGTTTTTATTTTTTATTTTACTTCTATTGTTTGTATTGTTGTTGAACCCATTGCCTATATAATGAATCGAATCATTTACAAATATCATAGTTAATATATTTTACAATATACATAAGATATAGCACTTAAATTGTAATATGTCGGGGTCTGGGGACTATTGGATGTTTGTGACTTTATCTATGTGGCAAATGGGTGTTCTTGTCTGGCTTAAATGAATGCCGAAACGGTTACAGAAGCGGAAACGGACCCGGTTACAAAAAGAGGCACACGACTTTTGAGTTGCCCGCACAACAAGCACAACAACACACAAGTTATATATGTGGATAGGTAGATAAATAACACAGCAAATTTGGATAAACAATAATTCAAAACTGAAAATTTTTATGTATATATATATATACGTGTGTGTGTGTGTGTGTAAGACTGTATTGGATCGGTCCCTGTGATGTTGTTGAGATGATTAGATTGCAATATATATACATATATAATGCGGTTAATGAGCCTGTAGCAAGATTGCATCTTAATCACCGCTGTCTTCCCATTTGCGCTCCTCCATTATCCGATCAAAGCAGTCCGCAAGAAATGCGTGCTAAAAGCAAAAGGCATAACAAAATTAAGTAAACCAGTATAACAGTGGGGCTTATATATACATATATATATATATATAGATATATATATTTTATTACATATGGCGTGTAGACTTTGACCCAACGTGCTGGCTTATCTGGACGATTGTATTGAAAGCAAAATGACATGGATTCCTCATCACTTTCGGAGTGCGTTATGCTATCCCATGTTAGCTCGACCATTTGCGCCTCCAGAGAGCCATCCTCGCGGCAGGCGTGCAGACGAAAGCTCTTCATTCCTGGACAATATCAAAGAGACAAGCATAGATTAGATAACTAATTGCAATGTGTGTATTCCAGAGAAAGAGAGAGAGAAAGGGAGACACAGAGAGAAACTCACCCACGGCGGGTACAACATGACCATCCTTGCGACTATCACAGGAGCAGTGTGGAAAGACAACGTCACCGTAGCCGGGCAGTGTGCGTGCCAGTGCCAAATAGTCGTTGGCCTTTTTGGCATCCTGCAGCGCTTTCAGTTCATAGAGTCGGCCATCGGCGCGTATATTGCCGCGATTCACCTCATCGACGGCCTGATAGAAGATGAAGCGTGCCGCCTGCTCGCCATCGGGCAGCGTCAGCTCCTTGCCAACGGAAAAGAGCCAACGACGCACACAAAGGCATGTCGAGGAGGCGGTACTATAATTCTGCACGTACAGCTGATGGGGTATCTCGTGCGGCTGCAGCTTGCGCTCAAAATTGTATTCGACTATTTCGAACAGATAGAAATATTGTTGCGTATAGGCTGTGAGATTGGCGCGCTGCACCAGTATCTCCCAGACTACCTGAGCATTGGATGATTTCTTCACCGATACGCTGGTGACCTCATGATCGGGCAGCATCACCTTAATGTCCACCGGCGATGCGGATATATCGTCTTCGGTATCGGTTAGAAAATCCTGCACCGCATCGCTCTCAGCGATGACTCGCACTGCGCACACCTTCTCCAGATACTGTTCCAGGCCACGTCGACGTGTGTCCAACTGTTGTTCGCTCAACTGGAATGGCCACTTGCCGGGCAGTTTGGGGAAATTGAAGCCGCTAAACTCCTTGCGCAGCAGCGAATGCAAATTGGCAAATTCTCGATATCGACGCGAGCACAGCTGCCGTCCGGCCATATGGATGTTGAAGACAATGTAGCGTTCCCCATTCCGATTGACAATGGTGTAGTCGGGTATGCTGCACAAGCGACATGGGTTGATTAATTTGTTTCTTTCATGTAGAGTGTCAACTCACCTAATGGGCAAGGAGCGCTTGTCGGAGTAGTCAATGTAGGAGTAGCCGCTTTGATCCTCTTGCGGCTCCAGTCTATCGGCTTCCTGCTGTGTCACAGATATCACCGTTAGGGTCAAACAATCCCCACCAGATTTGATCAGATCCACCACCTGCTTGTGTGTGGCACCCTCCACGCTGACGCCATTGCTACAAAATAGAAAACAATAATTATAGAAACCATAATTCAAGTGGCAACCACGCACCGCAAGCAGCGACGCTCCATGGCGCTGAGATGGGCAAAGTGAACGCCATGAAAGGGCAGCATTGCGAAAGACCGAGAAGAAGACCAACAACAACAATTAGAAGACCGTAGGAGTTGTCACTGCGATTGCCCATCTCCTAATGAGAAGCTGCTGTTGGTTCGCTGGGCAATTTAACAAGACAGACAACAGTGAATCGGAGACTATTCGATGGATGGTCACAGTGTGTGAGGGAGTGAGAAAGAGGATTGATAGCTTGGATCACCTTGTGGCACTTGGCTCGCTGGCTGGTGGCACTGATAAGCACAGCAAGCAGGCCAGTAGTCAATCTCAGACAAACGATTCGGGTCAAGACGAATTTGTTTATGATAAACTCGATTCAATTGTTGTTGTTGTTGTTGTTGTATTCAATATTTAGTGGGGCAACAACACAGCTACTTAAAAGGCAAGTAAACTTATAATCTGTATTTGCAATTAATTGTTGCACACCCTAATTTCAGTTCAATCCGAATTCTGTACACACTTTACAAATTAAAGTGATTAAAAGCAAAACTGAAACTGAATCTGAAATCGATGTCTTAGTTATCCTATAAACGTCTGGCAACGCCAATAACGTGACGTCACAATGATCAACATGTGAATTTCGCTTGCAGGTCTTACCAACAAATTAATTTGCACTATTCAAGCCGTTATAGCTGTAATGCTATTTTGTTGCCAGTTGACCAAGTTTTGGTTACAGCAAATTAAATTGATTATTGCATTGGCTGCTGCTGCTTGTTGTTGGCTTCCTGGCTACCTTTTGGCCACCAATTGGGCCAACAATGGACGCTTCGAGGTCTTCTTAGGCATTGTCATTGCTGTTTTTGCTGTAAGACTCTATCTGTGTGAGTGTGTGTATTGTGTGTGTGTGTGTATTGTGTGTGCGTGTGTGTGTGTGTTTGAAAGTGTGTGCGTCTTTCCGGTTTGACTTTTGCCACCGCAGCACAAATAAATAAATCGCAGCTATCGCTTCTTGTCGTGTCGCTGGTGACGCACAGGAACAACAACAACAACAACAACAACAACAAAAACATCAACAACAGCAACAAAAAGAACAACAACAAGCAATAACAAACAAAATAACATGACTCACAAATTGAAGCATGGCTAACATGCATATTTAACGTATGTGCGCAATAAATATATGAGAATAACAGATACCCTTTAATTGAGCTTTGGCAGGTGGCTGTCAAACTTAATGCTAGTGAATCCAAGTCAGGAAAGATAGCAGCTATCTTCACAGAGAGAGATCAATAGCTTTACTGTTTTCCGGTGCAGTCAACACTTAAGTTCCCAAGTAACATTTTTCACAACAAGCTCCAAGAGCTAAACAGATATACACAGACTAATCTTTCGTGTGTGTTTATTTATTATATGGTATATATATGGTATATACAGTTAGTATACCCTGTTCGTCGCGAACAAAGTGCAAGAGACAAGCTCTAAGCCAAGTCGAGTTGACGTTGACAGAAAACCAGTTTCAGCTGCTGAATGCCAAAAGAGAAGCAAGAATTGCGCTGCACTTCCCCATTTCAAATGGGTAAGTGGGAAGCGACTGCGACGCTGACTGAGAAGGGAACATATATATTCTTGATCAGTATCAACAGCCAAGTCGATTTAGCCATCTTCATCTCAGAGAAGATAAGAGCCAGAGACTTTAAGCATGGATTATATACTTTTCGTTTATCATACACGAATAAAAATGTATTTCATTTTATCGATAACTGTGAATATCGATACATATCGATTACCTTTGACAATAAAATACAATTGTTAAGGGAGAAACGCTTAATCGTTATATTATACTCCCTGACAACTGTAAAAATATCATTAAGGTTGGAAAGTAAAAAATCCATTTTGATTCTCACAGCTCTCAGGCATTTTCTATTTATATATCTAATATAACAGTAATAAAAGTTCGGGCATTTTTTTTTTGCTTTTTAGAGCGAAATTTGATAATACAACTACTTGACTACATCATTCTTAAGGTTATATATTCTACTATTGTAAATAAGTCGGTTACCTAACAACTGGAACCCATCTAAATTGAATATTTATTAAGTAAAATAAGTTGCATCTCAACCGGAAATTCTAGAAAAAGTATTGTTCATTCCTAGACTTTGTATAGCTTATAAATAAATAAACGTATTTATGTTTTTACCAATCATAGAACAAAAATTTCGATAATAAGTTGAAATCAATGGTATTACCTGGTACCCTGTCACCAATAAATAGCGAAGTAGGATATTCTCAAATAATTGACACATGATGAAGAAAAGCTACTGCCTTTTTTTATAGCCGAATTGATCTGATAATAAACTATTTGAAATCTGTGTAATAATAATAATAACAGTTTAAAATGAAATCGAACTATTCCGAAATCATTTTTTAGCTACATGAATAGGGTATCCGCTAGTCATTAGGTAGGTTTTCTAGTTGTTAATTTAATTTCTTTTTATTTATTTATTGCTTCGCCGTCCATTTGCTATTCTGAATTTCACCTTGGTTTATTATTGCTGCTCCTTCGCACAATTCTTGACTAGTCCACATTTTGCATGGGGTAGCCCCACTTATAGGTAGCCCCCCTATTGTGCACACCCGCGAACTCACATCCGACTGGAAAAACACGCAAAACATGCGCTAGCAAACACTAGTGCATTAATTATTAATAACTATTAGAAATTGGCTACATCTTGGCGTAACTACAACTTATACAGATCGATAAAGCCAAACAAAAACAACACAAGTTGGAACTGGGAGATACCCTGTATCAGTATTTTTTCTAGCTACATAGCAGCGTAATTAGAAAGTTATGTTCTTGTTTTTATCGGTGATGAGGAAAGACATCTGCGACACTCAAACTGGGTAAATTTTCCTGGGTAGTGAATTCCATGGTAGAGAATAGACTTAGTACTCATCGATCTCTTCACAGATCTCTCTAAACTATGTATCGCATTAGCCAGAAGAAGATGCAAAGAAACCCTCAACTCGAAAAGAATAGCTTGAATCCGTGCAAGAGTCGGGGTTGAAATGGATGAGCTACTGGCTCAATATCATGAAGCACAATGATGATGTTATCGGTTATCAGTTATTTATCGATAATTATCGATGAAATTAACTTGATCTGTGATTGGTATACGAAAACCCATATTCCACATTAGTTCCAATTGTCCCGGCGATCGGACAGACAACGGTCAAGACTAAATACATATATACTTTGTAAAGTCGGGGATGCTGGATAAACTAAGTATTAATACAGTTATTTATTTTATTTGATATCAATTGAAGTTATTTACGTTAGATGTTATTGATGGCCATTCAAGCAAACGTCCATCGCAGATTCTGTGAAAACAGAGTCAAGCAATTTGGTCCAAAAAATAAATAAATAAATAACTCTGCAAGCACACACGCACACTCACCCACCCACCCACACACACACCCACACACACACACACACGCACACACATTCCGATTAGCTGTAGCAACTAAGGCGAATAAAAGAAATTGAGGGTAAAAGTAATGTCAATCAAATTTATGTACTTCAACAATGGGTCAAGCAAATTAGCCGCTCAATGGGCGTGAGTAAACAACACTTTAATAGCCAATTACATATACGTATATGAATGTGTGTATGTGTGTGTGTGTGTGTGTGTGTGTGTACGTATGTGTGTGTGTGTCTGTGTGACATTTGATTTGAGCAATGAATCAAAAATGCATAGCCAAGACTATTGTGGAAGTTGCATATTTATAGTCTATACTATAATCAGTTCTGAGCAAATCACAAATTATTGAAAAACGATTTGAAAGCAATTTGAAAGTTATTTACAAGATTACTTTAATTATATTTATACGAAGCGAAGAAGGACTTTCCGTGTCCGTGTCCGTGTCCTTGTCCTTGGACAATGTTGACTTCGTATTTCGAAATTGACGTTGACCACCTGACGCATCACAAAATACATTGTTGGCATTTAATTTGATGGGTTTGCGTAAAATGCGACGTTGCGGCAAATGTTGCACATTCATTGTATCCATTGCTGGCTGGTACTCTTGAATTAAGCCAACAAATGCCATAGACTAAATTCAAACCAAAAAAACCTCGAAACCTCATCTGCCCAGCACAGCGGCGACTGGTCCCATGCGTGGAGGAGAGGGGTCCTTCAAAAGTCCTCCATAACCTGTCCCAGTCCCAGTCTCACTCCCTGTCCCTGTTCATGTCCGTGTCCCTGTTACAGTTCGAGTCACAGCCCAACCATCCAGTGACGCAAATCTATTGATTATTCTGGGGCATATGCCGCAAAACAACTAGAATAATAATTTGAGCATGGAACAAACAACAGCAGTTAAACCGACACACAAAATTCGTGGCAGCATAAAATAAATGTTGAAACACGCTTAACTAGAGCCTCATCGATGCCCGAATACCCTTCTTGGCCTTGCAAATGTGTGCTATGCATAAATAATTGATTTACCTCAATATATGTATGTAATATGTAAATATACATGTCAAAAGTACGCGGTGGGTCGCAGCAGGCAGCTGGCAAGGGCAGGGTTGGATCGAGCAGAGTTGCCAGACAGTGCAACGGAGGAGGTAACAAATAAACAGCCAGCAGTCGGGAAAGCTCGCCTAGTTAATACCCCCAACCTAGCTGTTGAATATATTTCTATATTTCTTCACAGAACGCAAATTAAAATCAACTCCTTGTGATAAACTTATATGCAACGTTCAATCTTTACAATTATGTATTTTTTATCGATTTATATTGATGTTCGCGAAACGGTGACAGTTATCGATAATCCCTGAAATTTTATGGGATTGCTTCTTTCTGCCTGTTACAAATGTTTCCATAACTTCATTACGAACGCCTTTTGACCCATTTATAATGTGTTCGGGGCATAAGGATTTAATAGACAACATGTCATTATTCTTAGACTTAATCAATATCTGCATATACGCTACTAGATATATGTAGCCTTTAATTTGAAGCTAACTCTATTTATGCTTCAGCAAAACAATAGCAAAACAATTTAGCATTCTTTATATTTTTTAGTGACCTAGCTCTAGTGGAATCTAGGTTCGCGTATACCAGGCGCAGATCAAGTTTGCTTTATTTGATCGATAACTGCCTCAGTTGCTAAATTATCGATACATTTCGAGTTCCTATAGCAATAAATTCCACAATTTAATAGGCAGAGGCTTATAATTTAAACATAATATGCATATGCGTATTATTGATTAATTGCCCAAATTTCGTCAAGATCGAATAAGAAGTTAAGTTATAGCCGAAAATACATTTTCATATTGATATAATTGTGAGTAAAAATATTGTCTGCCTTAGTTTTTTCTTACTCTGTAGTCCTCGAGCCTCCCATAAGAAAAGAGGGCACTTGCGGAACTGCTCACATTTGGGTGCAAATCATGTTAAAGTCAAATTTGCCAATAAAACTAGAGTAAATTTAACAACTGTGTTGTGGATATATCGCAGCTCACTATCGAGCTCACTCGACTACAGCATTCTTACTTGTTTGTTAACGACTTTACTGGCAAACCGGGCTGCAAAGCGTTGCTAACCTAATTAAAATAACACAATTCAACGCCTTCAAACTTCACTTGGCCTGTTTTGTGTCTGTTTTGTGAATTGAATTACGACTTGTTCAAATGCAATCAAAATTGAATTTAGCTGGCTCAATCGATCAACTTTCAGTTTAAACATTTCTTTTTTTCCTTTCTTTTTTTTGGTAATTTGTGTTCAAACTTTGCAACACAAGTTGCATGCAGCTTGTTAAGAAAACTAAGAAGAATTTAATGCTGACAATTAAGAAACTTTTATAGAAAACCATACACACTTTGTGTTAAAAACTAAAATACTATATATATATATATATATATTTATATATATATAACAATTGTGCGGAGATTTAAGTATTTAACGATCTCCTTTTGTTGCTGTTGCAGTTGATTTTTTTGTTGTTGTCACAATGTCAGACATTGTCGTAAATGTTTTAACGAGCCAACAAGAAATAAAAATAGTTCATAATCCTCATTGATTGCATTACAGTCAGCAAACACCCCTTTGACCCCCTCCTCCCTTAGCCACATACACACACCCCCGGAAAACAACAATGCAATGTTAAGTGGCAAGTGCAACAGCAGCAGCAGCAACAATGAAAGCTATATGCACGGCAATAGGCGGCAACAGAAGAAGCAAGAAGCAAGAAGCAAGAAGCAAGAAGCAAGAAAAGCACCCACTCAACAACAACACATTTATTCAGTTTGCAAAAATGCAAAAATTTACTCAACTAAAATTATTCTTATTTTTATATTTATTTGTGCACTTGTTATAATAATTTGTCGAATTTGGGCATAATTTAAGACTTTATCATAAAATCAAGAATTTAGTTTAAGCCTATTTCCAAGTCGAATACGTTTGGAGTTCCCTCGATTAATTATATTATATAATCTTTTAAACGCAAACTAGCATATTTCAAGCTGAAGATTGCGCGATAGGAAGATGTGCGGAGCTTAACCTGGTGCGTAACTATCGGAATACGGATATATCCATCCTATCCGATAGTCAAGCAGCAATAAATGCAATGAGTGGGACGAAAATGACCGCAAAAGTAGTCCATGAAGCACGATCCAGACTTGACTGGCTCGGGACAATCAATAGGCTTACCCTAAGATAGATCCCGGGCCACTCGGACGTAGTAGGGAACGAATTGGACGACAGGCAAGCAAGATTGGGGGCAGAGAGACCCCTAATAGGACCTGAACCATATTGGGGCATTGGAAGACACACAATACGGCAGGTACTTGGAAACGAAGAAAGACAGAGGAGACAGCGGAGCTGGGCAGAGACACCAGGACTCTGCAGGTTCTGTGAATGTGAGGAGGAATCCTCAATGCACATCCTAGCAGAGTGTGTCGTCGTATCGAGGAAAATATGTAGCATCCTAGAGACGCATGTCATGAAAACCAATGACATAGTAGCCCTCAACCCAACAAAGATTCTAGCATTTGTGCAGGAGCTTGGGTTGATGGAGAAGCTTTAAGCCCAGAAGGGGCACAATAGACCTATCAGGTCGCAAGGGAGGCCGCGGCCATGTATAAATTTGTATATTTAATTGTTTTGTTTTCAATAGGCTGTGTCCAAAATGTTATCACAATTTATTGATTTGTATGCTATCGTTTAGCGTTAGAGAAAAACAACTCAGAATTACAAAGGAATATTCGATGATTTCGTGATTTCGAGAACTGCCACTTTGACTCTAGCTGGACATAATTGACTCCAAAGGATGACAGTCAGGCAGCTTTACAATTGAGTTTCTTCAAATGCGATGCCCAAACAAATAAAAATCAACTTTTTTATTTTTTTAAAACCATCCCGCAAAAAAAATGATCTTAATTTAGTTGGGTGTCGAATGTATCTTCTAGTGAAATATACAAAAGTCCTTGACTCTTAGTCTCTCCTAGTCGAATTTGATTAATTAATAATATTAAAAATATATAGTAAATACCAATAATATAGATAATTATTTTTAATAATACACATATGCTATTTATTTATTTATTTAATGCATATCAAAAAATAACGTCTCAATTGATCTCCAAGTCAGATTTCCTAACACAACACAACAACCAGCAAATGGTCGAAGAATCTAGACTGTGTTCTCATGGTGTTTCCAAGTCTATGCAGCTTAAGGCAGATTATCTGATCGTTTTCTATATATATATATATTTATATATATCGCACCGATTGGTACGATAATGCACATGCATATTAGGAATCAGAGCAAAACAATGGAACAATGGAGCAGAGTAGCAGAGCCACTTGAGGCTCAGGTTTAATCTAATCTTAAAACGAATAAAATCGAATCGAAGCTAGGCAAATCCCAATTTGAACAAAGTCAGTTTCTTGTTGTCCAGCGAGCAGCAAAGATGGAGAAACCAAGACGCCTGCTGCAGCTGTTGGGCATAATGGTGTTGGTGCAGTTGCTCCACAGGAGCAGCGGCCTGGAATGCTATGCCTGCGATTCGGCCGAGGATGCCGAATGCGCGACACGACCCGGGCAGCAGCTGGAGGTGGAGGAGTGCATCCAGCCAAATGATGAATGCGTCATCTCTATAACAGCTGGTTTGACGCGACGCGGCTGCCTCCGCCGACTCTATCCCAATGGTTACTGCGCGGAGCCCTGTTATCGTTGCGAAACAAGTCTGTGCAACCGCCTCGTGTATCCGGTGGATCGATTGCGCTGCTATCAGTGCAGCGGTTCCGCCTGCATCGATGTCAGCGAGCGGCCGCAACTTCTGTTGCCGTGTCCCGTTTACGATGCCACAGATCGCTGCTACACAAACATTCTCCATTTGAGTAACACGCAGCGTGGTTGCGAGAAGACCAATCTGCCCGTTGGCTGTCCGCACGTGTGCCTCAAATGCAACTACAACGGTTGCAATGCGGAGCGCACAGTCACCGAGTCGCACTGCCTCCAGTGCACCCACACCCGGTTATCGCCTAATGCCGATTGCCAGCGTGAGCAACAGCCGCAATCCGCGGACAAATGTGCCTTAAGCAATGCGACTGTGACGCAGTGCGTCAACAAGGTGATGCTGGGACATCTCGAACGCTGCTACACGCATCGCAACAGCCAAACGGAAGTGCTTCAGCGTGGCTGCTCCACAACCATGGGCTTCTTTCCCACCGGCGAGCTGTACCAGTGCTATGGCGACAATTGTAATGCCCAATGCCAGGATATTCAATGTGCCACCTGCAATTCCACCAGCAATCCCAATTGCCGTTCCGGCCATGCACTGAGGGGCGAGCCGTGTGCCCCGGGCACCACCGCCTGCTACTCCTGTGAGCAAGGTTAGGGTGAGTCAGTCAGCGCTGCGGATCAGTTGCAAATATCGCTGAAATGTATCGATTTTATTTCATTCGATATATATCTGGTTTGAAAGTCTTCCATAAAGTCAACATTTTTTTCTTAACATTTTTAAGGTCTCATCTTTATGAAATTGATTAAAACATTGCACGATTTCGTTGCAGACTTTTGCAAAAGCAATAAAGAACCATTAGTTAATTCTTTTTTTTAAACTATTTCGATAACTGTCGATATTTGACAACGTTAAGCTTTAATGGAAACTTTCAATTTTTATACTACTCGTATGATACCGAAGAAAATCGATAAATCTCACAATTTCATGGATACAGTCACCAATTTTGGTTGGTAGGTTGTGGTAGGTGTGTGTGTCCTTCAAAGATCGGCTTATGCCACGCCCACCTCCGACGCCCCCAGCCCCCCGCCCTTAAAACTTTTAAATGGCTATATCTTCCACGGTTTTTGAGTTTGGAACCTCAAATTTGGTAGGTATATTACTGGTAATCGCCTTTAAGAACCGATAACAAATTTGTGCGCCCATAATCGACAATGCCGATATTTCGGAAAGTATAAATCGATAAGTCCGCATATCTCCCACAATTTTAAAGATAGAGTGGCCAAACTTGGAAGATAAATTGCTGGTAACCTCCTCTCTATTCCGAAATGCGCATATATGCCATAATTTGTAAGCTAGTCACCAAATTTTGAAAATAAAATAAAAAATTTGATGGCCACGCCCACTCCGCCTACCTAAGCCTCCGCCTTTACACCTGTTGGTGCAAATCGATAAGCCCATATATCTCGCGCAATTTAAAAGCTTAAGTCACCAAATTTGAAAGGTATATTGCTAGTAACACCCTTCCAAAATCTGGGAAAAAAAAAACCGATGGAACCGCCCCCAAAAACCGATAAATGCCCATATTTCCCGCTTTCAGTTACGACTGCAACGTTCACTCCTGTTATATTTTAAATTTGTGTATATTAGCATAATTCCGAAAGATACACTTGAGGCATATTAGAAGGATGAAAACGTTGCATTATCAGTGTAAAGTCGTGGAATTGTGCCAGCGTTGCCATATCTCTTTCATTTGTATGGCATCTGTCCTTATATATATACTGCAAATATTTATTTATATATATATTAATCAACAGATACGCTGCTGCGTCGCGGCTGCGTTGATGCGAATTTTGTGGCGGGCGCTGGAGAGGCATGCCAATTATGCCGCAGCGAGGACGCTTGCAACCGTTGGTCCGTCCGCAGTTGCTATCGCTGCAACTCGCAGGAGCAGGGCGACGACTGCGCCCCCATGCTCCATCCAAACGACATGAAGTTGAGCAACTGCAGCTCTGCGACGGAACTGTGCGTCAGCACCGTCATCAGTCGAATGGAGTTGGTCTACACGGTGCGGGGCTGCGCCGGCGACGTACCCGAATGCAGCGCCAATGATCCCTATTGTGTGCGATGCAATGGCAGCCTGTGCAACGCAGCGCCCACCATGTGGGCAACCAAAAAACTGCAACTGCAACAGCAACTGCAATTCCAGCGACTGCCAGCCAAGAAGGGTGTGCAACGTCTGCTTGAGTATTTGTGGCCCGATCTGTGAGCAAATAGCAACTAAAAAGCATTTATCATGACTAAACATCAATGACCAACAGCAAAAAATTCAGCACAAAAAGCCCCTCGCTGATAAGCGGATCGGATGTGGCAAGCATTGTTCATTTACAGTTGCCAATCGGTAGAAAAACGCCCCTCAAACCACAAACGAGTGAGAGTGAAAGAGTGGGAGAGAGGGAACCAATCCAAAACAAGCAGATGCCAATGAATTAAATATGAATATATTTATATATATAATTTAATAATAACAAATAAAAAATACATATATATTATGCATTAATCCGATTTACTTTTTAACTAATAGAAGATAACTATGCATATTTCTGTATTAACATTTGTCCTATTTTTATATATATTCAAAAATGTCAGTTAACTGATTAAATGATGTGTGTTAAATTGGCTAAGCAACTGTGCCACAAATCGAGCTAGGTACCCAATCAGTTAAGCATATATAAATGGAAATTTTAGTGCAAATTCCAATCGCTAATACAAAACACGTGCATTATGTTTAGTAAGCAGAAGCGATTATTGTATATAATAACCTTTTGTGTATATATATATATATATATATATATATATATATATATATACATAAATACTTAATAGTTGAAATACTGAAATATACAATGAAGCAAACGATATGGAATGTGCTTATATATGAGAACGGCGGATACTCAAATTACACTAGGAAACCAAAAAGCGTTCCTCCAACTTGCTCTCACTGAAACTGTTATTTATAAATAAATACATTGTATATATATATATATATGCACAGATAAGCTGCTTTTCCTTTTATCAAGGTACAGCTCTGAAGCTGAGTCACTTGAAAGACCGAACACACAATAAACTATACAGTGCAAAATGTACAAATGTGGTAATAGTAAATGAATAAGATTTTTTAGAAAATTCGGAAAAATTCGCAGCCATTTTAGCCATTCTTTATCAATAAAGACAAACTTACAAGTTTAATTATTAATAATTATAAGAAGATTGCTGTTATTCAACAATGTAATGACCCAGAATAAACAGTGCAGTCGGGCGTAACCGACTGCGAAATACTCTGGTACCAATAAGTCATACGATCTGATAACAAATGCCACAAAACAGAGTGGGTAAAGGCAAGAAATACCGATCTTTAATGGATTTTCCTAGCAATCTACCCTGAAAGTTTGGGAAATGGGCGTTGCTTATATCGTAGGACCTCGCCAATCTGTGTTTTGATAAGTAAAAATCAAGACAACAACATATTCTGTCGGAATAAAGAGACTTTGTTGTGGGAAATCCATGTCCAGGACTTTGAAAGCGTTTTTCGTTAGTTATTTATTTGACTAAAGACACTGTCGTTCTGATCTACTTTAGACCCTTCATGATTATCTCATTTTCCTACAATGGAAATAGGAAACAATTGACCATCTCCGTAAAATGTTTGAATATTTGAACGTATGTTCATGATCCACATAGATTTTTATCCAATGCAATGAGCCCACTTACTAATATTCAAAATCAAGCCCATATTCTGGGAAAAGAGTGTTTCCATCGGATTAGAATACAATTTGTTTGAAGACATGTTTTTAAGCTCTGAATTTGTTATTTTTTTAATTTTTTTTTTGCCGGCGTTATGTGTTGTGCGTGTGTGTATCTGTGTGTGTTGTCAAGCTTTTTTTACTGTTGCTTTGTTTTAACACGTGCAGCATAATCATAAATGTTGTTCCAGTTGTTGTTCTTTTTGTTGTTGATCGTTAGTAATCAACTAATGATCAATAAAAACCTAGGTGTAACAACAAAAACATTTGATAATTTGTGGCGTGTGCCTGCGAAAGGGATGGGGATGTTAGTGGGGCGAGGCATCCCCCAACTCCGTAGGAGATAAGCCGACGATAATTAAGTTGTTATCCGCCGCGCAACGAAACTGTTGTTCAATTTTGTAATTTAATTTGTGCCCAACTTTTGCCTTATTCCCCCACACAGACAGAGACAGAGACACAGACAGAGAGCGAGGGGAGACAATAAAAAAGTATGGGGGGTCGTAGGAGAAGGCAAAGGTTATCACTGCATTGTCGCCCACAACAAAATATTCAACTTGCTTGTATTAATAACATGAAAGTTGTTAAAGGAAGGGAGGGGAGTAAAGCATTTGGCTGTGTTGCGAAAATGTCAAAGATACAAAACAAAAGCTTAACGAAGCCCAGACACATGTCTGACAACGAGCGACCGAGAGAGAAAGATAGAGAAAGAGAGAGAGAGAAAAATGCGCCAGTTAGGAGAGAGCATAAAAAGTGAGCGCTTGAATGACAGCAAGCAAAGGGGTCCAAGGGGGCTGGCGTGTGGGGGGGTCATTTTAATTAGCTTGCTCTATGTGGTGTCTGTGTGTGTGTGTGTGTGTGTTCGTACAATGAAAGTGTAAATGTGAGTGTGGCCAAACAATGGCACAAATATTACGCCATAACAAAAACAAAACGAACAGAAGAGGCGCAAGGAAACCCAGTTACCAGATATTATTTATGATTATGCCACAATTCACTAGCAACCCTCGCTCTCTCTCTCACACACACACACACACACACACCGTCAAACAAACAAACACAAACTATATTGATTCCAGAACTTCAAACCCGTAGTTTTAAGTTGATTTTTCCATTCCGAGTGAAGAGACGTTCAGTGGGTGGGCTCGACTAGAGATGGGCACATCGGTATCGGTAACAAAAGCACAGATCACGTTAAATGAATAATTATACAAATTAATTGGATAAATTCACCTGTTCAAGCAACTTGATTTATTAATAGCTTCGAATGAATAATTCATATCTGAACTTGTATTTTTATGTGCAAGAGCAAAATGTGCTTGTTTGTTGGGTCACGAAATAAAATTCACGACACGGGTCCAACTCTATGCTAGACTTGCTCGCTCTCTTTTTCTCTCGTTCGCTAGCATTGCAGTGTAGGACAGGGCGGGGCATGCGGCATATCATGGCAAACAGGTCAAACATGAAGCCTCAAAGTGTCAAAAGGAAACGTTTTTTTTTTCGAATATTTCATTTATTTTCTATTTTTCTTAATGTTGTTGAACACTACTTACACCTCGAGTATGCGATCGCCCTTTTTGATGCCCGCCTTCTCGGCGGCGCCGTTCTCCAGCACAGCGCTAACGTGCTGCAGGGGGGCGTACAATTCACCGTTAATCGAACGCAATTGGCCGCCCTCGGACACCTGTCCGCGCACATTGAAACCGAAGCCAGTTTCCGTCTTATAGATGGTAACGACGCGCGGTCCATTGGCAGCTGTGATTGTGCCGTTATTCTCGCTCATTGCTGCGCCCGCCCGGTAAGCTCACACACGCACACACACACACGACGCTGCTGCTGCTGCTGCTGCTTTTGTTGTTATTGTTTTTGTTATGATTATGATTTTACACAATTTAGCTGTGCTTTTGCGTAACTTTTGTATTTTTGCAACTTCTTTTTACACTCAAACATTCGCGCGCGCACACACAACCACACACACACACATACGCCGAAACATGCATATATGTGCATATAGGTGTTACAAACACAAACACATAGGCAGGCAGCGGCAGGGGCAGGCGGTGACAGCGGCAGCGGTAGCCACTTTTACTTTCCGCAAACTAACACAGAAAAAAAAATATATAGACTCGCAAATCGCAGCAACTCCAAACTCCAAATCGGGATGCGTGTGATAAGTGAACTCGTGTGTTATGCGCTTGCTATCGCAATGGATGTGGCTTGCATTGCGTTAACGTTGACGGCAAACAACGTGCGTAGCGCACATTAATTTTGCATATTGCTGCTTCGGTTTCTCGAAATTCACTTTTGCTTTTGCATTTGCCTTTGCCTTTGCCACTCACCCAACAACTGCTAGGCGCTAGTGTTGGATTTGACCATTAGGTTGTTCAGTGTTCAGTGAACCAGACTCACACAAAATGAGCTGCTTCTTCTTAGCTGTTCATTTTGCAGGAGTGCTGCAATTCCTATCAAGTGGCAACGCTATGCCGCACATTTCAAATAGCAAAATGTTAGCAAACATATTAAATAATTATATCTTGAAATTTTATTGGAACAAGTCTTGAATTTCTTTGAATTTTCTATTTGCTTAGCTAGTTAACGTGTTGTATATTCTGTAAACATATATGATGTTGTTCAACACTAATGAACCAGTTATCGATTGCAATCAGCTGACTGATGTCAGCCACTTTAGTAAATTTTAGCCGGTATATTTGGTTTAAAATTTCAATTTTAATGCAAAACAAATAACCCCAATAATGCATTTTCTAAATAACTTCAAAAATCTTTAAATACTTGCTTAGAATAATTGTATATCAAACCGTATATTTGGATAAGTATTTAAATTGTATGGAATGACAAATGCTATTGTTTTGAATTATTTTAAGTTCCAAACTATTTCAAATCAATAAGGATCGACCAAAAGGCAACCGATAACGGGCATATAAAAAATATATATAAAAATACTATTAGAAATTTTTTAGTAGTTGTATATAAAATAAAAAATAAGACTGCCTTGCAAATGTTAACCCATTTTCTGACCAACTTATATGCAATAGGAGTGTGGGTGTGTCAAGGGGAAAAAGAGTGTGTGGTGGAGGTGGGGGCTGTGCATACACAGGGGCACATTCATAGCATACATGGGCGTCACTGCTACGGCGCAGCCCCCAAAAATGGGGACATGGCATTCATGGCAGGCGCGTAATGTAACATTTGGTGTCAGTGTGTGTGTGTGTGTCTGAGTGGGAGTGTATTTGGTGGCGGGGAGAGCGGAAAAGGAGAGGAAAAAGAAAATTCAGCAATTTCATTGATATGGACAATAAGGAAAATGGCAAATGGCACACACCAAAAATATATTATAAGCAATGCTTTTTCTTTTATTTAAATTTGCGGCTACATTTGGAGCTGCTGTTTTTTTTTTTTTTTTTGTTTGTTTGTTTCTGGTATTCGTTGTTTTGGGTCTTGCTTATGAGTTCGATTGGATAAGATATATATAGCATATATATTTAAATAATTAAATGTCCTTAAGCACAAATAAAATAGCAATTGCCACACTTCCTCACACAAACTCAGACGAGCACTCACACGCAAACTTTATAACGGTAACTCTAGTTACGCTCTAGTCCTGACTGTGTACAGTGTGCTAAAACGCCTAAATCAATATATAAATAAAGGTATCGATAACAAACATTAACGTTTTAAAACATATTTTCTTTTTCTCTCGTCATATGTATGTATATATGCACTGTATGCTTGTAAGTATATATATATAATCTATGCATGATTTGTGTGTGTATTGTTTTTGTTTGTATGAGTGTAACAGCATTTCACATTTACACGTAAGCTGCAAATTATTGTGTATATAAAAGCTAAAACTTAGAATCGTACTTGACGTATTTAGAGAAAAGTATGTTTAAAAAAAAATGTTCGTCTCAAACATGTATACAGTCTGACGCATATATGTTTTTACATGGGGAAAAATTAATATTTTCTAAGTTCTTTTGCAAAAATATGTGGATCGGACCAATATTTTGTAGATTTCTTTTCACTATGTTTACTAATAAAATATTTTCCCCAATCTGGTGGCAAAAATGTACAAAATCCCATACAAAATCTCCATAGTCAAAAGACTTTTGAGACAATAAGAAAAATGTATTATTTTTGTATATTAAATTTCACAAGTAGATAAATAAATAAATCTTGTTAATTTTAATGTGAAGTAGTTTAGAAATATCCTTTTAATAGTAGAAAAATAAGAAAATAATTAAAAGTCAATAATAACATAAATATTTTTGCAAAAGAATATAGAAAATATGAATTTTTCCCCATGTAAAAACATATATGCGTCAGACTGTATATAAATATATATATAGATAAAAATTTACAATTCCAGCTGGATGCAATAAAATTGAAGATCACTCAAAAAGACGAAACCATTAACCTAATAATTAAAACCTGACGCCGAACAATTCGAGCTGTGGTTAATTGATTCAAATCGGTTAAAAACTATATTGTACAGCTCAAGGCTTTACAAAAAATACAACTCAATATTACAATAGAAAAAATTTTAGTTTCTAATTAATTAAAATAAACATTAGATGTGATTTGTTTTCATAATATTAAGCCTTTAAATATAAATATACATATATGTAAATATATATATATATATGTATATAAACATATATCTTCCTTTCCAAGTGTTTTATGCTTACTTGGCTAATACAGTTTTAAACTAAACAAACTAACAACTATGTATATAAACTCTACGCTACAAATTGTTAATTTTTTTTGTGTTTTTTTTTCTTTTTATTTAACTTTACACATAATGTAGCTAATTCGCGATGTAATTATTTTAATATTTATTTTAAACTTTTATGCTTAAATTTAAGTTCATATATAAATATATATTTTTAATACTTAAAAACTACATAAATACAGACCCTATACAAACCCTACAAAAAAAAAAAAAACTTTTTAAATAAGAACCCCGATAATTATGCTCGACAATTTCAATTATTTAGTTATTTACAATAGTGCGTGTGTTTTTGTATGTGCGTAAGTGGATGTGTGGGTGTGTGTGTGTGTGTTTGTATGTTTTCAATTAATTTTGGAAATTGACGAGATATGTTTGCATAACAACAGTGGTCGCTCGAAAACAAGATCTACCAGAAATCAAAATTTAAAGTGTTCACTTCTAAGAACTTTAAATAATTTAGCTCTTTTAAAACTTTATAAAAGCCTTTGCATTATAAATACCAATTGTTTTCAAATATTTTACCTAACACGCATATAATTTTTAAAACGGACTTGCACATATATAAATTTTTCTATTGATACAATTTAATCTCTCTTTTTTCTAGGCACTTTTTAACAGAGAGTTTTGACAAATTTGTTTAATGGATTTAACTATTTAACATAAAAAACTATTATTTTAATTTTTAATTATTGTTATTACTATAATTATTATTGATTTTTACTATCAAAAGGAATTTAACTTTTTATTTGGATTTTTCTCCTGATCTGAGCGTAAGCTCTGTAGAAGGTTTTTAAAAGTGAAAGGGACTTACTTGGCTGGATATTAAAAATTCGAATTGGGAATTAAAGAAATCAAAATTTGCGAGCGACTACTGTGTGTATATAGTATATACATATATATACATACATATATATATATATATAATTTCTGGTTTGGCCTGGCGTGCTCAACTACAATATCAACTCTTAACCTAATCGCTGATGTTCAGTTTATTGCTGTTGCTGCTGTTGTTCTTGTTTGTTGTTGTTGTTGTTGTTGTTGTTATTGACATCACAGACATGTTGCATCTGGCTGCTGCTTGTTGCACGCTCAATTCCAAATTAGCCAACGTTAACTCTTTGTGATCTCCAAATGCGGCTGCTTGCTCTCCCACCACTCCTGTATGCTGTACACCATTTTATGTCGCCGAAAGCGCATCGATTCACTGATGCACATCTCTATAAAATCCGATTTCATATCCTGATCGCCCTTTACCAAATTCAAATGCTCCAACAGCTTGGTATAATCCCGACCCGGTCGCCGTATATCACGAAAGACTTGCAAACGCAAATCAATATTATGCTGGCGTGCCGCTTCTCGCTGCTCCTCGCTCAATTCACACTCCACTGAGTTCAGGGTGTCGACATTGTTGTTGTTATTGTTGTTGTTGTTGTTGTTGTTGCTGCTGCTGCTATTGCTGCTGTTGCTGTGATTGCTGTGCGTTGGCGATGCTTTTAGCTCCAGTTTAGGGCTGCTGTTGTTGTGGTTTCTATGCTGATTGCTGCTGCTGTTGTTGTTATTGGTGCTGTTGCTGTTGTTGTTGCTGCTGCTGTTGTTGCTGCTGCTGTTGTTGGTGGTGGTGGTGGTTGTTGTGGTGGTGGTGGTAGTGCTGCCGGTGCTGCTGCTGCTGTTATGATTCATAAGGCCGCTGCCCCAAAAAACATGCGGACTGCATCCAACTGCTGACGGACTACTGACGCCAGCTATGCGTTTGAGTTTATAAAAGGCAAACTCCATATCCATATTCCAGCCGTATTTATTGGCATCGCTGGCGTTGCCATTTAGAGTGCTGCCAGAGTTATTGCTGCTGCTGCTGCTGATGCTGCTGCTGTTGTTGATGCTGCTGCTGTTGTTCTTGCCGTTGTGGCACGTCTGCAATATGCGCGAAATTTCCGAGGCATCATTGATATCATTATGACTAAAGTACGTGCTTGTTGCTGTCGTTGTTGGCGCTGTTGCTGATGTTGATAATGTTGTTGTTGTTGTTGTGCTGCTACTGTTATTTGTTGCTGCTGCTGTTGTCGTTGCTGTTAATGCAGCCGCTGTTGTTGTTGTTGTTGTTAATGCAGCTGCTGTTGTTGTAGTAGCTGTCGTGGCAGTTGCTGCTGATGCAGATGTTGTAATTGGCGGTGGTGTTGATATTGCTGCTGGCGGTGACAACATGCCGCCATGGTGACTCGCATAACCATTGGGCAGCAACAAAAGCGCCGACATTGCTGCTGCAACCTTATGCATTCCCGTTGCTGCTGTTGGCGGCAACATCAGCATCGTCTTGTCAAGTGTTCCACCCACATTGCTGCTATATGCGGCATGCTGCATGGTATGTCCATTGAGCGGCACATATAAAACACCGCTGCTGCTGTGGTGATTGTGATGATTGTTATGATTAGTATTGTTGCTGTTGTGGTGGCTGTTGCTGGTCACAGTGCTGCTATGCATACTACTGCTGTATAGATCGCTGGCGCCATTGCTGGCAACTGTTGTAGCTGTTACTGAAACTAGTGAGACTATAACGCTGCTGCTGCTGCTGGTTGTTGTTGTGGGCACTGTTTCCGCTACAGTTTCAGCTGTTGCTGTTGCACTGTTGTTGCTGGCGCTGTTGTTGCTGGCACTGCTGCTGGTTGCGCTGTTGTTGCTGCTGCTCCCGCTGCTGGCGCTGCTAGCACTATTGCTGCTCGCATGCTGCTGGCTATGCTCCACTTCAATAGCGCGCTCCTCCTCACTAATCCCATTGATGAAATTGTGCACATAACCATTGAGCGGTGTCTCCTGTTCGCAGGCCTCCTCCTCGCTGAAATCAATACTGAAACGTTCCGCTGAATGCGTCGACGGCAAACCAGAGTCGCTGTTGTTGCTGGCGGCAATGATGCTGCTGTTGCTGCTGCTACTGCTGTTGCTGTTGCTGGGGCTGCTGATTATGTTGATGTTGGTGCTGCTGATGATATTGCTGCTGCTGCTGTTGCTGATGTTGCTGCTGCTGCTGTTGCCGCTGCTGCTTATGATGTTGCTGTTGACAGCGGTGTTGCTGTTGCTGACAATGTTGCTGTTGGCAATGATGCTGCTGCTGCTACTGCTACTGTTACTGCTGATGTTGCTGTCGCTGGATGCATCCGATGCAAAGCTGCTATTGCTGTCCTCATCGAGCAGCATTTCCACATCGCTGCTGCAGGTGCTGCTGCTGCTGGCCATATTGGTGCTGGTGCTGCCGCTAATGTTGGCGCTGCTGCTGCTGTTGCTGGCGTTGCTCGGAGTGGGACTGACGCTGCCGCTGCGCCGCGAATCTGTCGATGCACGCCGGAATTCAAAGGCACGTGGCAATGGGCCCGCCTTGCGTTTGCGTCCGCGTGATGTGCCATCCAGTTTGATCTTGGTGCCACCGATGCCACCCATGGGACCACAGATACCATTGCCGCCGCCACCGAGCATTAGGTTGGACATGCCACCACCACCAACTAGGCCCATGCCGGACATGCCGCCACCGACACCGCCGCCGCTCGATGATGGCAAATTATTATTGCCACCGTTATTTGAATTAGATGATTTCATAGGTGCAACATCACTGAGATCGGCCTCATCCACCATGACCATGTGCTTGTCCTTCTTGTAAGGATTGCCGAACATGTGCTGTCGCACATTGGTCGGCTCAATTTCACGCAACGGATTATCCTTATTCTTCAGATACTCCTGATAGTTGCCCATCTCGGCAATGGGCAGACAATGACCCGAATCCTTGGCCACCAGACTCGCCGGCCGTAGAAAACTCTCACGCATCCGTGCTATCTCATCGACCAGATCCCTGCGGGGTATATCGAATGGATTGCGATACGTTTTCGCTGATGACTGATGAGTCAGCTGAGGCACAACAATGGTATAATTATCCACCGGCTCAATTTCCGCATGCAGCTTGGCGAACGTATCCCGCAACAGTGGATGACGCACCAGATCACGACGTAGTGCAGCACCCGTGCACAATTTGGCCGTCTCCACTTGCCGGTAAGGCGGTTTCGGTTGCTTCAACTGCTTATAGACCTTCATGCATAAGTTCTCCTGATCCTGTTTGGCCGTATTCTTAATGTGCTTCAACTGATTGGCAATCGTCGGCGACAGATAGTTGTCAACGTTCTCGGGCAAGAGGAACTGCAGCAGCTGATAGGGCACATTGATATTGACAAGGGCTTTCCGCAGAAATGGGCAGTAATATGGTGGTATCGAACGCACATAGGCATTAAATTTATACATGAGATCATTGGGTGGACTCATGTTGTACTTGTGTATGAGGTCGTGTAGCAGTGGCAGCAGTGCCGGATAATTATACGCCAGCACATAGAGATGCACCTGACTGAAATTGGGCGCCGCTCGCAGATAGCCAAATGGCAGTTCAAAGCCATGCATCCCATTCGTGACAATCACCTGCCAGCATTTGTTCATCTCCCGCTTGTTAAGGATCTGCAATGTGAGCGGACAACCCTCGATCTCGTATTTATCGACGGGAAAACTGCGCACCAATTGCGGCTCATCGACGGCGGGCGTTAATACCTTCAACTTTGGATGTGCATCGCGTGGCGGCAGTGTTATCGCCTTCGAATCTGGCCAATATGGCTCCGGCAGCGGCCAATAGCCAATCGGAAAGGTCTTTTGCGTAATATGCTTCTGCACATAGATCATTTTCTTCATCAGCGGAAAAACAATGTCCGGCGTTGGTTCGTTAGTCGTTGTGGATGATGATGCCGTTGTTGCCGTTGCTGAGCTGCTGTTGCTGTTGCTGCTGGTGCTTGTGTTGCTGCCGCTGCTGCAGCCGCTGTTGTTGCCACTGTTACTGTTGCTGCCGCCACTGTTGCTGCTACCACTGCTGCTGGGTGTGCCACTGCCACTGACACTGCCACTGGTGTTGGTGCCACCACCGCTGGCTTCCTTAGGCACCATCGGTTCAAATTGCAGCACAACTCCCGGCTGCACCTTCTGCACGAGACTCTCGATGCACTGATTGAGGACATAGTGGCTGCGTACGCGATATGATCGTCCACCGGTTACCTCGCACATCCGTTCAATGGGCGAATCATCGTGCGGCACCTTGCCATCGACACGCTCATCGATCTTGTTGCCGGGCATGCGGAGGACGAGGGAGAATAGACGCTGATCCCAGCGAAAAGGCTCTTTGGTGAACTTGGTACCTGGTATTTGATTGCTCAACGGCAATATGATCTCCTGATGGACACCATTCCGATACGAATACCGACCGCCATCGGTTATGACAATAATCACCGATGGTTCCAAATAAAATGGACAACGACCCTGTCCATATGTATCGATGCCAGATTGCATCCGATTTAAATTGAGCAAATCGAAGGCATTACGCAACGATTCACCCATTGAGGTAAGGCCGTGACTTTGTAGATTTTTTAATTCATTCATGAATGTTGCATGATTCTCCTTCCATCCGGCCTTTACGTTAGCCGGCGGCTCCTCAAACGTGAGCAGCATATAGCGATCGCCCAGACAGTCCTGGGTACGCTGTCGATATTTAAGGAACGTCTCAACGGCTCCTTTGGCAATGTCCAAATACGTTTTCTGCACACCATTCACATACGCTTTCTGGCACATGGACGACGAGGTGTCCACCAGAAAGAGTATGATTGTCATGGCTGCCAAAAAAAGCCCACTCGTAATACCCCTTGTGCGCGCTCACAGCTCCTACCAACGAAAATAAATTAGAGTGAGAATTAAAATCAGAATTATTTGCAAGACATTATAGATAAACACGCAGTTGCTTTCAATTCAAAATCATACAGAGATATATAGCACAGAAAACAGAAATATATCCAAGTAAATATATATTGCCTTATATATATTCTATGCATTTGGATATCTTTGCTACTTTTGCTATAACTCTCAGTTGCAGTGGTCACAATTCGATTCTTATATGAAAATTATTTGTTTTTATATTTTTATTTTTGTTAAATTGAACCCAGTTTGAAAAGCACTAGGAAAATAAGCGGAAATGACTAAAACTGGCTGGGTTTCCCAAGAAAAATGTACTTGCCTAAGTTGAAGCAAATGATAATAAAATATTTACTGAAAAACAAAACACGAAGTCAAAGTCTCGAAAGATCTATCCCACCTTCAATAGACCCAAATCATGGCTTAAAAGAATAAGCCTGTCCCTTTTCTGGTCGGAGAGAATATATCAGTTTTGTCCTCTGGCAAAACTTTAATTCAAAACCCAATAGTGTTTTGTGTATTATTATCCTTGGAACTAGGGTCAGAGTCCAATCAATTTGAAATTCCCTGGTTAAAGTTCAAAAAGCTCGTGAAAAGTCTGTGAAGTCATTCAAAATTCAGGATATAATTCTAAATCAGAATGTATTTTCGAGCTAAATTTCCAATCTCTTATACGAAATATACATTTTTCTTTGAAAGTGTGCTATTTTCAGTTTGTCATTTAATGTGACTTCATTGATACCGTTATGTTCCTTAAGCTATCCTCTAAAGGATCTGCTACCAATTTTTTAGATTACCTTTCACTTTGCTAAATAATATATTTTCCCCAATCTGGTGGACAGTCCAAAGAATGTATAATTTTAGTTTTTACAATTTCACAATTAATTAAATTAATGAATCTTGTTAGTTTTGATATTAGATAGTTTAGAGAAATCCATTAGTAATCCATATTAGTAAAAAAATAAAAATAAAAAAAAATTCAAAAAAAAATTAAAAGTCAAAAATAACATAAATTTTTTGCAAAAGTTAGAAAATATGAATTTTTCCATGTCCAAACACTTTCTGGGCAAACTGTATGTCGGTCAGTCTATTTCTTTGAGTTATTTTCTTTGCCATATAATGCTAGAAGACTTAACGAAATTTAAGATGTTTCTCTTGTATTAGTTAAATTGGGTAAATTATCTTAGAAAATGCCACAAAAGTTGCGTTGCCTAATTTAATTATCAAATAAGAGACTTCCTATTTTTTTTAATATGCCCATTGAGCTGTGTAGCTCAAAACAAAAATTGTTTAACTAAGTTATTTTGGTTTATATTCAGCTTGCTGAGTTTCTAACACCGATTTAAAACAAACAGGTAATTTTTCACATACTGTTGTTGTTTACTATTTTGGCTTTATATGCGCAAAAGTACTCACACAGCCACGACAGACAGAGAGAGAAAGAGAGAGAGAGAGTGAGTGAAATGTAAACTTAATTTACCGTTTCGTTTCTTGTGATGTGCGTCCAAAAAGAATTAGAATTAGAGCGCAGTTCGTCAGTCAGAGCGAGAGAGCAAGGAAGATCTGCTATCAGTATAAGTCTGTGTGCAATTGAGAATTGCGGGTGTATTTGTGTTTGTTTGTGTGTGTGTCTGTGTTTGTGTAGTCTTCTTTTTTAACAACTTGCTTCCAACACTAATCCGTTACATGTTGTGTTGTTCTTGTTGATTGTTGTTGCTACAGTAGAGCTGTTATCTCTAATGTTTGTTGCTTTTATTGTTGTTCTTTTTTTATACTATGATACCGAAGGTATAATTGTATATTGGGTTTGTTTCCTTTTCTTTTCCGTTTTTTTTTTTTTTTTTTTTTTTGTACTGCTCTTTTGATTTTGATTGCTGCTGCACTCATTTAATGCCTTGCTAGCAGCATGTGTTATACTCTTGATGTCCTGGGACCTGATTTGCCCTTTTCCTTCGATTCACTGTGTCGCTTTTATAGTACATGTTGCTTGAAAGAGCTGACATCTGCATATGGGAATATTTAATAACGAACTCTGCAATGAAACACGAGATAAAAAACAAAACAAAAACATGTGAGAACGTTGAACATAACCGACTACGGAATACTCTGTAATATTGATAAAAGGTGGATGGGAATTGGCTCAATTTTTTTTTTAAGCAAATCTAAAAAAGGAGGTTATCAGAAGTTACGCCAGAAGATACATACATATATCGATCCTTAAGGTTATCAGCAAAATATGGTAACTCTGGCTTTACACTTATTAATTTTATCAATTCACATTTGAGTAAATCTATTACATAGCTTACAACCGCATGTTGCGCATACTCAGTGTGCCCAGCAAAAAAAGAAGCAAAACGCCTATTGGCTGATTTTGTAACGCTAAGACACACACACATGCGAATATATATGTGTACATATATGCATACATATATCACATTCTTCGTAATCAGTGATAATGCTCCCAAGCTCACAAAAAAAAAATAAATAAATAAATAAAAAAAAAAATAGGAAAATAAAGGAAAAACAAACACGCGCACTGAAGCTAAGAACACGCACAAGATTTTGACAATATTTGTGCTAATTTCGCTTAAAGAGATCACTAATGGTGATATTAATGTTCTCTCTTTTATTATTTCTGTGCTGTTTTTGCTTTTGTTTCCCTAGGCTTTGTGCACAGATGGGATGCGCTTTCGGGTGTGGGAATAAAAGTTTTGCTCGGTTTTCCAACAGAAACTCAAATGGCCAAACACACACACACACACAACAGAAACAGGCAGTCATTTCGAGTGCTCTACAAATTCATTTATTCAGTCAACACCTTTATCGATCGCTATGTTGGCATTAGAGATGTGCTGGAGCGTGAAAACATTGCTCAAAATCTATGCGATCCATTCACGCACGATCACGACCTGATAAGTATGTGCATATATATATATATATATATATATATATACATAAATTGTACTTATTTTTCTGTGGCTTTCACAATTTACACCCATATCAGAAATGTATTATCAAGTCATTCCTTATATATGCATATGTATATAAATTTCAAAATGCACACAAATACACAGATACGTATGCATATGAGTAATAACACACACACGCACACACTTTTGTCTAGCAGCACGTGTGCATTTCTCGTTTCTTTTCCACTATCGTCTGTACCGATCGCGTCACACTCACCATCACGAACATATCGCTAATTGACAGCAACAACTGGCAAAAGCAGGAATAGTCAAAATTTCTGCAAGTACCGCAAAAGCGACCAAAATCCCCCCTCCCTTTCATTAGTACCAACCTAAGTCAACTTATAATACATTTTATAAGGTATGTAAAATAACGCTCCGCGAACCAAAAAAAAATGTTTATCGACGCGCCTGCATTTAACGTTGTCATCGCTGTCGCCGCCTTCAGGCGACTAATTGACTGAGTTTCAAGTACAAAGCACTCATTTTCTATTCGAATGAGAGCTCACCCTCTCTCTCTCTTTCTTTCTCTATAGCGCGCACACACATATATACCCATATAAACGTATTATATGCGTGCACGACATCAGCGTTGCCAGATATCAAAGAGAACGCACAATAGACCAGCAAAACTTGATGTTTGCAGGTAACCAAAAAACAGCACGTGGATAAAATTATCAATTGGGTCACGATGTATTATTTAATGCATTATTAATTGCAATCACAAACACAAACAAACTTGTTAACACACACACAGCATTAGCTTTTGTACTGGTGGCAACGCTGTAGCCAGGTAACAATGAGCAGGGGGGCTAGCCACACTCCGGCTATTTAACATATATATTTTTTTTATTTACATAGAAATTTACGAATTTGTTGCTGAGAATAGCAGTAAAAAGTATTTAAGGCCATAAAAGCCGAGCAACAACAATAATCAGTGCGATATGTGCAACGACCTTGCCGCACAGGATCATCAATGTAGTTGCAACTTTTAGTTGTTTACTAGATGAATGTGCCGGTGGTGAAGATGGAGGAGGTGGTGAGGTGTGTTCTCATTTGATAAACGACACGATTAGTGTGACCTTAATTTTAAATGCGACATAATCACGAACGACAACTAATTTACATGTGGTAGTGGAAGACGCTATGCATTTATCGGCTTCTATCGAACGTTGATACACGAACACAATGCAACGTTGCATTTGATTGTGAAAGAGCGCGCCAAGCTTTCAAATGTGTTATCGTGTCTACGATTCGCAGCTGATTGTGGGCGGGTGCGCAGTAGTTATTATTTTGAGTTAATAAAAATTCGACAAGAACAATAATTGTTGTGTGTTCGCAACGTCACAAGCACACACACACAAACACAGTCACTCATCATTCACGCACAGCATCATCATCATCACCCTCATCGTCATCAGTGAGAGTTGATTTTATTTAAGTTGTGTTAAAAACGCTGCGATATTTACAACTGAAGCGGATTGAACTGGACGGCAAGAGAGCGAGATAGCAACGTTGGCCGTTGGTGGTGATAACAATCAGCCAACACAAAATATCAAATATTATATTTTATTGTCAACATTAATCGGGTATATTCAGTTACTATTCCTGTATTTTCGATTGGACGGACGGACGAACGAGTGCCTGAGCAATTTTTTATTCTGCGATATTTCACTTTGTGCCAACAAAATGTATAACCACCTCCGTTCCTCCGTCCTTCGTCGCGCTCCAAAACCAACGGCCACGCACGCACACATTTAAAAAAAAGACGCACACATACAGAGAGAGAAGCATAAGCGAACGTTTGCATGTATGTGTGTTTGTATTCGGTTGTATTAAGGTGCATAGCCCAACGTAGCACACAAGCAACAACTTTTATACGCTCTCACTGCTGCTGCTGCTCCTCTCTCTCTTTTGGCGCTCGCTCATCCAAACAACCGCCCCCGCTACCCGACCTCACGACCGACACAACACAGCCAGGCAGCCACCAACCCACCAAGCAACCAATCCACTCGCCAACTGACTGACTGTCGGACACGACTCTGATGATGATGACGACGACGGTGGCGCAAACGACCGACCGACCGACCAAGCGACGAACGAACGAACGGACGGACGAATAACCGAAGCGACACGACCACTACACGACCAGTGGTGGCATGTATATATGTATGTATGCAATTTATTTGTATGTTTACTTGTAGTATATATCGCAGCAGGCGGGTTAGTTTGTTTCACACATACACACACTGCGGCCGTCACTCTCGTCCCGCATTGTCGCCTTTTCCATTGCTATTACATCTGCTTCTTTTTTCTAATTTCGGCGCCGCTGGCCAGCCAACCTCTCTGTTCAAAAGTAAAAAACTAACTGAGCCACTGCGATAGTTGTCAATTTTGCTGAATATCGATAAGCGCCGATACAACAGAGCAGGGATGTTGATTATCGCGACGACACAGAGTTGGTTTGATATTTTTAATTTCCTAAGACATTGTAATCAGCAAAAAATTTTGGTTCTTATTGTCTAAAATGTACAAATATTTATTACATTAGTCTAAATTATTTAAAATAATTTTCTAAGAATGTTGTAATGGAAAATAAATAAACGTTTACTAAATACAGGAGATACGAGAGCTTCATATGTCGTTATCGGTACGCAGCACAGGGTCGTTAGCTGGCTGCAGCAACACATGTTAACTTTGTTTTGGCGCGCGAACACGGCACACACAAAAACAGAAAAAAAAAAAAAAACATCTGATCGATAACAATTAAAGTGTCTACGAAATATTAAAGTGCCATGCCGGAGAACATAATCGCTGGCATACCGGTACATTTCCCCTTCGAGCCATACGATGTGCAGCGCGCCTATATGGAAAAGGTGATTATTTGCCTGCGCGATGGTACCAACGGTGTCCTGGAATCGCCCACCGGCACCGGCAAAACTCTGAGTCTACTCTGCTCCACGCTCGGCTGGATACGAACACGGCAATCTGACGCAAAGCTCAACATGCAAAAATTACAGCAGGAACAGCAAAAACAATTAAACGCAGCAGCTGGAGCTGGAGCTGCTATGGGCAGTGAAATTGCCGCTGCGATTGGCAAGAGTAATAATTGGGGTGTACCGAAGGTGATATACGCATCGCGTACCCACTCCCAGCTGAATCAGGCGATGCATGAGCTAAAGCGCACTGCTTACGCGAATATGCGGGCCGTAGTGCTCGGCTCACGGGATCAGCTATGCATCCATCCAGATGTGATGCGTGAGCAGGGCAATTCGAATAAGGTGAACATGTGCAAACTGAAAGTGCACGCTAAGAGCTGTACATTTCAGTTGCGCGTTGAATCCAAAAAGGATCATCCGGATTTTCGTGGTCCCAGCATCATGGATATTGAGGATCTGGTAAAGGTGGGACAGCGGCTTAAGATGTGCCCATACTTTGCCTCCAAGGAGCTGGTGAACGAAGCGGATATCACATTCATGCCATACAATTACCTGCTCGATCCCAAGGCACGGAAAGCGAACAAAATTGAGCTGAGCAACACGATTGTCATTTTGGATGAGGGGCACAACATTGAGAAGATTTGCGAGGAGTCCGCTTCGGTGCAGATACGCTCCTCGGATGTGGCCATGGCCATTGAAGATGTGACCCATATCATGAAGATCTTCACCAGCAGCAGCGATTCACAGGACACGGCCGGCCCCGATGAACCCAAGGACTTCACAATGGACGATCTGGCGCTTCTGAAGGAAATGCTTCTTGAATTGGAGAAGGCCATCGATGGTGTTGTTGTCGATAATAAAGTTGATGGTGCCACTTTTCCAGCTCCCTACATCTACGACTTACTCGGCAAAGCAAATGTGAGTTAAATCGAATCACAACCTGGAAGTGTATCCCTATATCCATTGCTGTATTCTCAACTATCTATCTATAATTCTTAGTTCACGTACGGCAATTGTGCGACAATTGTAGCGCTGTTGGACAAACTGGTGCAGTACCTCATGGTGGCATCACAGAATTCGATGCTGCGGAAAGGTGGCAGCTTTATGGTGCTCGCTGATCTGCTGAACATTGTATTTGCCAACAAGGAGGACATCATGTCCAAGGTGAGTCGCAGCTTCAAGGTGCACGCTGAGATCGAGGAGAGCAAACAATCGCAAACGAGCAACAAGGTCCAAACTGGTTGGCTGGGCAAGGGTGGCAGCAATGCCGCGAGCAGTGCCTCAAAGACGGGAAAGATCATTAATTTCTGGTGTTTCAATCCCGGCTTTGGAATGGAGCAGCTGCTCAACACGCATGTGCGTAGCGTAATTCTCACCAGCGGCACATTGGCACCACTCAAACCGCTCATCGCCGAGCTAGCCATTCCGGTGGCGCAACATTTAGAGAATCCCCATATTGTCAGTGAGGGACAGGTCTACGTCAAGATCATTGGCACCGGACCTGATCGCGAACAGCTCATATCCAACTACAAGAATCGGTAAGTATTAGCAATTCTAGAAGAGGAAAATAAGATGTGCTACACTTGATATATATCTAACAACAAATGAGATAGATCAGTATTAAACGAGGACTAAAGCGTTTCCATTTCAATCCAGATATAACTTGAATATGGTGTATATACTTATATAACTGATATAAAACACATTTGGTATATACATATTTCTCATATATGCATATCAAAATGTATGTTAGTCTTTTCAATTATCCAATTCTAAGATAATAAAATATAACTCTTAACCCTATGCCAAGTGGGTTTCTAAATTGTCCGGCTTCTCAATAATATATGAAGATTTATCCCTCAGTTTTGAAGTAATCTTGTTGAATGATCACTATATCATATAGCTCCCATAGGAACAATCGGTTGAAATATGAGTTCTCGTATTAAATAAAATTATCCTATGCTCCCATCATTTGGTTCACAAAATATTCAGATCAGACTTGTTTATCATATAGATGTCATAGGAACACTTGGCCGAACGAAAACTTTTTGTTTTTTCGTGCTTCTCACATTTTGACAAAATAAATATATCAAAATTGGAGTACCATATTATATAGCTTTCAAACCGGTCAGTTTTTTAAATTTATCATACAATTTAGCTGACAAGGTTTATATTATCTTTGGTGCTCCTAAAATAGCCGTTGTATCTTCATTTTTTTTTTTTAACCCAGCTTCCTGACTCCTATGCCACAACCCCTAGTTTTTTTTTTTTGTTCCGAAGATTCTTGAGGTGCTATGTGTCATGTTTTGAAATTGAGGTCCTCAACTTTCTTGGTGGTGTGCTTATATATATTTAACCTTATCTGCGTAAGACTACTTTGCATTATCCGAAATTTCAACGTTGATCTATGATCTATTATTGATACATTTGACCCATACTATTATCCTTGAACCGTACCTAATTGTTTAAGTCATCTTTTTCAACACGCAAAACATTAAAACAAAGCTATGAACAACTAAGAGTGACTTCAGTGCTTAAGCTATGATTAATATGGAGGACCGACCCTCTATTTGTATACCTACGAGGATTATTGTTAAGACAGACACACTCAGGAGCAGTCTGTGGACTCCCTTAAGGGACAATAGTAGCTCTACCTGGCTTATAAAAGAAATAGCAGTTTTGTTTTTTTTTTTTTTTAGATATGAGTCTGGGATTGGGATCTATTTCACTTACTTAATATATTGGCAAAGATTATAAATCTTTTTGTTCTTTATTTTTAAGGTAAATACATGCCTAAAAAGAAAGCTATATCTTAAAATAAATTCGATTTGTTCGATATTTTCAAGTTTTCGATATAATTGAATAAATTCGATCTGCATTTAATATACGATAGCTAGGTAGGTGTGGAAAGCACAGGAATTAATTTAAGCGTCAATTACCTCCCCATTGGAACTTATATTCCGCAGGTACCAATTTAAAGTCACTTCTGTTTGGTCGTGAACTACCAGCTTGGTTTGGAGGGCTGACCATCTAAAAAGGCTTCCGATCTATAGGTCACGGCACTCTTGTTGTATAGCGCAACAACACGCCGAGTTAGAAAACCCTACCCGCATTAGGGTGTCAAACCGCAGCCACCACGATACTCCCCGAAGGTTCCGCAACCAAAAACCAGGACGGAACTATGTTCCGTGGGCTCTTGATTACCCGTAGTACCTGAAAACAGCCTCCGGCCAGACCTCGTACCAAAGTTACTACCAATTTAAAGACTTCTGTCTTTAATATAAGAAGAAAAAGATGCAGAACAGACTACTACTGGGGACTGGACAAACAACAAGCAATCATGCCTCCAGCGGGATTCGAGAACCCACGACTTATTGTGCAAGCGATGCAAACACTCAACGCTTACGGCTTGGATATACGATAACTTATATCCAAATTTGAAGTTTCTAGCTCTTTCAATCTCAAAGCTCGGCTTATCGACTATGCTTTTGATGCTGATCAAGAATATATAAATACTTCATGGGGTCGCAGATGCTTGCTTCTACTTGTGACATACTTTTGCACAACTTCATCGTACCCTTTTCCAATGAAGTCGGTGTATAAAAAACAATGTGCGTAGCTAAAATTAGAGATAATAAAAAAGATAAGATATATATATGAATATATATTATTGCTTGCATATGATTAACACACATATGTACATATATATAATGTATAAGTGCATGAATAGGAGATAAGATGTTTTGACCTATGCAGAAGACAACAGCTGAAAAGTCAACGCACAAAATAATGAAAAGAGAATGAAACAGTTTTCACAACAGAATATGAACAGTTAAAATAGTTGTGAATTGTGAATTTTCAAAATCAAATTGAAATAAAAAATACAATATTTTAATTTGTAAATATGGTTGCATCGTTTCTAATTAATCTCTGGATTAAGAAACTCAAAATGTTTGTCACTTTGCTTTGTTAAAAGTACAAAGTACAGTGAAATAGCTGCGTGTTGCATAAACTGAAGAATACTTTAATATACATATTGATTTTTGTTGTTGCAATAATTGAATATAATATTTATAATGAAGACTTAACTGAGTTATCAAATTCAACAAAATTAAGAATTGTCACATCAATTGGTTGCTGCAAGGCAAGAAAACTTTATCAGAATGCGATAAAAGAATTCGGTTATTTTCTAAGAGTGTTCAATTTGGAAATGTTGCAAAAGATCAACTAGTGAGTGAAAAGTTATCTAGTCGAATGTTTAGTAAAGTTCCTTTGAATTGAACAGCAAATGTGAAGATTGGGGAAAACGTTGCATTGCTTTCATAACGACTGCCACAGAGTTTTCCTCATTTTACAGTTTCGACAGAGATTTTAGATTTTCATTAAGAATCAATATTGCTGTACTTACAAATGAATATATTACTTTCACTTTCCCGATCCATTGACAGAGATAATCCCAAGTACATTAGCTCGCTGGGCCAAACAATTTTGAACGTGTCACGCATCGTTCCAGATGGTTTATTGGTCTTCTTTCCATCGTATCCGATGATGAATCAGTGCGTGGACGCGTGGCAGGCCAGTGGCTTGTGGGCGGATATATCTAGTCGCAAGCCGATATTTCTGGAGCCGCGTGGCAAGGATCAGTTTACGAGCACCATGGAGGAGTTCTATCAGGCGATCAGGGACTCGAAGGGTGCCTGCTTTATGGCCGTGTGTCGCGGCAAGGTGTCCGAGGGCCTGGACTTTGCCGATCGCAATGGTCGGGCGGTGATTATAACGGGTCTACCGTTTCCACCGCTCAAGGATCCCAAGGTGATACTGAAACGTCGCTATCTGGAATCGAATCGCACCAGGGAAAATCAGTTGCTGAGCGGCCAGGAGTGGTACAACCTGGAGGCGACACGAGCCGTCAATCAGGCAATCGGTCGCGTCATTCGACATCGCAACGACTATGGCGCCATATTGCTGTGCGATGCTCGCTTCCAGGATGCGTCTCAGGTGCAGCAGCTGTCCAAATGGATACGCGGCCATTTGGGTGCACGACCACAAAGCTCACCCTTCGGTCCCATTGTGCGCGAACTGCGACAGTTCTTTAAGCATGCCGAGCAAACGGTAAGCTCTTAACTCTATATAAAGTCTACATTTTTGTAAGGACTCCATATATTATCTCTCTCTCTGTGTGTCGACAGATGGTCCAACCGGAGGAGCGCGCTGTGGAGCCGCTGCTGCAGAGCGTCTGTGGCAAGGAAGAGGATCAGCTGACGCTGGCGCCCATCACTCAAATTAAACGGGAACCGGGAAGCACAGGAAGCTCCAAATTTCAGTTAGCCAGCGAGCTGGCCGCGTAAGTGAATCTCCATTCAAATGTTTTTATTTTGTTAAATTGTTTTTGTTTCTAATGTTGCTTTGGCATTTGCAGCAAAGTTGAAATGGCCAACTCCATAAAGACGTGGACACCAGCGGATTATGTCAATGCTGCGGGTCGGAATGCACAAGGTCAAACAGCGCCCAATCCTATGGACTTTATGAGTCGGCTTAACTCCAATGTTACGGTAGGAACTCGCCCTTTGCTCTTTTCCATCTGTCAGCCATCTCCGATTTGATATCATCAGATCACTTTATGTGCATCCACAAGGTGTATTTAATTTTTGGAATGCCAAAGATATCTATTCCGTCTTGTCATGACAGATGTCTCATACATATTAACTTGATATATTCTTAATCAGCATAGATTTTGCCATGTTCGTCTATCCGTCTATCTGTGCACTTATTGCATACGCGTCTCTCAGTTTCAGAGCTATCTGGATTTGCAATACATCCATCTCGCAGCCGGAGCAACGGTCAAAAGATACGTTCTTGTTCTTTGCACATTCCATTACTTGGTCCAAACTGAAACTATATTCAAAAAACAAGAGAGAACGTTGCAGTCGGACGTAACCGACAGCGAAATACTATGATAGATGTAAGATAATAACCCTTCTTCGAAATTTGGCAACTGTAGCTCTTAAATGAAATTATAAAATATTTAACAGCTGCATACAGGGTATATGTTAGTCCATCTCACTCGACAACACAATTCATACTTGTCGTCTTTGTGCTAGTTTTGTTAGATTTGACTTGAGCTAAACTTGTTTTGAATATGTCTTGCAGAGCATCGACTTTAACGCAGACTCTGGTCGGGATCTGGTGAAGATACACAAGCGTGAGCGTAGCTCACCTACATTCCACAACGAATCCATGGGCAACAAGAAGCGCTATCGGCTCATCAATAATAATGACATGATCAAGATCGAACCAAGCGCTCCAGCTGCCACTAGCAGCAGCAACAGCAGAAGTTGTTCTGGAATTCCAGTTGCGCAATCGGAGCTGAAAGAGGCGCCCGAATCGCGGGCAGATTTCCTGCGCGAGGTTTGTAATTGAGCTTCTTATTTTTAATAAACATCAGCAGCAGACTTATCAATTTTCTTCTCTCTCTCTCTCTCTCTCTCGCTATCTCCTTTTGGCAATAGGTGCGCAGCGTCATCAATAGCGATCAGTTTCGGAGCTTTGGCAAAGCTCTGCTGGCCTATAAGACTGGTGGCGATGATAGCTTCGAAACCCTAATGATTCTGCTGCTGGACGTGATGGGTGCACCCAAATTGCGTTACTTGTTGCATGGCATGCGGCGCTATCTAAAGAACGAGCACAAGTCTGAGTTCGATGTGCGCTTGGCCAGCTTGGAGGCTGCACAATAATAATAGTTCTATGCTAAGACTCATCTAATGTTTAGCCAAAAACGAATGACTGTACATTGTATTATACAAAATGGTAAAAATCTTAATAACTGCTGTTGTTCCCGATCAAGAATTTATACATCATTTATGGCTAGTTTTGAATAATTTTAAAAACTCCTTTTCATTAATTTAAAGTGATGAACTAAGCTTCGCCTCAAAAAGGTGTAAAGGGAAATGAAAAAAAAACAGTAAATTAGCTGTAAATTAAATTTAGTCTCTATTTTGCCTCACGAAAATTGAGGAAAATCCAAATATTGAGTGCAGCTGAGGATGGCGAGAGAGAGCGAAATATAATCATAATTTACTTAGGACATGTAAAATACCAATTTAAATTAACTTCTTGGAATCTTTTATAATAATTATAATAATACTTAAACGATGTTAATTTGAGGCAACGAAAGGAAAGCACGGAAAGTGTTTAATATATCTGCTGCCTCTGGATAGGTTTTTTTCTTTCGTTTTTTTTTATATGTGAAAAAATTGAATTTGTTGCTGATTGAGGTGTAAAATGAATAAATAAATGATTTGTTGATGACATTCTTCAATGCGAAAAAGCTCGTTTGTGAACCTTTTTTTTACAAAGAAAATTTCATTGGTTGAATTTCTTTGTGCTCTGTGCTCAATTCAAACGGGTGAAACGGTTATAACAATGTTGTGAAATGT
This sequence comes from Drosophila mimica, assembly GCA_037043585.1. NCBI lineage: Eukaryota > Metazoa > Arthropoda > Insecta > Diptera > Drosophilidae > Drosophila > Drosophila mimica. The sequence continues at coordinate 647,457 of JBAMBE010000312.1, read as the reverse complement.
CAAGACTACTTTCTGTTTCTTTCTGACATAAGCAACGAACGGGTGAAAAGATATACTGCACCGTTCACTCTTTTCGGTTAAGCATGCGCGAAACGAATCCGTTTCTTTTTAACCGTTGCTTACACTTGTTTCTTTCTCGCACGTTCTGTGCAACAGTGTGCCCAGGTCTTTCGGAATACCGTTAGACCTCATACGTATTTATTACTTATTCATTTTTGTTTACACGTATTTTTGCCGATGATATTTATACTATGATACCTAATGTATATAGTATATTGAGTTTGTGCAATGCCCGTCCGTCCGTCTGTCCATCTGTATGAACGCGCGTTTCTCCGACACCCTTAGAGATAGAGACTTGAAACTTGGAACACATACTGGAAAGTACCCTCAAAAGTTAAAGTGTTACGGTTTTAGTCCTACGTCCACTAGGCAGCTAGAAAATCGATAAAATCGATGGTAGGTTGTTGGCGATGTCCTTCAAAGATCGGCGTATGCCACGCCCACCTCCGACGCCCCTAACCCCCGCCCCTAAATCTTTTAAATGGCTATATCTTCAACAGCTTTTGAGTTTTTTTTTTTTTGGAACGTCAAATTTGGTAGGTATATAACTGGTACTTGCCTATAAGAACCGATAACAAAATTGCGTTGCCACCACACACCTGCGCCCATAATCGACAATGCCGATATTTCAGAAAGGGTAAGTCGATAACTCTGTATATCTCTCACAATTTTAAAGATAGAGTCACCAAACTTGGAAGGTAATTTGCTGGTAACCTCCTCCAAAGGTTGGCTTATCATTTTTTGGACCACGACCACAACCGCCGCCCCAGGATCTTCGTCCCTAGAAATTTAAGATGCGCATATCTTCCATAATTTTTAAGCTAGAGTCACCAAATTTTGAAAGTATGTTACTGGTATCTCCCCCAAGAGATCGATGAAAAAACCGTATATCTTACGAAATTTTAAAGGTATATTGCTAGTAAGACCCTAACTTGGAAGGTATATAGATCGAACTCCAAAACTGTTTTTGTGCCTCTCCCACTTCCGCCCCCAAGACCGATAAATGCCCATATCTTCCGCAATTTAAGAGCTACAGTTTCCAAACTTGGAAGAAGGGTTAATATCTTATATCTACCTCAATCTGAAAGTCAAACTTTGACAGTATTTCTTGGCTGCATACTAGTTATGGTATCATAGTATTTCGCTGTCGGTTACGTCCGATTGCAACGTTCTCTCTTGTTTTATTTTTTGAGCTTACAATGTTTTTGACGATTGAGGTGCTGCTGCTTATTACCACAGAACGTGCACTTATGTCTTTTCAAAGTTTCTCATTCTCGTCTTCGGTTAATTTTCGACATAACAATTCAAAATGACTGCAATTCCTGCGAGCTGATTAAAATACATTTGAAAAAAAATACATAACGGTACTATTTGAAGATAGAGCATTGTTCTGAAAATGTAAAATTAAAAAGGAATAAAAGATTTCCAAAATTTAAATGAAAATCAACTCAAAGATATTGAAAATATATAATATTATTAAATTTTCCTTACAGTCCATAAATAATATACAGTTGCGCAGCTGACTTTTTATACATTCTATAAGTTTTATTTAAAAAAAAAATAAAAACACTTAAGCTAACGGCTTATAATACATATAAATTTAAATGTATTTATATTTATATAATTACTTGTAATTGTAAGTATTCTTCTGTTTTTGCATTCACTTTTAACTGATAATGCTTGTTCTTCGCCATATTTGTTACTTTACACTTAATTATTACATTTTTAATTCGATTTAAGTTACAGTTGTTTGTTGTTAGCTTAGCGTTGCTTTGCCTTACGTTACGTGGCACGACGTTAGGTGTGCTACGTTACGTCTGGTGCTGCCCAATGAAATTGCTGCTGAATGTATTTAAAATTTCTTTCCGATTTTGTTGAAAGGTTATTTTATGTTGTATATGATTAAATACCCTTGCAGGGGTATTTAAAAATGTTTTCTCTATTTATAAATTCAGTAGACTCTCGGAAAAGATAAGACTTACAAGAGAAAATATCGAAAATAAGTGGATTTGTTCAAGAAACAAAAAAAAATTGCAAACGTTTTCTTAACTTTTAAAAATTATTGTTTTGAATTAAACTTATTTTAAATTAAATATATAATTCGCAGCTTTTAAAAAAATATATATACATTCTGCCAAAATTTAGCATCAAGATTGTTTAAACTTTTTACTTTCTGCTTAATAAGCGTGATTGTGTAAATCTTTTTATGATTTTGTAATTATTAAGAAAAATTATATAAGAAATCTCGTAAAGAAATTAAAAAAAATGACACAAATAATTGTAAGCTAAGGACGATTTTTTGGAGAGTCTACTGTATGTATGTATTATGTATTTACGCAAATCAATTTAAATGTCACCAGAGCAAGAGTATATAAACTTGTTTTTTTTTTAATTTTTCGTTTTGTTAGTTTTGTTTTCTTCTTTTGCTATTTGGTTTGTTGTTGTTGGTTTTGGTTGAGCGACGGAAAGGGGGAGGCAGCCGCTAGAGGGCGCAGCAGGCGTCAAGCTAGCAGCCGCTAGAGGCGCAAGAGCTGCAGCGTCCGTCACGTCATGCGCGCGAGACGCCGTGTAACCAAACCAGCAGCCTCAGCCAATGCGCCGCCGCCGCCACTTGGCGTCTGTGTGTGTGTGTGAGTCAGCTGCCCCCACCAATCGTTGGATCAATTTATCGATTATCGGTTCTATATGTTTTCTCTATTAGTTAACGGCTATCGTATTTTTGCATATTACTATGTGTGTGTGTGCGTATATGTACGCATATGTCTATGTATGTGCTCAAAGGATATGTGATGCATTTTGTTCAAAACTTGTTCTTAACTATTGTTAGTGAATGGGGGGCGGGTAGGGGGGAGAACTTCATGACAGACCGATCGTAAACGCTACTGAGCAGCTCTCTCACTCGTTCGCTCGCTCGCTCGCTCACTCACTCACTCACTCATTCACTCACTCGCTCTCTTTCTCTCTCTCTCTCTCTCTTTCGCTCTATATATCTATCTATCTCTGTTTCTTTGTTGGTTTTATTAATTTCTATTTAGTGGGTATGAAGCGCGCCTTAACCGTTTGGCCCATGGGCAAATGGAGATGTTGCTGCTGTTGTTGCTGTTGTTGTTGCTGCTGTTGCTGCTGCTGTTGCTGCTGTGCCTGCTGCTGCATATGTTGATTGATCTGCTGCTGGATGGATAGGCCGCTGGCACTGCTGATAATGTGCTGACTGTGCAACGGCTCGTTGATCTCGATCTTGATGGCCGTAGCTGCCAGTGAGGTCTTGTTCTTGTTCTTCGGCGGTCTGCCACCTGCAAAAAGTAAAAAAATATCATAAATAACACAATCATAATTCAAATTCAGTTCCAAAAAGAAAGTGCCGCCAATTACATCATTATCGGTTTACCCAAATTCCCAATTAAACTAAATCGAAATTTGAGAACAATTCGCTCAAATACACTAAATTTATATATAATATAATATAATATAATATATATTGTATTTGAGCGAATATATATATATATATATATATATATATATATATATATATAAATTTAGTGTATTTGAGCGAATTGTTCTCAAATTTCGATTTTTTTTATATATATATATATATATATATATATAAAGAGATCTAACTCCGTACTTGGGTTGGGTGGGTTTAGCTTTTGAAGTGTTGGACTGTGATTCCGATTTGTATCGATCGATTCATTTAAATATGTATATAGAACGATCTATAAAGGACTCCGTGGACTTAAGCATTGATCACTCGGTTAGGTCGGAAAACTCTCCAATTTCTTACAGGTACAATACTAACTTTGCCACAAAAGTATAAACTGAAATAGGTTTTTAGGCCATGTGGCAATACACATATATGGGTCAAGTGGATGGAAGAGTTTACCAACTATCCCAAATAAATTTAGTAAGTTTAACTCGAAAATTGCGGGACATTTATGTGATTTTATCAATTTGCACCTATCAATGTTATCGATTTTAATAGCCCCAATTTAAAGATGAACACAGACGACTATATAAATCATATTTCAAGTCTCGAGTAGGAAGGAGAGAGAGAGAGTCTATTGCAGTGTTTTCCTAAATAAAAGTAAAAAAGTGCTTGCTACAAAATTCAAGAGAATCGATAGAAATCTCGATAAGCGATTGCATTTTGGCATAGAGTTTAGTCTGTGATAAGTGTGGACACTTACGCTGCCCCGTCGTATGCTGCAGGGACAGGGGTTGGCCGATCATGGCCAGCGGCTGTTGCGGCGATTGCAGTGTGATGGTCTTTTTGGAGCGCTTCGGCGGCGGCAGCTCGTGGTGTGAGTGATTGGTGAGCAAATGTTTGGAGAGATGTTGTCGTACGGCAAACGATTCGGCACAATTGGCCACCGGGCAGTTGAGATAGCGACCCTCGACATGGCGCTGCACATGCTTCTTGAGCAGCGACTCCTGATTGAAGCTGCTGGGGCAGATGTCGCACTTGAATTTGAACTCGTCGTGCATCTTGAGATGCTGATCAAGATGCGATTGCTGCAGAAATTTCTCATCGCACTTGCTGCACTCGTACGGAAAGGCCAAACCGTGTGTCTTCATGTGCGTATGCAGCTGCGATTGCAGCTTAAAGTTTTTCTCCGGACATCGAGGGCAATAGTAGCCGGTGACGCCGGCATGCGCCTGCAGATGCTGATTCAGTGAGGTGACCTGTGTGAATTTCTTGCTGCAAACGTTGCAGCAATACTGCTGCACCTTGTGGTGTGACTTCATGTGATTGTTCAGATTGGTCACCTAACCAAAGAGATAACATTTTAATATTGTACAGATGCATGTGTTACACAAACAACACTCACCTGGGCAAAACTGCGTCCGCATTCGGGCTCATTGCAGACAAACGGACGCTCGCCGGTATGAAGACGTCGATGATTGTTCAGATTTGTGATTTGGGTAAATGTCTTGCCGCAGTCCACGCACTGATACGGCCGATCATTTGTGTGGATGCGCTCGTGATTGCGCAAATTAGCGGCCTGCGTAAAGCCTGAGAGAAAATTGAATCAGTTATCAGTTTTCATATGTGCATATATATATATATATATATATATACATATTTATATATAGTTTGTCCGGAATGCGTTTTTACATAGAGAAAAATTGATATTTTCTAAATTCTTTTGCAAAAAAACTTATGTTATTATTGACTTTTGATTATTTTCTTATTTTTCTACTATTAAATGGATATTTCTAAACTATTTAAGATTGAAATTAATAATATTCATATATTTAATTTATTGTGAAATTTTAAAAACTAAAATTATCCACTTTTATGGACTGTCCAGAAATTGTTTTGACTATGGAGATTTCGTATGGAATTTTGTACATTTAGCCATCAGATTGGGGAAAATTGCATACTATTAAGCATAGCGAAAGGAAATCTAAAAAATTTGGATTAGGTTAGGGGATAGCTTAAGGAAGATAATGGTATCAATGAAATCACATTAAATCAGCCAGCTAGCCAATTATGAGTACATGCATTTGGGTACATTCATTTTGCCAAACAAAAGCTGCTTTTCAGTACTAATTATTGAAACTTTTTATTTTTCCTTGTGAATTGAGCAGGTGGTTCATTTAATGTGATTTCATTGATACCGTTATGTACCTTAAGCTATCCTCTAATGGATCTGTTCCATATTTTGTAGATTTCCTTTAACTATGCTTAATAATATGCAATTTATCCCAATGTGGTGGCTAAAATGTACAAAATCCCATACGAAATCTCCACACTGAAAACACTTTGTGGACAGTCCACAAAAATGGATAATTTTAGTTTTTAAAATTGCACAATAAACTTAATATATGAATATTATTAATTTTAATATTAAGTAGTTTAGAAATATCCATTTAATAGTAGAAAAATAAGAAAATAATCAAAAGTCAATAATAACATACATTTTTTTGCATAAGAATTTAGAAAATATGAATTTTTCTCAATAAGAAAACACTTTCTGGTCAAACTGTATATATAAATATTTATATGTGTTTAGTTGCTAGCCACTACCGTCACCTAATTGGATATTCCTTCATTCCTTGATTGAGAACCAAAATTTGTTTCGATATGCTCTTCTGTTTTTGGTTTAAAACAGAATTTACAATCGTCTATTACAATTTTTTTTTTACCCTTTGTATTTGTTATCATCGGCTTTTAAAGCACGTATTTATTATTATATTCTTCTATGTATACTAAATAATATATATTGCACTTTCAGAACATATAAATGTTTCAATATTAGAAACAAAGATGAAATAAACACTATCCAACCGGGATTAAATTTACACTAATTAAAATCCCGAAATAATTTTATTATTTTATTTTACGACGGTCTACGACTACTTAAAAAAAAAAAAAAAAAAAACAGTATCGGAGAATCGTTTGCGGCAAAAATGGATAACAAGAATCGTAGTAAGGTTATGGGTCGCTAGCATTTTTAAAGTATTTGAAGGTACCGTTCTCGCCATAATATAAAATGTAGAAGGACTGGAGGAAGCTGGAAATTGAGGGCGACTTGCAGGAGACGATGAATGATGTATGATGTATGTTCAATCTTCCAATGTTAACATAACAAAGGAGGATTCGTATCGCGAAGATACGTAAAGACGTGAACATACATAAAACCTTCAGCGATAAGAGTTCCCCGAACTGATAGGACGCATTTGCAGCAGTAAACATGCACCTAGATAATGTCCTAAGTAGGATAAGAATAATTGTATCTAACTGTAAGATAATTTAGAGGTTTTCAAATAACCTGGCGAAGCAACTCGGCAGCAGTCTATGTTCAACCTTAAACAACGTGGTCGTCTTATAATTTTGCTCTTGGGATCAATTTTCAGTTGAAGTGATAATTATTAAACCGCTTGCCATTTAAATAATGTATGATGTATGCTGGATGATGAATGATGATGATCTCTGGCTAGTACCTCAAGACGAATTGTATATTTGTGCTTGCCTTAATGCTGTACAGATAGTAGTAGGATAGACTTGTATTAGTACCCACCTTTGTGGCAGAAGCTGCACACAAATTTGCGCTCAGCCGAGTGATTTCGTATGTGCGTCATGAGCGAGGATTTGCGTGAGAACGTCTTGTTGCACAGCGGGCAAGAGCCCTCCTCGTTGAATATCAGATCCACCTGCGTTGAATGAGAGAGCGCGCCAGTGTTGACAATTATAATTGCATTTTTTTTTGTTTTGGTGAGAGAGAGAGAGAGAGAGAGATGAGCAAAAGAGCGCTTTGCTAATTGCAAGTATCACACAAGCACAAACGAACACCACAAACACACGCACACATACGCACACGCATTAGAAACTTACGCTCAACAAGCTGGCGGTCAGAATGGTTGCAAAATTTAATTTCTATGCGCAAATTCCTTTGCGATTTATTAATGTTTGTTTATTGCGTATGTGTAATATTCTTTTATTTATTTATTTAATTTATTATTATTATTTATTTTTTGCTGAATTCTGTATTGGGGTTTTTTTTTGCGTGCCACGCACACCCACACAAAAGCGTCAACTGAAAATGAATTTTTTTCGCTTTACACAGCGCACAAAAACGTCGTGCAGTCGACGTCGACGTCGCAGTTGCTTCTGACGTTGTTGTTATTGTCGCTGCTGCCGTTGTCGTGAAAAGCAAAGCAAGAAAAAGGCAAGCAAACAGCGCAGATATTAATGAAAAAAATGAAAAAAAAAAAAACAAAACAAAATAAAAATAAAGAAAAAAAAAAAGAAGAAAATCGGAAAAAAAAATAGCCGGCGAAGGCGAAGTGTAAATACCCTTCAATCGTAAGTGATTGCCAAAAAGTAATGCCAAATCAGCCTTCAAGCTGATTTAACAAATATTGTAAATATGCGCGCACATATTAATTATTTTGTGTTTGTAAAAGAATACAAAAATATAAATAAATATGAAAGAGTAGGAATCGTGTAAAGTAGTTAGCTGAATACGCATGCACAGGCAAGATGTAGGGCATTTGTCTTGTTTTCGTTGTTGTTGTTGCTGCTGCTGTTGCCAATATTCTCAGTGCAGCGGTGTGAAAAAGAAAGGCAAAGGCACAAGCAAAGCGTAAAGAAGCAAGCAAGAGCAAAAGAAACGAACTATGAATATATATATATATATATATATATACATATATATAAAGTAGTATATATATATATATATATATATATATATATATATATATATGTACGTATGTATGTATTTACTGCCAGTGTAATCTGCAGTTGCGTCGTGAGAAGGGAGGGTGCGGGTGGGGAAGGAGGCGGAAAAAAAACAACAATATTAAGACAGCAATGGACAAGTGCAACGCCAGGAATATTGCAGTAAGATTGTGCATGTGTGTGTGTGGGTCCGAGTCGTTATTCAACACTGTTGCCGCTGCAAAATTATACTCGTGCGCTCTCATTCACTCTCACTCTTCCGCCTATATGTACTTACATCTTCAGAATCGTCCTGCGATTGTAGATTCTCGGAAGAACTTGATGATTGCAGTTGTTGTTGTTGTTGTTGCTGCTGCTGTTGTTGTTGTTGCTGCTGCTGCTGTTGTTGTTGTTGCTGCTGTTGTTGTTGCTGTTGTTGTTGCTGTTGTTGCAACTGTAGCACAGCGGCGACAGCACTGCCATTCGTCAGCTGTGCCGCCACAGCATCACCGTCACTGGAAGAAGCCGCCGATGTGGCCGCAGCGGCAGCAGCTACCGCAGCGGCAGCCACTGAGGCAGCAGTTGCGCCGTCCTGCACACGAACCGCCTGATGAAAGTTTGAATTGTTTGTCAACTGTTCCGAGCAGCGCACGCACGTTGGTATGCTATACCCGGGCACTTGGAATAACTGTAATTAGAAAGAAAGAGAGAGAGGACCGCAAGCAAGAAAGATCGTTAATAAAGCGACTCCAGGCAAGGCAAACAAAAAATTTATAACAAATAAGGAACTGTGTTGGTTAAGTTTCATAAGAAAAAAAAAACTTATCTTTACCCTTGACCAGACCGGAATTCGAAATATTAAGTTTTTTTTTTCTCCTATTATATTTTTGTGCGTTCTGTTTGACGATTGAATATTCCAGTGATAAAAATGCTTTCCTATTTAGTAATTTCTTGTACTGTGCTCTTTCAGAATGCTCTGCTCTCTGTGATAGCAAAATATCAAAACCAACGAAAGCACTTACATACAAACATATGAAAATACATATAGTATATCAATCTGTGCATATATTGTTCTAATTTTTGGACTGGCAAATTGCAAAAAAAAAAAAAAAAAAAAAAAAAATCGATCAAATAAGAGCGGCTCTCTAGGCACACCACTGAATACATACCCTTGCCCAAATTTAATTATTCATATATTATATTTTACGCTTTAAACAGATTTAATTAAGATAATTCTAGTCAATCGAATGGTTTTCAACTGAATAATCCAAATTTGTGTAGTTAAATATTGTATCTGTATTGTACCTCGATCCCATAAACCCTAAATTTTTACTTTCGATTGATTATTCTTATTGGTGTTATATAAAAAATAATTTGTCTACCGATTTTTTTTTTTTTTTTTTTGCCAAATTAAAGGAAATTATAATGAGACGCATATTTCTTGGTAAAAATCATTATTTAATGAGAGAAGAAATCTTGTCAGCGATTGTTCGCATGGCTGGTATATAATAAAGTAGTCCGATCCAGTCGCCTAAGCCGAATCAAAAAAAAACACGACGGAGATTCCGACTCCGAATGAAAAGTTTTTACTTGTTTTTTTTTTATTTATTTATTTTCTTTTTATAAGGCAGCCTCCACAGACCCCCCCTCTAGCGTCATCTCCTAATAATAACAGCCAAGGAGCTCGCACACACATATATAAACACACACACATGTGCACCCCGAAATGCCAGCACCAAGCAATAACAACAACAAATACATACACCGACGGCAACGACGGCGTTGGTTTGCTGTTTTCATTTCGTTTTTTTTTTTTTCTCTCTACAGCGTTGTTATTCTTTCGTTTTTGTTTTGTTTCGCTGCGAAGACATAGCACAGAGACGTCGTCGCACGGGGTACGAGCAGCGTGACGTCACAAAGCTGCGCTTGCAGCGACAATTGCTTTAAAGCACAATTGCATCAATGTGCGTGCGTGTTTGTGTACATGCCTGTTGTACAAAGTGTGTGTGCAAAGCCCGGCTTTGCTTGCGGCCAACTGGCCCAACTGAATTTATAACCCCTCGCTGCGCACGCCGCTGCTGCCTTAGCGGAATTTTTGTCATTTTGTTTTATTTTTTCATATTATTTCGTTTTGTGCGCTTGTTGAAAAGGAGTCAAAATCAAAAACAGCGCACAAACGAAATGTAAAAATATTTTTTTTTTTCATATACATACAAACATTTATATTCGTGTATATGTATACATACATATGTGTGTAGTATATTTTTTTCAAGTTGGCGGCTTGAGCAACTTTGACTGAGTTGTCTAAAAATAAACGCAGCAATAGTTGAGAGGGGGCGCGGCGGAGGGAGAAATACAAAATACACACACTCACACACACATGAGGTAGATACATATATGTGTCTGTGTGAGTGTGCGTGTGCGCGAGCCAAACTTTTGCCATTGGGGTCGCCGTGTTCTGCGCGCGCTTTTCAACCCCCACCCAATTTAATGGCAGCAATGCAGCAGCAGCCGCAGCAGCAACATAAGCAGCAGCAGTAGCAGTGCAAAATCCGCGCACAAATTCAATTGTTATAGTTAAAAAAAAAAGCACAGAAATCAATAGAAATACCAAAAAAAAAAAAAAATAAAAATTAAACTGCTTGTTGCGCCCGCCAACTAAGCATAAAAAAATAGATAAATTGTTTATCTGTCTATTGCACTCACCGTTGCTGTCTGGAAGCACAGCCTACAAATGGTGTCCATGACGCTGCTCCAGTTTGACGGCAGTTGCAGGACAACGTGCTCGCTACGTCTTCCTCTATTTTTGTTGTTGTTGTTGCTGTTTCGCGGCGGCGGCGGCGTTGCACATGTAGTAGCAAGGGGTATGGGAAATAACGCTGCTAACTTTACCGGTTAGCATTTACACGCATCCGAAATGCTTTAATTGCCTTGTATTCTTTTTTTTTTAACCAATGCAATAACAACACACACACACGGAGAGAGACGCACGCACGCACACAGTTGCAGCGATCTGCGTTTGTTTAGTTCTTGTTCTTGCTTGTTGTTTATGTTTTGCCACTTGCACTACTCGCTGGCTTTGTTTTTGTTGTTTAATTTCTTTGCTGTTCTTTTTTTCAGCGATTTTTTTTTTTTTTTGCTTGGCGTAGGGTTAAAACTGCAGTTTACTTTTTTTTTTCTTTTTTTTTTCATTTACCATTCACGACGATGTTTTGTGGTCCGTCGTTGTCGCGAGCGAGCGAACGAGCGTTTTTGGGGCCCCCGATGTTATTGTTTGGGTGTGTGTGTGCGTACGCGTATGTGTGGTGAAAAAAAATAAAATGAAGCGCACTGCTGACTACAGTTGCACTACTCTAACTCGGGTCACATTGCGCTATTGACCAACAAGTTGCCGTCTCTATTTACAGAACGAATAACAATGCAGAATATTGTTAGCCAACACTGATTGTTACCAGTGTTCAACATTCAACACACTGCGCGCGCAATTTGAATGTAAAATGGCAATCGATTGAAATGTACTATTTAATCAGGCAAACATAAAAATTACATACAAAATTTATCTTAACAATAATTGGTACAGCACATTAAAAACATTATAACTTTTAAATACAATAGACAAATGTCCAAAAGAACAGATTGAATACGACAAATGCCAGCGGAAATACAAAACGCGCTCGGCTATCAATCCAAATAGCAATTTCCTGTGGTGTCAGCGTCGTCCAGCCGGTTGAAGCAATCTGTTCCTTATGACTGAACTCCTCACCACCCAAGAGATTGTGTGTGCTGTTGTTCGTAAAATCGGGTAGTTCCATGCTGCTGGCAGCCATGGCAATTGGCGTTGCACTTGCAGCAGAGCCCAAAGCGCTCTCCACAAACGTCACATCCAATTTACGATTGCTGTTGGTCAGCATTTGCACGCTGCTCCTGTTAGGTGCTGGTGCTGGTAATGGTAATGGTAATGGTCTTGTCGCCGTCATCACTTGACCCTCTCTTATTGTATTTATTGGTAAATTGACTGTTAAATAGTTATTGAACGGCACATTGCCGGCCAGCGAGCTGACGTCCGTCTGCCTTCCAATGCCGGAGAAGGAACGGGATCGGGCATGACTGCGACGTCGCAACAAATGCGGCGACAGCGTCGACTTGAGTATGTGGCGACTGTTCAGCTTCCTCACCGGTACATTGCGTTTGCGTCGCCAAATCGTGTTCACAAATGCAAATTCCACCATGCTGCCAAATATGAATATGGTGCAGCCAAGAAACCACACCTCCGATACCTTTATATAGCTGACCTTAGGTAACGTTTTGCCTGTGGATTTAAAAATAATAATACAAATAAAAATATATTCTTGTAAGTCGAATAGTCAGTACGAAACTCGGCCTAGTTGAGTCTTGCAGATTTGTAGCTAAACTAATCTTGTTATGCTCGATACCCAACTCGGCCTACTTGCGTCTGAAAGTTTTAATTACTAAACTACACTAGTTACGTTCATTACATATAAATTATGTATATATCTATAGTTTTTTTTTACCCTGTGCTGAGGCAAGTGTAATGAAGGTCAACAGCGTGCTAGTGCCGAGGGTGATGCGTGGCGGTGCTTGATCCGCTTGCAGCCAGAAGGATACCCATGACATGGCCACAATTAGCATCGAGGGTAGAAAATAATCCATCAGATAGAAGCCAACCACACGAGTTAGATGAACCGTAAAGCTGAGCGAGCTATAATTGCCGGCGAAGGCGCCATGACGCAAATCACTCAGATCGGCATTGATTACCGTCTCATTAGACCAGGAGTTCTGCAGCACGAATTCCGTCAAATGCAGGGCCGGATCGTAGGTAATTGGACGCTTTTGCTCCCAATGCATCACCAGCTCGGATGTGTTATACATCCAGCTCTCCAGCACCGTGGAGCAGTGTTGCTCATCAAACGGAAATTTCTTCAGGTTTAGCCAGCAATAAAGCGTGGCCTTAATGCGCCAGGAGACAATCACAGTGCCGTCAGGCGATATCGATGTCAATATATCCTTCTCCGTGGTGCCTGAAATAATGAAAAATAATAAATTAAAGAAAATGGTTTAATTACTTATAATTTTTGTAATTTTTTTATGTACATATTTTCAAATGTATGCTATTGTTTTTATTATTTTTATAATTAATTTTCTTACTTTTCCGTAAATAGTAATTTATTCACTTTCCTTGAAGTCGTCTTCAAGTACAAAAAACGGATTCCTAAGTTCCTTAAACTTACAACTTTAATAATAACCCGTTTAAAACATTTCTTGTGCTGGTGCCACTGTCTATATTCGTAAGTGTATTTATGTATATCATGTATGGCACAAGGTGAATAAATTCATTGGATGAATACAAAATAGTTTAGCATTTTGCAAAACCAATGCAAAAGTTTGAAAAGTTCACATTTGAGAAGCGAGCATAGTAGATGAATTCACCTCGACTGTCAACACTTAATGCAATTTAAAATGTGCTGTGAAATCGATAACACCAATATGTGCTAATCGACAGGCGCACGTATCACTAAGAATTTGAAGTCACCAAATTTTAAAAGCAGAATGCTTGCAACATTCATTGAATATGAGCATTTGTATTGTTTTTTTTTTTTTTAAATTTGGTTAACTTACCCAAAATACTGGAGTCGCGCTCGTTGGCCAAAAATATGTGCGGCAGCCAGATAGAATCGCGCAGTTGCTGTTCACCCAAAATAGGCTGCAGTCGTTTCGGCGAAACATTGCGAAAATTGAGCCGGGGATCAAGAAAGCGCATTTGCAGCAGTGCATAGATCTTGAATTGCAGATCGTGCGCCTCCAGGTTTTGCATGAAATAGATGTAGGCACGCATGTAAACATCGACGGGGAGACGAGCTCCAGCCTCTGTGTAGGTTGTGGGTCGCTCCAGGCGATCGTAGCGACAATCGTGCGTGAGGCGGACGATTAACTGTGTCTGCGACAAGCTGTCGCTGTTCGCCAGCGTGGGGCAATCTACGTCTCTGACGCTCTGGCCAAGGCTCAGGCAGTTCAACAATATGGAAATTATAAGGGATAAAAACATTGCGGCGTAATTTAGAATTAACACAAACAGCCAAAATTAAATGAGTTAGCACAATTAAATGGCGGCGTACGATTAAGGCGGCGCACGATTATGGCGGCGCACAATAACGGTCAAGGCTAGTGGTGAGCATAGATGCTTAGCTTGAGTTAAATGGAACAGAGTTGATATCGATGTTCGGGCAACTCTGAATTGCGCAGCGGAGCGATAGTAGTTTATGTTTATTTGGCATTAGATGGCGCAATTTTGTTTGGTATATTTGAAAAATTTTGGTTTTGCAGGCGCTAGATGGCGCTAGCATGCTCTATTTAATTTCAAATGAGCTGCAGCATAAAATATAACGGAGTTAATTTACAGCAGTTAAACAAAATATAAATGTGATTAACGAATGCTTAAATTAAGTCAGCTTTGAAACAAGCTAAAATATACAAGATTAAAGACTAGACCCATAAAGTGACTAATTGCATTTTGGTTTCATTTCCTCGTCAGCATGGGCCATAAATAAACAAATCTATCAATTAAGAAAAAACGCCCTAAGCTGTCAACACGCCCACACACTTTATAAGTTGTCCGGTAGCGATGGTGGGAGGAGTCAAATTTGTGTATTCCTTGAATGGTTGAGAAATGCTTTTAGGACTTGCAGCATTGTTTGTTTACCCCCCCCAAAATGCCCTAACCCTTAACGCCCACCCAAGCCCCAACCCCTCCAGTACCACCATTTCCGAGGCGGTTTGGTTTTCTTGTTCACTTTTCTTTTCGCGTCTTGTCATTAGAATGGTAAAGAAAAAAACTTTTCTGTCGCAAGTCGAGCTTATTGCCAAACGCAAAGGCCCCCAACCACATCCCCGCTGCTGCCAATCGTCGAGTGCTACATGAATTATGAGCGTCAGCCAAGATTTATGAATTTGGAAAGGACCCACAAAAGGATCACTACACAGACAACAGAACCCGCAGTAGCAAAAGCAAAAGCTAAAATCTGTCAGCTGTTAAGTTGGCTTGCAAATTTCCCGCAATTAGGTTGAATTTCAATTTCCCTTGTCGTCCCCGGTTGGGGTTTGAGGGGTAGACCATTGTGCAGCTACTTATTTTGATTGCGATTATAGCATATTCCTCCCCCACCAACCACCAGGCCGGGCCCTGTCTCACTCCCTTCCCGCGCCAACAACAAAAACACTCATAAATCAAACAAGTCGATTGGGTTTTTAGCGCTTTTTATCGATGGCTTTGATTCAGTTGCAAACTTTACTCGTACACTGCTCGACAATTTATACCCTACACACAAGAACCACAATTTTTCAGAATTTTCGAAAATCATCAACTACTCCAACTTTACTCTAACTCGTTTTTTAATTCAGAAAGTATATATCTAAAAGTTAGGATACATTTTCATAAAACTTAAGCAATATATCTAAAATCCAGGATTTTTTTTCATCTATAAGTAATAAATTTGATAAATTCGAGATAATTTGAGTCCAAGGACTCTTGCGCAAAAAAAAATAATAATAATTCACAACTTTACAAACAGTGAATTTCTCTATTATTTTCTGTGTTTCATATAAAATATTAAAAAAAAATGTAAAATTAAAATAACATTATCGATGTGGCAAGCCTTTCTAATTATTACAAATTAGTTTTCTTATATTTACAAATTATTTCTAGAGCCAGACCAAAAAACCGTATAGTTTTCAGGGCGATTTTATTTTTAGGACTGTTTTCTAAAATTCACCGCGATTTATTTCTGAGTGTACATATTTTACAGCTAGAACACGACGATCTCATGGATTAGAAGAGCTAGTGACCTAAAATTTTGAATACAAATTTATTTCCGATAACAAAACTTAAATGTATAACATTCTAATCGGTTTTAAATTTAGCTTGACATATTATTGCTCAGCTGTAAAATGTTCGATTACGAAAAACACATGAACCATATTTTAATATCTGGGTGTAGGGTATCTGCAAGTTGAGTTCTGTCGACTCAGATTTTCCCACTTTTTTTCGGTCCCTGATTGGTTGGCACTGCATTTTTTCTGCCTCAATGCTTTGTGCGATTGCGCAGGGACTGGTTAGCAGAGGTTTTGACGGTTTGCTGCAGTCCAAATATGCAAGCTCATGAGAATACATCCAAAATAATAAAAAAAATAAAAAAAAACTTTTGCGGTAGTAAGCCTAAAATATGTAAAAAACATGTCCGTATTGTTTGTGTGTATTTATATATGTATGTATGTAGTAGCTGAAAAGCTAATGTTCTAAATCGATGATTCTTTACAAATAATATAAATAAATAAGGAAAATACAAATAATAAAAATCTAATAATCATATATAATAATGATTCAATTAGTCGATTATTGTTAGTATCCTCTCATTCAAAGTCTCTTCTCAAAATTGGAAATTAATGTAAGAATCAATGACACTTTATAAAGTTTTACATGTATGCAAATATATTCTTATATACACAAATATATTTAAATATTGAAATTTGTATTTTAGTTTCGAGTAATAATAAATTTTCCCTCCGTTTTAATGTATCCTATTGCCAGAGCAAATTTATTGAAAAAACTCATTTAAATTATAACTTTTTGTTTGCTTTAACATTAAAGTCAAAAAAGAATCTAAATTGTAATTAACTTGAGGTTTTTTGATTATTATGGATCACAGTTTTTTAAAATGAAGTTTGAAATTCTTTTTGTTTTTCAATGTTTTAAAATATCTATATAAGAATCTATAGTTCGATTTTGCAAAAACGATTTTAATTCTTCTTCATAAATCCGAAAATTTTGAGAATCTTATGTTATTAAAAATACACAAATTATTTATTTAGTTCCTTCAAAACATTTTGTGCAATTTGCTTGCCTTGCACAAAACAATACTCATTTCTATCATTAAATAGCCGAAGTGTTTTTTAAAAAGTGATCCTGATCAAGAATATATATACTATATGGGGTCACAGACTTCTCCTGCCAGGCGTTACGAAATTCACGGCGAATAATTCGAAAACCCTCTACAAGGGTATTTTGAAGAATTTGAACGATAATTTCTCATTGAAGCCAAATGTTGGTTGCCGTATGTGCATACCCTATATACTGCTCATTTTTGTACAGGGTATAAGTAACAGCGGAAACGGAAACGAGCCAGCGAATTGTCGCCAAAGTTGTTCGCTGTTTATTGCCAATGCCACGCCCACTTTGGCCAAAAAACGCCCCCGCACCCTTCCCCTTCGCCATCGTGCATATTCATTATGCGCTAACAAAATCAATGAATGGTGAAAAAATTAATATCCTCTGCAAAAAAAAAAAAAAAAAAAAATTATGCAAAAAAAAAATGAATTGAAAAAGTTGCTGGCAATTCTTATGGTTAAAACACACAATTCCACAACTAAGGGTTGGGTGCTGAAAAGGGGGGCTGAGGCTGGTGCTGGGGTTGTGGTGGGAGTAGGGGTGGGGGTGGGGGTGGGGTGTTGGTTTTCGTGTCAGCAGCCGGCAGCAGTTTTAATTTACACAAAGCGTAGTCAGGCGTGTAATGCGACAAGGGGATTTTGCAAGGGGAGGGGTAGCAACATAACAGACCAAGGTATGAAGATTAAGGGGGGTCGGGAGCAGAGGAGAGGGGGGGGGTTCGGCACGACAATTCGCGACGACAAGAACGACATTTAAAAAATGCCTTAAGGCAGGCGAGGACAACAAAAACAACAGCAACAACAACAACAACAACAACAACAACAAAAGTGACGACGACGGCGTCAAATGATTTATGAAATTGCTTTTGCCGTTGCATACTTTGGTGTCGCGGGAGGGGGAGGGGGTGGCTAAGTGGAAAGAGAGAATATGCCGTTGGTGTTGAAGCATTTCGCTTGATGGAGCCGCGACTGATGCGATGTCAATTAACGGTACACGAACACAGACACAGACGCAGATACAACAAAATACAGTTGAAAATTAAACTTAAGTCTACATATTGAAAAAACAAGTAAGAATGCTGTAGTCGAGTGAGCCCGCTACGATATACCCTGAACCCAGCTGTTAAATATATTCTAATATTGTTGGCTCGCTATTCGAATATCGTGACATCTCTTTCTCACACATGCGCTCGCCTATTTATGTATACAGCAAATGCTTGCGGCTGATGATCTTGATGAAATTTGGGCAATTGACCAATAATATGCGTAGGCACATTATTTAAAAATTAGAAGCTTCTTCTTCTTTTAAACTGTGGAATTTATTGCTACCGGAAATCGAAATGTATCGATTATCGATAATAAATCAAACTTGAACTGCGCCTGGTATACGAGAACCTATATGTTTAAAATTTGATATTTATAGCTCGTATATTCTCTGAGATCCACGGCTATATCGACTTGTCTATTGATTCCGATCAAGAATATATATAATATATATGGGGTCGGAGATGCTTCCTTGTGCCTGTTACATACATTTGCTCAAAACCATTACACCCTTTTTACTCATTTCTTCCTTCTGGTAGTAATAAAACAACTTGGCTGTTTTATTTAAAGTGTTTATTTTCATTGTTATCGAAAATCGATTGATATTTGCGAAGCTGAGGCAGTTATTGATTAAATTAAATAAACTTGTTCCTCGAAACTTAGGATTCATAAGTCGTGTAGTCTCTGAGATCAGGATGTTCATACAGACGGACAGACGGACGTTGACTCTAGCTCATAAACTGTGAAAGATATAGACATTTTCAATTTTTTGTTCTATCGATGTGCACATATCGATGTTTTCGATTTCCCATCTTTCACTTATCAGGATGGTCAATATCAATAATGAAAACACCAGAGATGAGGAAGATGAAGCCAGGCCACAGTTGAGTGAGCTTCACAGAGTCGTGTGGAATTTCTTAGTTGTGAAAAACGTGGCAAGAGCACTTTGGATATTTTTCAAACTATAGTCTAAGAATTATGAATAATTTTGATGACTTTCGCTTGCTATATGCTGATCAGTATTCAGAGGATGTTGAACCGAGATGTTTTCCAGATAGCTATAAATTAAAAAGGAATCAAAGTAAAAACATTTTGTATTCGATATTTGAATTCGATTTTTATTGAGCTGCAATTTTGGTGAGGAAGCCACCGGATGACACTTAGTCGATCTGGGTAACAGATGCCTCATCGTTGCTGGAGCAGCGACTGCTTTCGCCATCTGTGCGATACTTAATGGAATCAATGATCTCCACATCGATATCCCGATCATGTTGCAGGCTGCAGCTCTCCGTCTCGAGCAATGCGCCCCCAATGTCACTGGAGCCCCGTCCCAACGAATCCTCATCGCACAGATCCGCCGACTCTGACTTGGTGTCCGTCTCTCGATGCTGCAACTGCTGTTGCTGCTGCTGTTGTTGTTGTTGCTGCTGTGCGGCAAACTGACTGTAGAGGCGTGGCAGATGCTGCAGCATATAGCTGGCACCGGATTTCGATAGATTCGCAGCTGCAGCGGCAGCGGCAGCGGCTGCCGCAGCTGTTGCCGCCGGCTGGTTCTCCTTGCTCTCGCCTAGATCATAGTATTTGGCATAGTGCTCGAATTTGTTTAGGGCACCAACACCAACAGCGCCGGCCGAGCTGCTTGCGGCACTCAAATTGATGGCATCCTGCTGCGCTGACTTGGGTATGGGCACGGTGAAGGCGGATCCATGACGCTGTTTGCTCAACAAATTGTTGCTGCTGGCCAAACCAATGCCACCAGTAACACCTCCTCCTCCGCCTCCACCAGCTATTCCAGCCACTCCCGCTGTAGCACCAGCTGCTGCTGCTGCTCCAGCTACATCCTCTGTCGGCAACAGGTTGCTGTTGGACAGCGGCGAGACATTCTCCTTTTTGCGATCGTAAATGTGCCCGGAGACGCGAAGATCGATGAAGAAGTGCAGCGGATCGATGCCATACGGTGCATACAGTGGCGGATACCAAACTGGCGGTGGGGGTGGCAACACCAAATCCTGGGGCGGCAACGATGCTGCCGGCGGCGTATTCTCCAGCAAACTGTTGTCCACAGCGCCGCCCAGTGTGGCCTTTGTCAAGGACTTCGTTTCCAGCTTGCTGTAGCCATACGGTGTGGAAGTGGGCGTGGGCGTTGTTGTGGGTGTGGGTGTGGGCGTGGGTGTTGCAGCTGACTTATTGGTCAGCTCCAGCGGTTTTTCAGTTGTTGCGGCGCTGTTTGAGTGTGGTTGTTGCTGCTGTTGTTGCTGCTGCTGCTGTTGCTGTTGTTGTTGCTGCTGCTGCTGCTGTTGCTGATGCTGCTTCTCCTCGGCGTCGCGTCGTTCACGCAGCTGCTCGTAGTAGGGCCGGTGTGACCATGAGCGTTTTCGAGAACGTCGCACCAATGCCGCCTGCTGTTGTTGTTGCTGCTGCTGTTGTTGTTGCTGCTGTTGCTGTTGTTGCTGTTGCTGTTGCAGCTGCAATACGCGAGCGGTTTCATTGTTGCGCGTCTGCACCAAAGAGCGCAGCATATCGCTAAAGAAATAATTGTTGGGGCCAACGGGTGCCGAGTATAGATATGGGGGCGTGGCAGCCATTAGGCGGCTAACATAATCCTGATTGCGCAGCTCGTGAATGTTGCTCTTGCGCGGCGCCAACTGCTGCTGTTGCTGCTGCTGCTGCTGTGCGCCAGTTGGTTGATGTTGTTGCTGCTGTGTTGCTGCTGTTGCTGTTGTTGCTGCTACAGCTGCTGTCGCGGTGGGCGTGGCAGCAACTGCAGCGCTTGTTGCCGTTGTGCCGCTGTTGTTGGGGTTGTTGCTACCGTTGCTGTTGCTGTTAACATTGCCGTTGCTGTCCTTCATGCTGCCAGAGCGCCGCTGCAAGCGGAAACGGAAACATTTTGATTAGCTAAAAAGGCTTACTTTAAATTCAAAATGCTTCTAATTGAATAATAGCAAATATTAAATTTAAATATAGCAATATTAATATATATATTTCATAACAACCATGAAATAATGCTGTAATTAAACTCCTCGACTAGGTGATGCACTGCACCAAAGTCTTTAGTCATCAGATGGCGTACACCGTTCAGATATTCTAACTAATAATCGATATTTATCGATATTGACGAAAAGGTATGAACTTATCGATATAATTATATAAACTTGCTCTGTGTGTGGTATACAAATCTGAGACGGACGGAAAGACGAACATGACCAAATCGACTTGATTGGGAATGCTGATCAAGTATATATACATATACTTTATGGGGTCGAAGATGTTTTCTTCTGCCTGACACACCTCCATTATACCCTTTCAACCATTTTCAATAGGTATACGACAAAAGTGTGGAAATGCTAATAATCGGTATTTATTTCGGAACAGTCGACACTAATATATTTAAAAATCAATGAATTTAATTCAAAATAAAATGTAAGAAAAACATAATGAAGAAAAAATGAATTAAAAAAGTGGAATTTAGTTGTGAAAAGATCTAAAATTAGCTGTAAGAATAAAAAAATGCCATGTAATTCCTATATCTATATCCATATTTATATCTATTGTATATAGCCCTTGGTAAGACCCAATCAGATCTAGTATTATAATTCAACAAGTTGGAATTTGTTTCAGTTATACTTGAATGTAAGCAACTTAAGAAACAACTTGAAAATAGCTTACTTATTAAAAAAAAACTAGGCTTTATTTAATATAGTTTGAACAATTTAAATATTGTCATCATATGTTAAGAATTATTATGATTTCTTGATTAAAATACATGAATAACATTTCTTCTAACTTTTCCCGTTACAAATAAGTATATTTAATATATGTATATATATTGATATGTATATAAGCTTTACATAAATTATTTGAAAATCACACCCATCTGTAGATGAAATGAATCTTATTTTCATTTGTCATTTTCAGTTTTCAGTCTTAGCTGAAGTTTGCGTCGCTTCTGCTGTTGACTTGAATAAGACGCCCGTTGAGATTTATGTCCATATTTGCATTGTCCTTGTGAACGTCTTCATTTTCAATGTATCCACGCCCACATCCCCCTGCCCCCCTCCCCCTCCCACCCATTCACTGCTCCTGTTGCTGTCTACCTTTTACTTGCTCTTGAGCTCATCTTCATTTTCCATTTAATGGCAATTAAATGTGATTTCCCATTTGCCACACAGTCAGTCTATGTGTACTCAACGAATGCTGTTCAAATAGCTCCCACAACTATAGGATATGGTACATATATATACATATAAATTCTGGATATCTAAATCTGGTGTTGTTGCTTTTATAGTTATTTTTTAGAAGACTGCGCCAACTGCTTTCACAGGATTGAATATGGTGCATATCTTTTAATTATTACAATTCAAGGTAATCAAGAAATGAGGGAAGCTGACATTGAAGAGTTTCATCAGCAGAAGAAACCCTGAAGGCAAAAGGACCTCTTGAAATTGGTCAGCAGTTGAGGCAGTTTATTTCTCCTGCACCACCTGCAATCAACAGCAGTGGTTCTATTGTGCCACAATCCATAATGTCCAACTCGACTCCTCCAGCTCTTTCTAGCAGTGCTCCTACATTCAGGCTAAAGATACAAATACTGGGATATCGGTTGAAAAATGTGAATTTAATTATGAAAGAGGATTTTCGTCTTTTAAAATAGGTATTTCGGTTGAGGTGTTTGCCACAATTTGCTGCGCTAATTTCTGGCCGAAAGGCTTTGTAATAAAGGAGTTTACAAATAAAAAACGTATTCGGGCTCCTCTTACATTGCCTCTGAGTCCTTCTGGTGCTTCTTCCTCTAATGTTGCACCAAAAAACTAAAGTCCTCTCTTTCTCTAGCATACCAGAATGTTAGAGGTCTTAAGACTAAACCTTCTAAACTATGTGTTGACAGTCTTTCTATTGTGGAATGATTATAACTATATCATGTAATCAATTCAGAGTCCTCCATTTCTATAATGAAAAACTCAATTTTAAGTTTCCTATCTCGTGCACAGGTGGTGGAGCTTAACTAATTCTAATAATTATTTATGGTCTGATTGGGTTTCCCCCAATTCATGCAACAATTGCATTTAAAGACCCATAGTAATTGTATAAAATTTCTTATTTCTAAATTTATTTATAATTTGAATTTAATTTAATTCAATTTCTTACTTTTTGTATTTTTTGTGTCGACTGATTTTGACATTAAATAAATAAATAAAAAAATAAATAAATAAATAAATAAATAAATAAATACTACGTTTTAATTTGAAACATGATTTTCACTCGAAGCTTTGTTTCCCAGAAACGCAAGGACAAAAAGTCATCAATCTGCACTTTTATTTATTTATTTATTTAATGTCAACTCATATATAAGAAATATAGTAAATTAAATTTAAAATAAAATGTTGTATTTAAATTTGTAAAAAAGAGAAACACTTATTACATTTCTGGTATGATTAAAATGCAAAATGGACCAACATTTGTTGCATGGTTTGAGGAAAATCCCGAAAAATCCAAGCAGACCAATAGTTATTTTTAAATATTGTTATGAATAAGTTAAAATTGGGTTCTTAACTAGCTCGAAACGGTTCTTCCGATGATACTAAATATAAACAGCGAAGATACTAAATATAAGAATGAAGTAACGGATATATTTAGGGGAATAAGACAAATTAATTTGGCTAATTCTGGTGAATTTAGAGAAAATACAACCATTTTTTTTTTCACAGATTCCCATCTGAATCGGATAGCTGGAAGACCACATACGAAATCCGTATTCCACAATTGGATGTACAAGAGAAGTGAAGATAATATGTGGTCATTAAGTTCCTTATGCTCCCAAACAAATAATCGGTTGGGTTATTTTGTGCAATCTATAATATATATATATATATATATATATATATATATATATACTTATATATATATATATATATATTGGCAGTTGGAGTCCGATTCGGGTATTTAAAATTGGGAGTGCTTGAGAAAGCCATTGTTGGTTGTTTTCAAGATCGTCGACCGCTTTCAAGTGCCGCAATCTGATGCGAATATATGCACATAGGGGTATATCTTTTACAAACCCCCCACCCCACATTCCGCCCCTCACTCTGAAGTACCCAAGGGAGAAGCGCTTGCTGATTTGAGCTGGGATTACTGCTGCCATTCCAGCCACGTGCTTTTCCGTGTTTTTGCGTGTGTGTGTGTAACACACTCACAAAATTTGCATAGAAAAACATGCAGCATAAAGACACACACACAACCGCACACACACACACACACAAACACACACACACAACCGCACACACAGTCAGCTAGTCTGTTAATAAGCTTACATGACGCTCCAAATTCCAGCAAATTAAATGTTTCAACAGTTGCCACAAAGCCCCCTTTTCAGACTCTCTCCCAGCCCACCATGCCCCATGCCCCGTGCCGCATGCCGCATGCTTGCCCGTGCCACGCCAGAAACCAACTCAATTGTTGTGTTCGCAGTTGAAGCACTTGACGCCGTCAAACTTGTTGTTGTCGGTGAGTGTGGCAACCACACGTTGGCTGCCTGTATCCTGTCGCTGTCAATTCTAAGCGGCATCCCCCTCACCCCCTCACCCCAGTGCAACCCCCTTCCCGCCAATTCCCCCTGTCTGCCAGCATTCGTCTTGTTGCTCTTTCATTTTCGCATTTCAAAAAAGTTTTTAGAGCTGCTGTCGCCGCTGCTGCTTGTTGCCAACTTGTTGTTGTTGTTGTTGTCGCTGTTGGTTTTGATTTTACTTCTTATTTTTTTTAAATAAGGTTTTTTATTGTTTTTTCATTTCGTTGTAAAAATATAAAAGTTTTTAACAACTGTCGTCAGGCGTCGCCGGCGACGTAGCCAAGTGTGGGTGAAAAGTAAATTGGCTGCGTTCCGTTAGTTGATTTGCATTTTTTGGCAGCGCAAAGAAAGGCGGCTACAATTTCGGACCAAGTTGAAATTAGATTATGCTAATTAAGGCGTGGCATCAACCACTCTATACAACTCCCAATCCCCACCCCACCACTCCCATCACGACCCCCACCCCCTCACTCCCTCCTGGCAACTGATTGATGCGGCAGAGCTTTAATTGCCGCTTGCTGCGGCTTGGTTGGTTTGTTGGCTGCCTGGCAGCATTTTAATATTCAATCAGCAGCTGGCGTCAACTTTTTTTTATGGCCAACGTCAAGAGAAACTTGGACAACTTAGCGCGACTTAAGTCTGCAGCTGAGATTAATGCGCAGCTGGCAAAAGTGCAGCAGCTACAACAACTGCAAGTTGTTTGTGTTACTGTTTATGTTGCCACAAATAAATATAAAACTTTAGCATACCTCGTTGCAACAATTAAAGCAAGCAGCAACTTTTTGCAACAGACACAAATATTACAGTTAAATTTTAGCAAATCCACTTCAAACATTCCACTTCAGACGCTCAACGGAAGCCGATCAATTTTCAATAAATCGCCAAATTATGTTTATTGGTCAAATTTACTATTTATCAGAATTATTTATTTATGTTATGCAGACTAAAATTTTGAAAATTATTTTAGGAAATCAAACTAAATCAGAAATAATTTATTTAAAATGAAAATAATTATTCAAGTTAAAATTGAAAATGTAATAAATTTTGGGCCATTTAATTTTTTACAAGGATAAAGGAAATCCAGAAAAAACCTCAATCAAAACATTCAATTTTAATGATTAGAGATAAGTTATATGCAGAAATTATAGTGTTAGGAAACGGAAGAGAGTTGGAGTGAATAAGTGGGCTATATTTTTGGATATTTATATTTATTACAGATTAGTAATATATGATGAGAGAGAGGGAGAGAGAGAGACAAGGAAAGAGAGACAAGAGAGAGAATCGAAAGAAGATAATTTAGCTTTCAAAATAGCTTTCACAGTCACAGATTTCCCGGAGATATGTTAAAATATAAGTTTTTATAAATCATATCCGTGTCTTGGGTATTTTAATTTTGTCGTGCAGTTTGTCACGCATCAAAGGAGGCATCACCAATAAGTATATTTATTCAGGATCAGAATCACAAGAGCCGACGGCTCCCCGCAGACACTGGAATAGCTGGCAAATTAAGTAGCAGATGAAGAGCGAAAAATGCTCATCATTATCTAATCACAGAAAATTTGAAAATATTTCCCACAGGAAACTTAGAAATATAAAGACTTAATACTAAGGAACACATCTCCACACAGCACCGTAAAAAAAGACAGAAAAAAAATAACAAAAAACGTTTAACGGATCAACGGATATTCCAGCTAAACCCTTACTAAAAAATTCAACACTAATCAATTAGATTAAATTATTCCACTAGTTAAATAGTAAAAAAAGACAATTATAAAATAAGAATCAACATTAACTCTGCACACTGTAATAAAGATCCAAAAGGAAATAATGCTAATGACCTGAATTCTAAGCAATGTCTAATTTACAAAGTTAGGATAATTTCTTAATAAAAAATTAGAAATAATGAAATCAATTAAATAATATATTTATTGCAAACATGTACAGAGAAATATCTAAGCTTACATTTTTGATGTGTATGTGAAATAATTTTAAGAAGTTGGCTTGAAAATTTTAGATTTCAAGTGCGAAACCTATCAAAAAAAAAACTAAATCCATAGTCAAAAAATATTAAATTTGTTCTTAGATGAAGATCGATTGTTCGAAGATCAAGTTTGCTGTTTTCTTTATAAAACTACGAATTTTTAAATGTGATTTGAATTTGATTTGAACTAAAGATGCCTAATTGAATATTTTCGTCAAAGAATGCAGAAATCTACAAATTTACATATACAGTGTCTGACAGCTCATTTCGACCAGTGTCTAGCCAAAATTTTAATTACCTGCCATAAGCTCATTATTCATTATTTTTCAAAAATTTCAAAGACCGATGGCAGGTACATATATGAACCACCAAATATATGACCCTAATCAACTGTGGGTTTTCCACCCGTAGGTAGGGTTATTTAAAAAAAGTACCTCTTTTTATGGCAGCAGGTAATTTGGAACAGTTACATTTTGGACACCTGGGTGCCATAAAACCCGGGTTTCTTACGTCAGGTTAAATATTTTCTATATAAATAGACCAATCCTTCGAAGTCAGCTTAGTTATATTCTGCATCTCGACAGCAACAGACCAACTTCGACTATGGGCAAACGGACTACCATTGAGCAACGGAAAATCATCCTGGAACGCTTCAAAATAGGATATTCACATCGCCAAATAGCTGACATGGTCAATCTAAGTAAGTCAACTGTATATTACGTCATTCGGCGCTTCGTCCACGAAAATCGGATAGAGAACAAGGGCAGAAAGGCACCAAACAAGATTTTCACCGAACATGAGGAGCGGAGGATCATCAGGAAAGTAAGGGCAAATCCAAAGCTATCGGCTCCAAAACTGACTCAACAAGTGCAAGATGAACTGGGGAAAAAGTGCAGTGTGCAAACTGTGCGCAATGTTATGAGAAACCATGACTTCAATGCCCGAGTACCACAGAAGAAGTCCTTTATAAGCACAACAAATAAAACGAATGTTATGACTTTAGGCAAAACCCACTTGGACAAGGATTTGGAGTTCTGGAACACGGCCATATTTGCATATTTGACGTACAGAGACATAACTACGCAAAAAGAATTGGAAGAGAGTGTAAAATGTAAACTTGATCTAAACAATGCTAAATAATAGAAAATGTACCTATTATGAGCGAAAAGTGATATTCTATTATAGTTCTAAATTGTCTCTCATATTTGCATAAGCTTTATAATATATATTTTAATAAATTAAATAATAAAAATAAGAAATAAAAATATATGTATTTTGATTAATTTTCTCATTTTAAACAAACAGAATTTAATTTAATTTGATATTGAAATTTATCGCATTCCAAAGACCGATCGCAGGCACTTTTATTAACCACCGAAATGAATATATGACCCTAATACCTAGGCTTATGGTTCAAGCCCTTTTGGAACAGTTACATTATGGACACCTGGGTGCCATAAGACCCGGATTTTTCGTCAGGTTGAATATTTTTGGTATAAATAGACCAATCCTCCGTAGTCAGTTTAGTGTTTTCCTGCATTTCGGCTGCAACAAGCCAACAAAGACTATGGACAAACGGACTACCATTGATCAAATTTCATATCGCCAAATAGATAAAATGGTCAATCTAAACACATCAACTGTATTCTTTCATCATCATCCAGGTTTTGCGCAACAATGACTTGAAGTCCCGAGTACCACGGAAAAATCAATTTATAAAAGCAAAAAATAGAGGGTCCATTATGACATTCGCCAAAATCCACTTGGGCAAGGATTTGGAGTTCTGGAGCACAGTCATATTTGAATATGAGTACAAATTTAACATTTTGTGCCCGGACGGATGGAATTATGTGTGGCGACAACCCAATACTGAGCTGAATCCCAAACACTTAAAGGTATCAGTCAAGCATGGCGGAGGAAGTGTAATGGTGTGGGCATTTATCTCAGCAGCCAGGACAGGAATGTGTACTTCGATACATTAAAGGAAAATCTACTCGAAAGTGCCGAGAAGCTAGAATCCGACGTACTTTCCGAAACTAACAGGACAAAAACCCCAAGCATAAGTCCGGAATAGTACAGTCCTGGCTTAGCTGGAACTGCCCCCACATGATAATTTCACCAGCCCAGTCTCCAGATTTATATGTTAATGAAAATTTGTGGGCTCTGCTGGAAAATAACATTCGGAAATACAACATATCCAGCAAACAAGATCTCAAAATGCTCTGCTGGATGAGTGGAGCAGGATCAGTCCAGAAATTATCCCGAAGCTGGTATCTTCCATGAATAATAGGTTAAGGGAAGTTGTTAAGGCTAAAGGATATCATACTAAGTATTAACATCCTTATTTAAGCTTTTATACGCCAAATATGTAACTTTTTTAAAACTGCTCGAATTAAGCTTCAATAATTATTTTGGATATGTTTTCAGTTTTTGACTAATTTTAATTAATTAATTAATATTTTAATAAAAACCAAAGTTCCTTTTCAAATGCGATATAACATTAAACAAATTGGCATTTAAACATTTTGCGTTTTTTTCTTTGTTTAAACTATACGGGACTTTCAATTTTTTGCTAGGTACTGCTCGAATTATGCTTCGAGGCACTGTATATGTACCTGCCATCGGTCTTTGAAATTTTTGAAAAATAATGAATAATGAGCTTATGGCAGGCAATTCAATTTTTTGCGAGGCACTGCTCGAATTATGCTTCGAGGCACTGTATGAACCACCAAATATATGACCCTAATCAACTGTGGGTTTTCCACCCGCTAGGTAGGGTTATTTAAAAAAGTACCTCTTTTTATGGAAGCAGGTAATTTGGAACAGTTACATTATGGACACCTGGGTGCCATAAAACCCGGGATTCTTACGTCAGGTTAAATATTTTCTATATAAATAGACCAATCCTTCGAAGTCAGTTTAGTTATATTCTGCATCTCGACTGCAACAGACCAACTTCGACTATGGGCAAACGGACTACCATTGAGCAACGGAAAATCATCCTGGAACGCTTCAAAATAGGATATTCACATCGCCAAATAGCTGACATGGTCAATCTAAGTAAGTCAACTGTATATTACGTCATTCGGCGCTTCGTCCACGAAAATCGGATAGAGAACAAGGGCAGAAAGGCACCAAATAAGATTTTCACCGAACATGAGGAGCGGAGGATCATCAGGAAAGTAAGGGAAAATCCTAAGCTATCGGCTCCAAAACTGACTCAACAAGTGCAGGATGAACTGGGAAAAAAGTGCAGTGTGCAAACTGTGCGCAATGTTATGCGAAACCATGACTTCAATGCCCGAGTACCACAGAAGAAGTCCTTTATAAGCACAACAAATAAAACGAATGTTATGACTTTAGGCAAAACCCACTTGGACAAGGATTTGGAGTTCTGGAACACGGCCATATTTGCATATTTGACGTACAGAGACATAACTACGCAAAAAGAATTGGAAGAGAGTGTAAAATGTAAACTTGATCTAAACAATGCTAAATAATAGAAAATGTACCTATTATGAGCGAAAAGTGATATTCTATTATAGTTCTAAATTATCTCTCATATTTGCATAAGCTTAATAATATATATTTTAATAAATTAAATAATAAAAATAAGAAATAAAAATATATGTATTTTGATTAATTTTCCTTTTTTAAACAAACAGAATTTAATATAATTTTATATTGAAATTTACTGCATTCCAAAGACCGATCGCAGGTACATTTATTAACCACCGAAATGAATATATGACCCTAATACCTAGGCTTATGGTTCAAGCTTTTTTGACAGTTACATTATGGACACCTGGGTGCCATAAAACCCGGATTGTTTCGTCAGATTGAGTATTTTCCTCCGTAGTCAGTTTAGTGTTTTCCTGCATTTCGGCTGCACCAAGCCAACAAGGCCTATGGGCAAACGGACTACCATTGATCAAATTTCATATCGCCAAATAACCAAAATGGTCAATCTAAACACATCAACTGTATTCTACATCATCCAGGTTTTGCGCAACTATGACTTGAAGTCCCGAGTACCACGGAAAAATCAATTTATAAAAGCAAAAAATAGAGGGTCTAGTTAGAAATAATTTAGTTTCATACAAAAATGTATAATGGGAAAGTAAAAAACACAGTCGCACGAGAAGATAACTGAGGTCCTTGCTTATAAGGATACTGGACTGAACAACAGGCAAATATCAATTAAATTCAGTCTCAGTATCGAAACATCGTGTTCAACAAATTTTATTAAGTAATAATCGATTGGTTTGGAAGAAAATGAAGTTAAAGCCGGGCTTAACAAAGGTGCATCAAATGCCACATTACATTTTGCAAAAGAACACATGTCCTGGAACCAAAAGTGGCAAAATGGTTTATTTTCTGATGAGAAAAATATAATCTTGGTAGTCCAAGCTGTTATATAATTTCTTGCACGATTTAAAGAAGTCTGAGAGATTTTTGTCTGCTCGAATCAATTATGCTGCTTCACTCATAATATGGGCTGCGTTCAGTCATCACAACAGGACCCTGAAATGCATAATTGCAGGCCGTATGAAATCGGAGGGTTTTATAAAGCTGTTGGACGAAGTTATGGTGAACTTTATGGAGCATCAGACAGACCCAAAACTTTTAATACAACTTGATAGCGCTAAATGTGCCGAGGGCCTGCAATTGTTCGTTTCGGGATAAGGTAAGATAACCCGACCTGAGTCAAATAGAGAACGTGTGCAGCCGAGTTTAAGTGGACAATCGACAGTTGGACACAGTGGAGCAGCTACGAAATGCTGTCGGTAAGGACTGCAGCAAATCCCACTATCTGACTTCCAAAAAGTTGTAGAATCCATGCCAAATCGAATTTTTGATCTGGAGGATAGACACATTATTAATTTGTTTTGTTTATGCCATTTCTATATGTTGTATTAATATTATATGTAAAACAAGTAAGAATGCTGTAGTCGAGTGAGCTCGATTATATTTTGATAAATATATTCTAGTGTTATTGGCGAATTGCCGTTTAGCAACCAAATGTGTTCTGCAAGTGCACTTTTTTCTTATGGCGACACAGACAGATCAATATGAAAAAATATTCGACTATAATTTGGATAATTCTTTTCCGATATTGATCAGATGTATTGACTTGATCAGTAATATGCATGTGCATATTATATATTAATTAAAAGATTCTGCCTTTTAAATTGAGTCATTTATTGCTATCAGAAATCGAAATAATCGATAATCGATAATCGGAGGCAGTTATCGATAAAATAAAGCAAACTTGACCTATATTCCAAATTTGATATTTATAGCTCGTAGAGTCTCTGAGATCCGCCTTTTCTTACAGACAGACGAACAGGCAGACATGGCTATATCGACTTGTCTGTTGACCCTGATCAAAAATATATATGTATACTTTATGGGGTCGGAGATGCTTCCTTCTGCCTGTTACATACATTTGCATGAAACCATTATACCCTTTTTAGCCATTTTGAAAGGGTTCAGGGCATAAAAACGAGTGCCTTTGATCAAGTTTTGCAGAGTGTATATTTATATATATATATATATATATATATATTTATACATATATATATATATATTTGCAAATATATATATATATATATATATTTATGTATATCTTATACTTTAATCATAAATCAAACCTACCCCGTTGCGGCCAACCCTCAATTAACTTTGTTTCAGCTGAGCTCACTCGCACACGCACACATATATATAGAG
Organism: Drosophila mimica; assembly: GCA_037043585.1. Lineage (NCBI taxonomy): Eukaryota > Metazoa > Arthropoda > Insecta > Diptera > Drosophilidae > Drosophila > Drosophila mimica. The sequence goes on along the minus strand of JBAMBE010000312.1, from coordinate 614,961 downwards.
AGGGAGAGAGAGAGACGGACATAAGGAGAGAGAGAGAGAGAGAGAGAAACGCATCCACTTAACTGTCACTTTACGGGAACAACCTTATAACATAATTACAGGGATATCAAACAAGGCTTAGCTCGCTTGCAGACTGAAGTTTGGGTTGCGAAGGGTCAAAGGAAGCAAACCCGTGCAGCAACCCTTGCCGCAACAGTTGCAACGGTACTTCAAAGGCCCAACGGGGGACGCTTTAAATATGTACATCAATGTGTGATCTCAGCTGCCAAAGCTATTGGCTGGCGCCTCCATTCAAATCGAGAGCAGTATCATCTTAAATATGTAATTGATCAATAGAGTTAAGAGTTATTTCACACCCACACCCAAATCGGTAAACATAGACTCTTGTGGACTTTGGCTATATAATTCTATAGATCGAATGTTTGTAGATGACTGATTTGTAAAAACAATACAGTCTATTCGATCCAAGACTTTCAAATTGTAGTATTGTTAGGAAAAATAATTATTAACTATTGGATAAGCTTCCAAACTGTTGTCTTCATCAAGGATTTGGCAACAGATTTTGCTCTTCAAGATTTTTGATATTGTTCAGATGTTGTAAGCATAATGAGCTCAGCTGGCGCCCAATTGACATACAAAATAAAAAATGTTGTTGTCCACAACAAACTACATTTAAAATACAAATATAGTGTTTATAAATGTGTTTTAATCTGAGGCCATTTGAAAATGTGAAATCAGTTAGAGTCAAATGACTGGGGACGCTTTAATTGAGTTGTTCACGCTGTTTACCTACTATGGGCAAACTTTGTGCATTGTGCCACATGCCACATGTTGGTGACTGTCCCTGTCTATTAGCTCCTCCCTCCCCCCCCCCCCCACACACACAACGCTGAAATTGTTGCTAAAGTGTTGTCAGAGTTGGTCTTGTTGTTGTCGTTGGTGTAAACGTTACAACGTTTGACTGCGAATTAAAATAATGTGCCACTTGTGGCGCCTGGGTGTGTGTGTGTGTGTGTGGCATGTGTGCTAGTCCAGGACCTGCAGGACAAATGCAAAACATGCTTTTCGGGGTAGCTCTGCGCCTGTAAATTTGACAAAATCTCACTTAACTCGCCCTGGGTCCGGGTCCTGGTCCTGGCCATGAGACCAAACACATGTGAGCCAACACATCGTTACCCTAATCGAATTTGATTTGAACCCTTTTTCGAGGACATGTCCATGAGATTGATGTGTGTCTCTTTGGGGTGTGTATATGTGTATGTGTGTGTGTGAGTGTGTGTGAGTGTGTCTGCGTTACTGCAATCCTTGACGCTTGGCTGCATTTTGTGCGTTATTATGAGTTATGCTCAAATAATTTTTGCAATTGCTGTGCTTATATTGAAGGATTTGGGATTTCACATTTTAGGGTTTCATTAGGGTTGAGTTATGTTGTATTTAGGACTTCTTCAGTGCTTATCCACTAATCTGAGGTTGAGTGGCTTGTTTGTGGCACGAGCGTAGGAAATTTAATGTTGTGAGAATATGTTGGAAATAGATTTAAGTGTATTCAAAAACTTGATATTTTCCTTATGATAATAAATATCGATATTTTTGATATCTTCAAATGCACGTATTGAAATTGTAATATCTATAATTTAAAGAATAAATTGATTCTTTATTTTCTTAAAGTTTTTTATTGAGTTGATGTTATTTTTATTTAAATAGGTTTTTCACTGAAATCAATCAGAATAAGAGCTTCTTGTAAAGTCGTATTCGAACAGTATGTTCCATTCAATTTTTCACAGCCCTAATTTTTTCAAAATTATTATGATTCTCAAAATCAATATGCATTCTGGGTCTGTTGATTAAATTAAGACTGCATCTCAATTTGGAAACACGAATTTAAGCCGCAATTGTGTCAAATAAGAATCCCTTGTAGCAATTTATCAGAATTTGTCAAATTCATAAATTGTTCATAATAAGGTTGTAACATTTGATAAATATTTGAAGATCGGTCTATGTAAGAAACCAGTCGGAGACTGACTCACTTAAGAATTGTTAATTCGATATGAACTTCTCTTGGACAGAGATAAAGAAAATTGCAAAACTAAAAAATATTTATTTAAGAACTATTCGTTATTAAGAATCTTAAGCTCAAGTCATGATCTACCATGAGTGTGTTCTTAGATAGAAAGTATTTCAATCTTTTTAATTAAATAATAAGCTCGTCGCTTAAAATAATTACTTTTAAAATATATAAAAAGGAATCAATACATAATTAAATTTTGCGATAATATAATAATTCCTTAAGTTTCTGTTAATTCTTGGGGAAATGCTCACCACTTGATCTTCGATTATGCACCGAAGAAGAAATTGTTTATATTTTTGTTGCACTTGTCAATCCAATTTACACATTCACTTGCCACAAAAAACAACAACAAAATTCGGTATAACGCACAAATTGCAATACAATTGGTATATAGAAAAAGAGCGTTGGCCAAAATCAGATTCAGAATCAGAATCCGAATCAGAATCCGAATCAGAATCGGGTCTGCACTATTGTCTGTGATTGTCACGGTGACTGGGCACTTGAGTCGTGAGTATTGTGGACTGAACTGAACTGAACTGCCGTCGATGACAGTTAAAAATCAAATGAAATGAATGTCTGGCAGTCGAGACAACCGCATGCCGCATGCGGCATACTCTCGTCGAGGACACACAGCAGACAGCGCACGGCGCACGCCAAACGAATCCGAATCGGAATCCGTTTCACACAGACGCGAGTCCTGAGCCCGAGCCGGAGCCGGAGACCGAGCCCGAGCCAACTCGAGCATTCGGCACGGTTTTAAAATTATGAATTTTTTTCCAAATGAAACGAGGCGTCCGCAAAAGTTTTGGGTGGGTGCTGCTGCTGTTCCTGTTGCTGCTGCTGTTGGTTGCTGCTGTTGGTTGCTGCTGTTGGTTGCTGCTGCTGGTGGTGCGCAGCAGCAGCAGCAAAGTGTTAAGCCACAGCGGCAGCCATCGAGCCACCCTCGTTGCATGCTTTCGAACGCGAATTGCAGGCGAGGCGCCACAAACTTTACTTATTATCTCTTAAGAATAGCTTACTTGGCAGATCAGTGCGACTCTGCCGCATTTCATGTTTGAGTCAATTTGCATTTTTTTTTCCACAATTGGCTTTTTTTAAGTTAGTATTTAGTACTAACTAATTAAGATGTTGCTAAAAGCAACTCTAAAAGCAATTCTGTGTGCTAAGCTCATTAATATCGCTTACATAAAATGGCTGTTTGTTGTTTGTCTAGTCCAGTAATAGTCCGTCCCGCCTCCTTTTCTTTCTTCTATCAACCTCTTTTTCTAAATCTAAGTCCACACGGGCCAAATGTGTGTCGACCTTTGACAACCGTTTAACCTACCGCTTACCAACTACCTAACAGCAAAAGCTTCATGATTTTGGGATTGTCATGTATTCATTCAGATTGGTTTAAAAAATGTACACCTCGCTATTGTGTCTAAAAAAAAACTAAATAAAATACTAAAATACAAACAAAAAACTAAAATACATGGCATTCTCAATATCAGGAAGCTTTCGCTGTCCTCACTCTTTTCTAAATACTCAATTTTAATTGGATACAAAAGCATTAGTTACATTAACCATTACTAATTTAGTATTGGTACAAAATTGCAGTTTGATCGATGATTGAACAACCTTGAAATAGTTTCGAATTTCATTTAAATTTGGTGTAATTGAATTTAAATTTCACGCAAATAGCTGGTTGATTTAATGCAACGTTGCCAAACTTTTGAAGCATGTAACGGTAAAATTCACATATGTTTAGCCTTGACACGCGTGCAACGCTGCCAAACTTCATCGCAAGCCTAGTATAACCGGATCCGGCTAGGGCCTGGCGGCCAGTTAGCAGCAGCGAGAACAAAAGACGCTCATGAAAATGGCTGGGAATGGGAAATGGCAAATAGAAAAATGATACCGGAAATGGAAATGGAAATGGGCAACGTGTTGCCAAAACACACAGACCTGCCATTGTCTAGGAGGGCCATAAGCTTATAATTTCTATTAAAATGAAGGCGTGCGGATGCGAGCAGTTAGAGCTGCGTTATACCTTCTATACGCTGAACACATTGGGTATAATGGAGTTGTGCAAGAGTATGTAACAGGCAGATTGACGCATCTGCGAACACATAAACTATCTATATATTATTTATCAGCATATGCCGTAGAGTCGATCTAGTCACGTTTGTCCGTCTTGAGGCAAGAGACTTCAAATAAGAAATATATGTATAGAAGTTCTCGTATAACTTAGGCAGATTAAGTTTCATCTATAACTTTCTTCGTTTTCCTAATACCGATAAGTATCGATTACCATCATTTTTAAGATTCAGCTTTATAATCTGGTGTGTGCGCCGTATCTCATGATAGGTAAAGACTTGGCCAAGTTGAAAGATATTTACTGTATCAGTCAGTCCTTGGGTAGATTTGATCTAATATCAGGCAAGCTAATGTTCAACGCTCGGTCAGAACAATGCCTATAAACTAATATATATATATATACATATATAAATATATATATATAACTGAATCTGGCTTTCACATCGTTTTCCCTTTGTAGGTAGGGAAATCATGCTGCCTAAAAGATACATTTGTGATAACGTCCAACATATTTTGGCCATAAAATATTAAAGATTTTATTTTCATTTCTTAAGTTAAGGGTACATTTTTCTGTGAAAGAATAGGAAAATTCTTATAGTAGATTTTTATTTATATTTATTATTAAGCAGAAGTGTCTTAAAATTTCACATAAACAAACATTTTGCAGAGCTTATGAATTTAATATAACTCAATTTGAAATAACTTAAGTGGATTCGAACGCTTCGAATACTTCGTTTTTTTTTATATATTTTTTTTTAAATTTATTTATTGTCAAATAGAATCAGTCGGCACCAGAAATACAAAATTAAAAAATTGAATTAAATTACATTGAAAATAAAATTAAAATTATAAATAAATTAAAAATTAACAAAATATTTATAAGATTTATAACATTATTTTCGATTTGAATGATTTCCGACTGACTTAGGCAAACGAGTACTCTAAACTATATGACAGCTATTATCTAATACACAAGACTTAACTGTTGTCTTAATTTCAGAAATGAGTTTCGAAAAAATTATAATTCTTTGGGATTTTTGTTTTAGGGCAAGCCTTTATTTTTATAAAAATGTTTTTTAATATTTAGAAATTATCTCTCAATACAATGTAATTTGTAAAGCGATTTTTGTGTTATGTAGATTTTCCTTTTTTCTGAGTGTATGTCGAAGAGTGTGAGTATATGTATGTTTGTGCAGCATGTGGCTGCGATAATTGGGCACACAGGGTAAATGATAGTCTAGCACTGCAACCCAACCAACATTTTATTGTTTTTTTTTGTTTTTTGTTTTTATTTTTTAATGAATATGCAAAACAGCAAAGCGTCGAGAACGGCTGCCTGTTTGCGACTTCATTAGCGACACCACCCCCAAAGGACTACCCACTGCAGTCGGCGTTGTTGCAACAGCAACAGCAGCAGCTGCTGCTGCTGGTGTTGCCAAGCAATTGGAATGTGTGTGCCATCCGCATCCGCATCCGCATCCACATCCGTATCCGCATCCATGACGTTTCTTTCTATCATCTCGCCTATTTTTGTTACTTCTTTTTATACCCTGAACACATTGAAAACGGCTAAAAAGGCTATAATGAATTTGTGCAAAAGTAAGAAACTTGCATCATCAGTCTGGATATGTCCGACAGCAATAAAAGCCACAATTTTTGACACCATATTAACTGTCATCAAGATCGAATGGAAAACAAGTTGTATGCATATATCCATTTGTATCTTGTGGGGAAAAAGAGCCAAACCATTGGTTTAAGAGTATCGCGTAGTCGAGCACTCTCGACTACAGCATTCTTATTTGCTTTTGTTTGCTCTTCTTTTTTTTTTTAGAAATAAATACCGTGTTAGATGGTGCCGTTTGTCAGTCAGTCAGTCACTCGATGGACGCGTTGTTAGAGATACATTCCCAAGCCGCAAACCCCGCATCGCCACTAAGTCGTGTTCCCTTTTCGATTTGTACCCACCACACTGAATCCCCTCCCACATTCCCTCACACCTTTTCCACACACACACACACACACTTCATCGTCTGCGCTGCACATCAAACGTCACAGGAGCAGAAGTAGCAGGAGCTGGATCAGGAACCACCGCAGCGCGTCAGCTCGGAAGGAAGCTGTTGCCTGTGAGCCGCATTGTCTACTGTTCCCCAACTGCTCCTAAGCCAGCATCCCTTCCCCGTCCCTCTATCATGTCGCTCACCCACCTCCCCCGCACTTTGTTTGCCTATTTCTCAGAGTGGCTCCACACAAAGGCTCTGAATGTTTACACTTTGGATTTGCTGTTGGTCGTCGCATATCTTTTTTTTTTTTTTGCTGCTGCTTCTTTTTTCTTTTTATGAAATTTGTTTGGTTTGCTCTGATTTTAAATGTGTTTTTGGTTAACGATTGTTATGGCAACAAAGACGGGGCAGGGGAACGCATCGTGTAACAGCGGCTGTTGCCAATGGGGTGCCCCAATGCGGAGTCCCTTCACTGTGGCAGAATGCAGCATCATCTAGATTTCTAAGTGGAATCCATTCCAATTGCAATAGCACATTGCTGAAATGTTGCACAACACTGAACACTCTGCTAACGCAGCGTTGCCAAAATTCACTGTATCTTTACTAATACTACTATGTTAAATTTCATCAATTCAATATGCTTATGTCATTTTTTTGTTGCATGAAATGTGCTACGTTGCCTGACTTCAAAGCGTTATTATTTGTATTCACAACATTATTTATTGCAGTGCAGATGTGTTTTCTCTACACTGAATACAGTGCTTACCAGCCGGATTGGAGCATTGTCAAGCAAATAATTGCTATAAAGCATCAACAAGGAAACAAATTCAAAATGTTTAAATGCCAATTTGCTTAATGTTATATCACATTTGAAAAAGAAACTATAGTTTTTATTCAAATATTAATTAATTAATTAAAATTAGTCAAAAACTGAAAATATACCCAAAAACGTGTACCAGCCGATTTGAGGCAGCTTAAAAAAGTTACATATTTGGCGTATCAAAGCTAAAAATAAGGAAGTTAATACTTAGTATGACATCCTTTAGCCTTAACAACCTATTATTCATGGAAGATACCAGCTTCCGGGTAGTTTCTGGGCTGATCTTGCTCCACTCTTCCAACAGAGCGTTTTTGTTATCTTGTTTGCTGGATATGTTGGAATTCCGGATGTTATTTTCCAGCGGAGCCCACAAATTTTCAATAACATTTGAATCTAGAGACTGGACCGGTGGAATTATCACGTGTGGGCAGTTCCAGATAAGCCAGGACTGTACTATTCCGGACTTATGCTTGGGGTCGTTGGCTTGGTAGAACCGGAAAGTACGTAAAATTCCTTGCTTCTCGGCACTTTGGAGTAAATTTTCCTTTAATGTATCATCAAGTACACATTCCTGTCCTGGCTGCTGAGATAAATGCCCACACCATTACACTTCCTCCTCCATGCTTGACTGATACCTTTAAGTGTTTGGGATTCAGCTCAGTATTGGGTTGTCGCCACACATAATTCCATCCGTCCGAGCACAAAATGTTAAATTTGTACTCATATTCAAATATGACTGTGCTCCAAAACTCCAAATCCTTGCCCAAGTGGATTTTGGTGAACGTCATAATGGACCCTCTATTTTTTGCTTTTATAAATTGATTTTTCCGTGGTACTCGGGACTTCAAGTCATAGTTGCGCAAAACCTGGATGATGATGAAAGAATACAGTTGATGTGTTCAGATTGACCATTTTATCTATTTAGCGATATGAAATTTGATCAATGGTAGTCCGTTTGCCCATAAGCCTTGTTGGCTTGTTGCAGCCGAAATGCAGGAAAACACTAAACTGACTACGGAGGAAAATACTCAATCTGACGAAACAATCCGGGTTTTATGGCACCCAGGTGTCCATAATGTAACTGTCAAAAAAGCTTGAACCATAAACCTAGGTATAAGGGTCATATTTCATTTCGGTGGTTAATAAAAGTACCTGCGATCGTTCTTTGGAATGCGATAAATTTCAATATCAAATTAAATTAAATTCTGTTTGTTTAAAATGGGAAAATTAATCAAAATACATATATTTTTATTTCTTATTTTTATTATTTCATTTATTAAAATATATATTATTAAGCTTATGCAAATATGACAGACAATTTAGAACTATAATAGAATATCACTTTTCGCTCATAATAGGTACATTTTCTATTATTTAGCATTGTTTAGATCAAGTTTACATTTTACACTCTCTTCCAATTCTTTTTGCGTAGTTATGTCTCTGTACGTCAAATATGCAAATATGGCCGTGTTCCAGAGCTCCAAATCCTTGTCCAAGTGGGTTTTGCCTAAAGTCATCCCATTCGCTTTATTTGTTGTGCTTATAAAGGACTTCTTCTGTGGTACTCGGGCATTGAAATCATGGTTTCGCATAACATTGCGCACAGTTTGCACACTGCACTTTTTCCCCAGTTCATCCTGCACTTGTTGAGTCAGTTTTGGAGCCGATAGCTTAGGATTTTCCCTTATTTTCCTGATGATCCTCCGCTCCTCATGTTCGGTGAAAATCTTGTTTGGTGCCTTTCTGCCCTTGTTCTCTATCCGATTTTCGTCCAAGAAGCGGCGAATGATGTTGTATACAGTTGAAGTATTTAGATTGACCATTTTAGCTATTTTGCGAAATGAATGTCCAATTTTGAAGTGTTCCAGGATGAGTTTCCGTTGCTCAATGGTAGTCCGTTTGCCCATAGTCCAAGTTGGCTTGTTGCGGTCGAGATGCAGAATATAACTAAGCTGACTTCGAAGGATTGGTCTATTTATATAGAAAATATTTAACCTGACGTAAGAAACCCGGGTTTTATGGCACCCAGGTGTCCATAATGTAACTGTTCCAAATTACCTGCTGCCATAAAAAGGTACTTTTTTAAATAACCCTACCTAGCGGGTGGAAAACCCACAGTTTATTAGGGTCATATATTTGGTGGTTCATATATGTACCTGCCATCAGTCTTGGGACTTTTTAAAAATAATGAGTTTATGGCAGGCAATTACATGTTTTGCTTGACACTGTTCCAATCCGGCTGGTAGAGACTGTACCTTGAAAACTAATATTTGCTAATTGTTGTCAGACTTCCAACTTGGCAAACTGCAAAGCTGTCAGACTTCACTTTTTTTGCAGTGTTGTCAAACATCAAATTAGACTAATAGGACAACGCTTTAAAAATGCTTTGCATTAAGATTAAGGGCTGCTGCTGCTGCAACGTTGCAAGATTGAAGCCAACATTTACAATTACATTGCTGCTGCCACGTTGACAATTTTCACTTATGTTGATATGCATTGTGTAAGCCGTTAAATTTGTGTTTTATTATACATCAAAATTTGCAGCCTGCTGGCATCTCTTTGCCTCACCTGTTCACGTCTTTGCATCCTCGCATCCTGGCAGTAAGCATCATGCACATGTGTATATTATAGTAAGCGAGTATATCTCGCAATCTGTGGATAGTTTGAATGCGCGCCCAACGTCTCCACACATGGCACACAATTTGTGCCACTTAAGTGTTGCGCATCCATTTCCGCTTAGGTAGCGTCCACACACACATACACCCCTCCAACCAACCACCCACTCGAAACCATAGAACCATAGACGCAACCGCAGCGAACAATTCAACTACCTCTTGCTCCTCATCCTCCTCCTGCTCCTGCTCCCGCTCCTACGTTTTTAACCCCCCTCCCCGGTCCCCGCTCAGTCACATTATCCTTGCCTTTATTTTTTTCAATTTTCACTCGAGCGTTGATTGAAATGTTCAACGAACGAACGAATGGCGATAGAGGTGGAGAAAGCGGGATGCGGAGGGATGCGATGAAGGACAAGAGGATTGGGAATGGGAATTGAGGACATGCAGCAGCCGGCAGCAGTCAAAATGAGACAGAGAGAGAGAAAACCACAATGGGCTCGGGTGGCATCAACGCAACGGTTGGATCTGGGTGGTTGGGTGGTTGGTTGGTTGGTTAGTTGCTTCGTATTCGTTGTTGGTATTGTTGCTATTGCTTTTGTTGTTGTCGTCCTTGTTGTTGTTGGCTTGCCGGGCTTATTTGTTTGTTTGCATATAAATTGCAATGTGTCTCCCGTTTAGATTTTAAACTTTGTTTCTTCCAGTTTTACTAAATGCTTTTAGCAGCAGCACCACCATCACCATCAATACCACCACCACCCCCAGCAATGACAACGGCGCCGGCACCACCCCCGTTTTGAGTCCAGGCATCATTCAGAGTCAGTTCATCACTTCGTCAGCCCATCATTCATCAAGGACAATCAACGCTGAGGTCCGTTCGCGGTTTACATTTGATTTTACGGCTCACAACATTTTTTCCGCTTTCTCACATTTTTAATTTTTTTTTTTTTTTTTTTTTGGGAATTGGGTTGTTTGGGCAGACGCCTAATGAATTAGTTTGCCGGTGTTTGAAATGTTCGACTTACCACAGCAAATGTTAATTATTCTAATGAATATCCACACAATTGTTTCAGTGGCCGCTTGATTATTCGAAAGCTTCGATTTCCCAGCAGTTTTGAGTATAATAAAAATAAACTCAAATTCTCTGAGATCTATAGCATATTTTAAATTTAATGATTTCTGAAACAATCATAATAAAACAATAGAGAACGTTACAGTCGGACGTAACCGACAGCGAAATACTATGATACCATAATTTGTGTGCAGCCAAGAATTACTGTCCAAGTTTGCCTTTCAGATTGAGGTTGATATAAGATAGTAACCCTTCTTCCAAGTTTCGCTGTAGCTGTTTAATTACGGAAGATATGAAATTTTCGAGATTGTGGGGGCGGAAGTGGGCGTGGTTAAAAAAATTAAAGACAATGTTCCTAATAATCTTCCTTCCAAGTTTGGTAACTGTAGCTATTAAATTGCGGAAGATATGGCCATTTATCGGTTTTGGGAGCAGGAGTAGGCGTGGCCATCCAATTTTTTATCGATCTCTTGGGGGAGTTACCAGTAACTTTAAAAATTTGGTGTCTAGCTTACAAATTAAGGAAGATATGCACATTCTAAATTTCTAGGGACGAAGTTCCTAGGGGCGGCGGTTGTGGGCGTGGTCCAAAATATGATATGCGAAGCCTTGGAGGAAGTTACCAGAAAATTACCTTCCAAGTTTGGTTATCCCATCCTTAAAATTGTGGGAGATAACGGAGTTATCGATTTACACTTTCCGAAATATCTTCATTGTTGATTATGGGCGCAGGTGTGGGCGTGGCAACATTTGGCAACAATTTGTTATCGGTTCTTAAAGGCCACTACCAGTTATATACCTACCAAATTTGACGTTCTTTACTCAAAAACTGCGGAAGATATAGCCATTTGAAAATTTTAGGGGCGGAGGTGATGGGGGCGTCGGAGGTGGGCGTGGCACATTCCAATCTTCCAAGGACCTCGCCAACAACCTACCAACCAAAATTGGTGACCGTATTCATTAAATTGTGAGAGATATGTGGACTTATCGATTTTCTAAAATCGAATTTCGCGGTTTTCTAGCTCCCTAGTGGACGTAGGTCCAAACCCAAGACACTTTAACTTTTGAGGGTATTTTCCAATATACGTTCCAAGTTTCAAGTCTCTATCTCTAAGGGTGTCGGAGGAACGCTCGTTCATACAGACGGACAGACAGCATGACGGACATTGAACAAAACCAAAATACTATTATACCTTTTTGGTATAATAGTATAATTAATTAATTAGACGTTCAGCTATTCCAGTTATTTTAAACTTAGCAGCTAGCATTCCAAATAGCACTAACAAATACGATTTCACAACGGTTGACCAGGACAGCAGCTGAGTTGGGATACTGAATGGCCAAGCTCGCATAGACATAATTTATTTATTCGCCTTTGGCTCGCAATCATACAATACGTTTAACTAACAGCTAGGAGCATACATGGAATAAAAAGAAAGATGAAAAAAAAGATAGGATAAAAGTGAATCCTAAGTGCTGGCCAGGTTTCAAGCAGGATAATTTCGATTAAGAGCAGAACTAAGCGTTAAGCTTTACAGCGAAGTCAACATCCATTTTGATGGACGGTTTGCGCACAACAACAGCCCCATTGCGTTGCTCCACCTCCAGTTGCTTGGAGACACCATTCACCGTAATGGTGGCACTGCTGGGCACTCGCTCCAGTCCAGCAATTATAATGCGCTCGAGCCAAACATCGGATTTGTAATGGGGTGTGCCAATGAAATGATTGGTCAGCTGGTTCTCGGCAAACTCATAGTTCACATGGATGTGCTTGCCGTCGCGGTACGCATAAGATTTCTCGTCGTCCAGATAAAGGGTGCCAGCGGCCTTGCCCTGACGATCCAGGCAAATGACCAATGTGTACGGATCGTTGAGCATAAGCGTCGAGGCACGACGCGGACGTTCCTTCTTTGGCACAATGCTGCCGCCACGCTGCCAAACGGGTATCTGTGGGAAATGCAAATGTGCGACTGTTGTTAAATGCGACAAGCGAGGAGCTGTGGACTCACCTTATGCTCGTTAACTGGTATGCTCTCGTAGCCGGTGCGCTCCTGTCGCTGGAACGTTTCCACATCATACCAATAATCGCCATTCTTTTTGTCATCAACGGCCGGGAAATAGACATCCACTTTGCTAACGCCCTGCTGCATGACGGGACGGACGAGCAGACGGTCTTGCACCAGCAGCTGATTGTCAATGCTGAAGGCTGCCTTGTCCAACGGATAGTGGGTCAACATTGGCCTAATTACTGGCTCACCCGTCTTCTCCAACTCATAGAAGCTTGTGTACCACAGCGGCAGATAGCTATAGCGAATCTTCAGCGCTTCCTTTATGATCTCGCGTGTGCGCTCGGAGAAGAGCCACGGCTCGCGGCGCTTGGTATCGATATGTGAATGAGCACGGAAGAAGGGTAAAAAGGCGCCGGTCTGGTACCAGCGCTCGAGTAGCTCGCTATCTGGATTGCCAAAGAAGCCGCCCACATCGGCGCCACAGAAGGAGAATCCGACAACAGCCTCCGTCAAGCACATCTTAATCGAAAATTGCAAATGCGCCCAATCTGCCGTATTATCGCCCGTCCAAATAGCCGCATAACGCTGCGATCCAGCGAAATGAGCACGCGTCAATATGAATGGACGCTGAGTGGGATCACGTTGCTGGAGGCCTTCGAAGGTGGCCATGATATTCATATGGCCGTACAGATTGTGCACGTCGCGATGCTCCCAGTTGCCATAGTGCACTAGATCTTTGGCTGCGGTCACTTCTGGTCCATTGAATACAGACGGCTCGTTCATATCGTTCCAGATCATGACATTCTCGGTAACCGTGTTGAACTTGGACAAATGATATTGGCTAGCATAATAGTCGCGCACCACCGGATTGAAGAAGTCCGGATAGCTGGCGGCACCGGGCCAGCACCAGCCCTCATAGTCATTGCCGTCACGCGTCTTCACATAGTAACCATTATCGGTACAATCGTTGTGAAAGAAATAGGAGGTATCGCGCTTAATATGAGGATCAATAATGATCACCAAATGGCGGCCGAGTTCGGTAAGATTCTTGATCATCGTCAGTGGTTCGGGGAATTTGAAGTTGTCCCAGGTAAAGTAGCGCTTGCCATTCGTATACTCAATGTCCAGCCACATGGTATCCATGGGTATATCATATTCATCGAACTTGGCCGAAACGGAGGTCACATCGCGCTCATCGTTGTAGTTCCAGCGGCATTGATGATACGCCAGCGAGAACATCTGCGGCAGTGGGTGTGTCCCGGTCAGCGCTGCATATTGCTTAAACACATCCAGTGGCTTGGGTCCGAGCATTATGAATGCATCCACAATGCCCGACTCGGATATGAAGTGTGCCGAGGGCGGCGACGATTTTCGCGAGCCAGACACAAAATTAACCAGCGAGGATACCACATTCGTCTCGGCCGTATATATGTCCACCCAGGTCTCGGCGGCATTCTGCCAGTAGACGCCGGCACTGCGTTCGGGTCTGCAGTTGAAGTGATTGTATTATTATTATTATTAAGAATATGGAGTTTATTTTTGACTTGGATTCTCAATCTGCAATTAGCAGGAAGAGTTGTATACAACTTACCCATGACCATACACCACTGGCACAGAGCCATAGAGGGCCATCTTACTGTCCAGTATGTACTCAAACACATCTAAATTGTAGAGGCGATAGGGTTCCGTGCCGGAGGTTGATTTCAACGCAAAGCTATCGGCATGCTCGGGTATGCCGAATAGCACCTCGGAGGCTGGAAATGAGAAATCAAGAGCAACTGCCTCGGGTCCATTGGGTTTAGAATCGTGATGCGATTTAAAATTCTCCTCCCATGCGCCTGGATCATCAACCGTTTCACCCGCAGGCTGTGCTGCCTCGGCATTCTCCTGCTGCTGATGCTGCTGAGCATCGTATTCACCATCCGCTGGTTCAGCGGGCGCTTGTGCTTTCTGGCGCAGATGCTCAAAGTATAGCCAATTTTTGGCATTCACCGACACGACGAGTACATCGTTCTCATAGAAATCAATGCGAAATGGATCACCATGGATGACAGCCTTGGAAGTGCCAACCGTAATCGTAAGCTCGTCGGACTCCTGGACGCGTATCCGTGTCGTCTGCGGTTCGCCCTTGAGCGCATGCTCAACACGATAGCGCGGCCGCAGCGATTGCTTTTCATCAATTTGCAAACGGAACGTGCCGCCGACCAGCGCCTCCAGCTTCAATGTGAACTGATGATGATTCTCCTTGTTGATCAAATCAGCGGTCAGCGAGTCCGAGTACGTATTCATGGTGCCACGTATGATGGCATATTTGCTGCCCGAGCTTTGCACCTTGCGCGAACGGCTAAAAGTTCAAAATGAATTGCATTTATTCAGTTGTTATATATAGCTATTATTTACCAAAAAAGTGGAATAATGCTAAACATGATTTTTTGTATTTATATATGTCAAATTAAAAAACTATAATTATTCGCGAATTTAAATCATATGTTTAACTTTTGACTGATCCGTGTTAGTTTAGAAAGCGCACTGATTTTAGCTGTCCAAGTAAGGCTTTTCTCCTGCTATACTTTCCTAATGGGTTCCAGACAAACAACACATACATGCATGTGTCTGTGCATTTTAAAGGTCAGCCGGCTTTTTGTGTACTGTTGGTCACATGTACATATGTATATGTATATAATGTGCGCTTACCTGCAGAAGCTGCTCTGCTCGCATGTCTTGAAATTTGTTGGATCAACGCCAGCAGCGTAGTTGATCAGCGCCCCAATAATGAGGCAGACAATGGTGATGAAACGCATTTTCGCTGTCTGTCCGCCCCGTCAGTTCCTCAGCAGGCGTAGCTATCCCGTTGTATATGTGTGTATTTTGTGATCTTATATTAAAATGTTTATTGTTTTAGGTGTTCAACTGAAATGCACAATAATTCAATTAACGTATATTTATCTATGTGTGTTGTTGGTGTCATTTGGAGTTGATAGCAGACGAATCAGCGATTAAATGGAACACGTCAGAAGTTCCGTTTTCGTTGAAGCCGGCAACAGAAAAAAAAGCGACAACTCCCGTAGCAAAGAAAATTTGAATCAAAATGAAAAAAGCGCAAACACAGCTTTCGCTATTGCTATGATAAATCTTAAATGCTTCAGGCAATGCTTAAATTTATATGTGGATAGTTTATTTCGTTGCCGGCAAAACTAAAACAAAGATACCCTTTTAACAGCACTTGTGTCATATTCATTTAGAAATGGTTACGTGTTGTTTAACAGAATAACGATTTATAGTTCGTGCTTCAAGCTGACAAGTTAAGCAAATTAAGAAAGGTTCAAAAACTATTAATTACCTGAGAACAAAAAATGTCACTTGCTATCAATTTTGTTGATATGCTAATATATCGATGACGGCAATGTATTAAGCTTTTTGCACGCTACTGCCTTTATATCGATAGCAGAAGGTAGATGGTTAACTCGCGATATATAGCGCATATCGATACACAGAAACAAAAATGATATACCGATATTTATTGAAATGCTGTTAAATTGGTGGGTTATTCAAAGCATAATCGAATAGAATGCAAGAAAATGTATATATTTGTGCATAATGAATGCAATCGACATTGACACGTGACACAATTTTTTAAATAACAAATAATTCAAAAAGTTCATCAATAACGAATCAAGTTGGTAATGGGGAAAGAGCGCCGCAGACTCATGCATTTCTCACGATCAATGAACAAGGCATTGACCTTGTTACGCAAGTCGTCCTCCATCATGCAACGTGTTTTCAGCAGCGACTGATGTGCGGCCTCCGCCTGCTGCAACTTGTGATGTAGCACATCGACAGTGCCCTGCAAGTCCTGCACCTCAACCACAAGTCGATCGTGAGCCGTATCCCTAAAAATAATAAATCATTGATCAGACTGGCATAATACATTTTGATACGTTTTCCTCGACTTACTTGCAGAGCTCCATACCCTCGCGATGGGTACGCGCCTCGAGACGCGTCTGTGCCACCCTAAGGGGATTCGACTTATCCTGTATGGCCTTCTGCAGCAAAAACAGATGCTTCTCCATATCAAAAAGCTCCTGCTGCACCTTTTGCAGATGCATCTGCACACGATTTTTAGCTGCGGACATATCCTGAGCCCGCCTATCGAAAGCATTGTTCGTATTGTTCCAGAAGTCCCACACCGAGGAGGCAACAGCATTGACCACGTTCTGTGAATCGCTGCGCAGCTGCGACAATTTAGCACGCTCTGCCTGCGACCTGCAAAAATGCCATCGGTATGATTTCGAATTATTATTGTTTTTATTGATCTCTGAGTAATGAATTTCTCGACCTTGGAAGTAAATTTTCCAAAACTTTAAATTAACAATTTTAAAGTAGAATAAAATTGAACTTTCAACCTCTCGCCTATTTCCATGGAATTATGGCAATTCCATTAGATGGAAATGAGCCCAATCGGATGAAACCAAAAATATACAACATACAACATCGATGACCAATCAGTCATCATCAATATATATAAATATATATAGATAGAAACCTACCGTTTGACATTCTCGCTGCTGGCTAGTGCCCAGGAGTCCTGAGTGCTGACTGTGGGATCGTATTTCTCGATGCCACCGTAGTAGGTGATGCCGCGACTGTGGTTGTTCATGCGATGGCACATTACGTCGATGCCCATGGTAGAATCCTTTTGAGATACATTGATTTCCAGCACATTCTGTGCACCGCGGCAATCAATCGCCTGCTTGGCGATCTTCTCGTGTAGATCCAGGAGACTTTCGCGCGATTTCCGCAAATTATCGATCTCCTGGAGCAGCGCCTTCTCCACATTGTCATGTACCTTCTCCATGCCCTGGCGTGTCTCTCGATGAAATAGACACTCCTGTGCAATGTGCAGCGGTATCTCCAGATCCAACATAGCCTTGCCGCACTGCCGCTGGAGTTCATTGATGTCGGACATCTCGCCAACGAGCTTCTCCAGCTCCGCATTTAGCTCGTTGCGCCAAAAGGTCAAGTCCGTAATGCGTTCACCCAGACGCCGTCCGGCATCACGTTGACCCGTCAATGCTGTCTCGTCTGTTTCACGCATCAGACGCACTGCATCATTGCGCATGCGCTCCGACATGTTGCTATAGGTCAAGCACAACCAAGAACAATTGGTCAAGATTTTAAGAATCAAAAGATCTCGAACTTGGAATGCGCATATTTACTATGTACACTCGGAGAGAACCCCACTGTTCTTACTTATTTTATAATCACTTACCGATTTGTGTTGGACTCGCCGTAGATGCCCAAATTGTTGTTGTGCCACTCGTTGTTTGTGTAGCGCGTGTAGAGGGCAGCTCGAGCGGCATGCTGAGGATTGCGGTCGAAACAGGTAACTAGATTTGGGAATACGATGCCCTCCGTTTTCATGCCCTTGGGGATAAAGCATGGCTGAGTCAATTGATTGGTCACCGGCTGCTCCGGCAGATGCTTGACCTGGACCATCTCAAAGGCCATCTTGGGTCGCCAGGGATGACGTTGCGTTGTTTCGTAGGAGGCACCCAGGCGTGGCGGCACCGTCCCACCGCTGATTGGCTCCATGCAAGGCGGTGCACCCGCATGGCTCCATGGCTGCAATTGGGAATATAAGACGCTCTGTGTGGGCAACTTATTGTTTGCTTTGTGCTGGCCAGACATGATACGTGGTAAACTACTACACTATTTGATCTACTGCAAAATTTGTAACACTTTGAATTTAGTGAAACTACAAAAGAAAATTATATATATATATATGTATAAAAAAAAAACACAAAGAAAAAGAAAATTTTGTACACGATGTGAACTTTGCGAAGTTGTTATTAAAACTAAGTGAAGAATTGTATATGGGATTCGAGCTGAAGGCATAGCCTACTAGGGAAATCGATATAAAATCATAATGAGGAGTGCTGCGTATTATCATTTATGTTGAATGATAGATGGATACATATGATTCCATGAGATTGCGATGATCCTTGCGCTCTTTGTATTCGTTCGTGTCCGCTGTGGGCCATTTGTCCAGCAGATTGTCCTTGACCAAACGGTGGTCGAATTTACGATTTTCAAGATATAAGTGCTTTTGAAATTCGGTGATCTCTTGACCTTTAAGTGGTGCCATTGTATCCAATGTGTCTTGTGTTGGACTCACGCTGGGCACACTTGACCGCAATAGAAGATTTTTGAGAGTTTCGGGGGCCTTCTGTGGATTCGGATTGCGGTGTCTGGTTAAACTATCTTCGGTTGCCCAGCAGAGCATTTGCAAATGTTTAATAAAGGCAACTGCAGGCTGGCACTGGTATTCCACAACTGATTGCGATTATAATTGTTTTCCACATTGGATATTTACCACATTATTGATTTAACTTGAGTTGGTTACTTAGTAGCGGCTGTTTGTTATTGATGTCTTGCAATTTGTGAAATCAATGACATTGACAGCATGTGAATTAGGCTTAAGTTCAATGCCCTACTTAGGTATTGAGTGAAATTAGGGCGCAATATGTATTTTTATTCGCATTTGTTATGTGCAGATAATTCACAAATTGCAACTTAAATGCGGCGCCTTTCGATATATTTGACGTGTTATCGATATATATATATGTGTGCCATGCAAGTAAAAGAAAAGTGCTTTGTTATTCTCTGTGTTTTTATATTATGCACAAAATTATTATTTTCAAATAACGTCAGCATTAACTGATTGCGTATCAGTGCCACGACAATCGATATTTGACGCACGATAGTCACGCACGACATGCGATAGTGTGCGTGTGTGTGTACATATGACTAACACAGAGTTGTGCGATGTGTGCTACGAGCACGATTAACACAAAAAACAAAAGCGGAACGAGACGAAACTAAACGCAGGCAAAAAGAAAGACGGCGAGGGCAACAAAATCAAAGAAGAACATACGAATGTGGCGCTTGACGAAATTTGAATAGCTGTTGGATTGAACAGCTTGAACTGCGCGGAATATATATTCTAAATTGTAGAACACAGCTAATTCGATGCACAATGAGCGCCAAAAACAGCGAGGCAACAACAACCACAGAAGCAGCGGCGGTAGCAACAGTAGCAGCGTCTACAAGCAGCGCAGTCGCCGCCAGCAGCGAGACTGATGCCGAAACATTGGATGCTGTCGCCGCCACCTCTGCAGATATGATGGAAGTGGATGTGGTGGATGGCGAGATGGAGACCGAATTGGAGGTGGAAGAGGTTGAAGAGCGGGCTGAGCTGATGCAGTTCATCAGTGAGCTGCAGGAGAAGATCGATAGCAAACGTCAGTTGCGCCAGCAGAATGCCACCTTCGAGCTGCCCGGCGACAAACATTTTGCACGGCTAGACTCGAATCTGAAGAAGAATACGGCATTTGTCAAGAAACTGAAGCTGTTTACGGCCACGCAATTGGACGCACTGCTGCGCGAACTGTCCGCCTTGAATCTGAGTAAATACATTTCGGAAATATGCGCAGCGCTGGCCGAAGCGAAGCTAAAGATGACAGATGTGCCGGCTGTGGTCACATTGGCATCCAAGCTGCACTGCACCTACGCTGACTTCGATGCCCATTTCCTGGAGGCATGGCAAAAGGCGCTGAATGTGAAGGCCACCGAGAAGATAAGCAATCCGAGTAAATTGCGCGTCGATTTGCGTCTGTTTGCCGAACTGGTCAGCTCGGGTGTCATTCAGATGAAGCCGGGATTGGCGCAGCTGGGTGTGGTGCTTGTGCAGCTAATTGCCCAGGATAAGGATGATCATAGCAATTTCTCGATTATATTGTCCTTTTGTCGGCACTGTGGCGAGGAATATGCTGGCCTTGTGCCGCAGAGGAAGCAACAGTTGGCCGACAAATACAATGTAGAGGTGCCCAAATCGGATTTCCTTGGTGCCGACAAGCAGCTCAATTTGCGCACCATGCTCAAGGGCTACTTCAAGGCTCTGTGCAAGCACGTCCTCTCCGAGCAAACGATCCTCATGAATATGACGAAGAACATACGCCGCACCATGGAGTGCAAGGGGGAGATTAGCCAAGAGAAGCGCGAGAAATGTGAACTGATGCAGGCGAGCTTCGATAAGTTGCTGGCATCGGCACAATCGCTGTCGGAGCTGCTTGGCGAACCGTTGCCCGAATTGACCAAGGAGTCTGAGTGCTGTAACCCGGGCACCGTTATCGACAACATGCTGGACGGCGCCACCTTTGGCACCTTGGATCCGTGGGGCGACGAGGAGACGCGTGCCTTTTACACCGATTTGCCTGATTTGCGACAATTTTTACCCAACTTTTCGGCACCCAAAGTCGATCTGCAGACGCTCGAGGAGCCCAGCGAACTTACTGAGGAGGCCATCGATGCCAACATCGATGCGGAGCTCGACATGGACGATCCGCCATCGGCTGCCAGCGATGTGCTCGACAAGGAGCAGGAAGAACAGCAGTCTTCATTAGCGACACAGTCCACAGTCCCAGCCACTGGCGAACCATCTATTCCACTGACAACCAACGGTGCTGCTTCTCCAGCTACTGCTGCTTCTCCAGCTACTGCTGCTCCGGCTCCGGCTCCGGTTCCGGCTAGCGATAAAAAAATGGGCAACGCTTTAATGGAGCTCGGCCGTCAACAGCAGCAGCAGCAACAACAACAGCAGCAGCAACAAACTCAAACGGTAAATTGATTTAATATTCCTGCCGCTAATTGATGAATATAATTTGGGAAACTAGATCCTGTTCCTCTTTGGTCAAATGTGAAATAATATTTATACAAAAAATACCAAAAATTGTCACTTAATCGTTTCTCTTTCCAACAGCAATCGCAAACGCAGTCGCAGCCACAGTCCCAATCACAGTCACAATCACAGTCGCAGACGCAGACGCAGCAGTCACAGATGCGACAACAATTTGATGTGTTCCAGCAGAATCTGTTCAACTGCGTCAACAAGGAGCTTATCGATTCGGCGGCCATTGAGTTTCTGCTCAATTACAATACAAAAACTCAACGAAAGAAGCTGACTCGGACGATATTCAGTGTGCAGCGTACACGACTCGATATATTGCCATATCTGTCCCGATTTGTGGCGATTGTGCACATGTGCAACACGGATGTTGCCGCCGATCTGTCGGAGCTGCTGCGCAAGGAGTTCAAATGGCACATACGCAAGAAGAACCAGCTAAACATTGAATCCAAGCTGAAAATTGTGCGCTTCATTGGTGAGCTTGTCAAGTTCGGTCTGTTTAAGAAATTTGATGCACTCGGCTGCCTGAAGATGCTGTTGCGCGACTTTATTCATCACCACATCGAGATGGCCTGCGCCTTTGTGGAGGTCAGCGGCATTTATTTATACAATTGCCGTGATTCGCGGCTGCTGATGAATGTGTTCCTCGATCAAATGCTGCGCATGAAGACTGCAACGGTGATGGATTCGCGACACGCGGCGCAAATTGAGAGCGTCTACTATTTGGTAAAGCCGCCCGAGTCCGCCAAGCGTGAGGTGACGCGCCGTCCACCCTTGCATGAGTATATCAAACATCTGATCTTTGAGAGACTGTGCAAGCAGAATGTGGAACACTGCATCAAGATGCTGCGGCGCATCAATTGGCACGATCCGGAGATTAACGGCTATGCCATCAAGTGCCTTAGCAAGGCGTATCTGCTCCGCTTTCCCCTCATACGCTGCCTCGCCGATCTAGTCTCCGGCCTGAGCTCGTATCAGCCGCGAGCGGTGACCATTGTCATTGATAATGTGTTTGAGGATATACGCGCCGGCTTGGAGATACACTCGCCCAAAATGTCACAGCGTCGCATCGCAATGGCCAAATATCTGGGCGAAATGTACAACTATAAGCTTGTGGAGTCCACACATATACTCAATACGTTATACTCGATAATATCGCTGGGCGTGACACTAGATCAATCTGTCATCTCGCCCCTGGATCCCCCAGAGAGCCTCTTCCGTCTTAAGCTTGCCTGCATGCTGCTGGACACCTGTGGACCCTACTTCACTAGCCAGGCGACACGCAAAAAGTAATTGCCTTTCAAATTACACTTCAAACATTAACTCGTAACTTAACGAACCAAATCATTTTGCTTTTTACACAGACTGGACTACTTTCTGGTGTTCTTTCAACATTATTATTGGCACAAAAAGTCACATCCCGTGTTTAGCAAATCGGAGAATACCTCGGATCTGTTTCCCATACTCGTCGATCATACGTATCGCGACTGTTTGGCCGCCGTGCGTCCCAAGCTGAAGCCCTACAAGAGTCTGGAGATAGCCAAAGAGGCCATTGATAATTTGCAGGAGCAACTGTATCCGCAGCTAAGGGCAAGCAGCACACAGGATGCCAGCGATCTGGCGACTATTAGTGAAATCAGCGAATTGGATGAGGGCGTAAGTTGCACAACAAAGCACGCAACAGAATGAAGTCAGACTCACATTTTATTTTCCTCTTTCCAACAGGCATCGGATGACTCCGGTTCGTCGAACAATCATCGCGAACGTCAGGCAACTGATGGCTCTGAGGTGGATCAGTTGAACGACTGGACTGAATATGAGGTGGAGTCAGCGCTGCCACCGCCGCCGCCAGAGAAATCCAAAGAGGATGTCGAGTTTGAGCAAATGTATGAGAAAATCACGAGTGACTCGTATCAGGAGCGTCTCAAGGAGCCAATCAAAGCACTCACCAAGGACATACCCGTGCCCATGACGGCACGCCTACAAAAGAAATCCTACGATCAGCTAATTGGCAGCAATCCGCCACAGATCTCAAAGACTACCGCAACCGCTGGCACTGCCTTTGCTGCTGCTGCTGCTGTTGCCGTTGCCACTGCCTCCGCCTCTCCCAGTACCTCTGCGAATGCCTGCTCGGAGGATGCTGTAAACAGTTCACCAGCATCAGCAACAGCATCATCCGCAGCAGCGTCAGGGACTGATACTACTGCTGCCGCTGACTGCAGAGATGCCCTCGCACCGGAGAACGGTAGTGGTGGCGTCGTCTGCCCCGTCGGTGGCGCTGTACCGTTTGTGTTGATGGTGCGCGGCAACAAGGGTGGCAAGCAGCAGTTTAAATCATTTATTGCACCATCGGGCTCACAGCTGGCAATCAATTTGAAGCTGCAGGAGCAGAAGACACGCGAGGAGCATGAAAAGGTGAAGCGACTGACACTGAACATAACCGAACGCATCGAGGAGGAGGATTATCAGGAGTCCCTGATGCCGCTGCAGCAGCGAAACTTTACTCAAAGCTATTATCAGAAGCCCAATAAGCACAAGTTCAAGCATCAAAAAGGAGCACCCGATGCGGACTTGATCTTTCACTAAATGTCCAAAGGTGACGAGAAGTTTTCCTGGTTAGCTAGCAGAACGTTACAAACACCCCGCCAGTCTGCCCAGAAGCTCCAAGAGCAATCAATGCCAATATATATATATATATATATATATATATATATCACAAATGTATATCGAGAGCCACACGATGCCTTCAACTCTGCATAGGCAGACGGACGACCACGAATGCCTCATCCATGTCTATGTACCATTGTTAGATGCTATATATATATTGTTGTGGAACGTACTTAAATTGAAATGTCCTAACCATGTCAAGGTGTCTATGGTCAGCCGAGACGTCTATGCACATATATGTGCATACATATACATATGTATATATGTACGAATCAAATGTGTTATCGATCCATCTTTGAATGTACATAGAGCTATAAAGATTTTATAATTTTAGATTATAGCAGCGCGCAGACTTGTTTAGAAAACAGCATTTTGTTTTTAATCAATAAAATAAATTTATCGATTTCCAGAAGCAAAATTATGGCATTCTTTTAGAAACACAAAGGCGATAAGAAAATTGTCTCGAACTCAGTCAAATCCTTACAGATGCATTAGGATCGCAATGACTAACTCTATCGAGCTGCACTTAAGGATTAAGGCATCATCTAGGAACCCAGGTACTTTAAAAAATTTGTGTCGACAACACAAAATCCTTGGCTTCTCGGAAACTACACATACGATTTCAATGTCTTTTGAATATTTAGTAGCACTTGGTTGGATATGCAAGGATTTGGTTGAGTTATGAGCGATTTACCGTTTTAAACGTCTATTTCACCGTTTAAAGTACTTATTGGGTAATTGAAACCCAAATGACGTACGGAGTGAATTTTTTCTGAAATTGTATTTGTCGAATCCTTAAAAAATCTGCGTCATTTCAACAACCAAGATGTGTACACAAAAAATGTAACTTGTTTGAAAAGCGGTCCATGCGCCATTTGCCACAATCACCCATAAAAAATCGGTATATTTTTTTTTTTCAAAATATTTCGCATTTATTGATCATTTAAAATTCGCTTAGCATAATCCCGTAAATGTCTAAATTTGTAGAATTACGAAAAAAAAACATTTCCTCAATTTGTATTCTCACATTTGATACCAACAAATTTCAATAACAAAAATATGCCCCCAAATTTATCAGCGCCTACAAAAGGGAGCGTCGTTTTGATCTATTATTAATTTTGCTTAAACTTGATTCGTTGATTCGTACACAGCATAAAAATACCTACAATAATTTATACTTTTTTTTTACTTGGTTTGCGTTGCTTTCCATCGCATCCTTTGTTTTTTGTTTGCCCCGTTTGCTAACCCACAGCCCGCTTGGTATTTAGTAATAATTCTATGCCGTACACAATTCGAATACTGTACCCATATCCATCCACCTTACGATATACAAATTACTGTATGTCTTCTAATTTGTTGTTTTCTTTTTCTCTTTTTGTTGCATGCACTGCAGTTGCAAGGGTTGCTAAAGACAATAATGCTTCTAGCTAGGGGGACCGCACTGCTAAATAGCATCGACTACATCTAACTGTAGTTAGGAACACATAACTGTGGGCGTAGCGTACGACTGTGTGTGTGAGACTCAGTGTGTGTGTGTGTGTGTGTGTGTGTGTGTGCATAAGCATAATCTATCAACTAAGAGTAAGTAATGTGTATAAAGTATCTATATATGTATATCATATATTTAACTAGTGATTACAGTTTGTTTCGCAAGTACCGCAAGAAGTACCCTAATTGATAAGTTGAATTGGCCTGGTTCGGTTTACGATTAGTTTCTCTTATTACTCTTCTTATTTAAGACACAGCACAACATTTAACAGTTATGTAAGTACACTTTCAGTTTCTCAATGGTTCTGTTCTGTTTAGTTTCAATCTTAAAATACGATACGCACGCAAAAAAAAAAAAAAACACATTCACACTTTGAAAGAGACAGAGAAAGGAAGTGTGTGTGTGTGGGAGGGGGACAGAGAGCGGTTACTGGTTACTCTGCATGTTATTCAATATTCTTTCATACAATTTTCTAAATGCAGACCAAGAGAGAGAGAGAGAGGGAGAAAGAGAGAGAGAGAGTGTGGAGACGAATCTGAGAATACCTTTCACTTACAATGTGAATTCGATTCATTGGGTGCATTTGGGTGTCAAGTGATGTGTTTAGATATAGGGAAATGGATCTAATACTTAAATGGTTACTATTTGCTTAAGTCTAAGCTTAATTAGTACCCTTCACAAAAATATATTTCCTACAATACTAATGAAACGCACATACTTTGAAAAATGAAAAGAGAAAACGTTTAAATTAAATCACATAAATCAAAATGCCACTAAGTTAATAAATAATTAAGGGGAATTTTTGGTTATGTTGACCTGTTCTTTAGAGTACATAGTGAGGTAAATAAATAGGGTTCGCAACAATCAATACATGTGAATAAACAAAAAGGTGTCACAGACACCCACACACACGGACCCATGCAATTGCACTCTAAGTAGGGTTGCTAAGACTAATACATTCGTTTGTGGCTATTTGTTGTTGTTTGTTTGTTTTTTGTTTTTTTTTTTAAGTATGTCTACGCTTAAAATCGATTTTTATGTTTTTGGTGTTTGATTTGTTGTTGTTGTTGTTGATGTTGCTGCTGTTGCTAGACGCTGTTGTGAGCCTAAAGATTAATTGTGTCCAGATCCTGGCAGGGAGCCCGTGGACTTAGATCATCGCTGCCGCCGTTGCTCTTTTGCATATCGACGCTACCATAGCCATCGCTCCGAATGTCCGCCATGGATGAATGTATTTGATTGATGTGATTGTGTCGCTGATTTGTGTTGGTGTTGTTGTTGTTGTTATTATTATTATTATTGTTGCCGCTGTGTGGGATGTGGGTGTGACCATTGGACGTCATCTGCTTGCCAATCACGCCATCAACAGAGCCACCGGCCACCATATTGTTATGCAGCGACTGCGTCCTCTTGGTGCCCAGGCCCAGCGGAAAGGCAAAGTCCTTCGGCTGCTTGTGCATTATTTTGCCCGATGTGATTAGTCTGCCAAAGCCCTCCTGCGAAATATCAAAATCGAATAAAACGAGAGTAAGTCCAGGCTAGCTGAGCTATTGACTATGCAAGCCACACTCACCTGATGGGCAAAGGCGTAGCCCGAGCGCACGGAGCGTCGTCCACGGCGGGAGGATGGCGTGCGACGCACATCGCTGGAGACGCGCGATTGCATCTTCTTCAGTGACTTCTGGCGTATCTGTGCGAATTTGTAAATATGGGTGAATCAGAATCAGAATCAGAATCCGAAAAGCAGGTGCTCACCTTGTCCGACAAGCTGGGATGCACGTCCAGCAGATAGAACTTGTAGGCGAGCACGGGAGCCATCAGCATGACGACAGTGATTAGCATAGTCACCCAAAATGTTACATCCTTGATGGCCTGCGTCAGGGAGCCCACATAGGGGCCGCCAATGACATAGTTGTAGAAATAGTCCAGGACAAAGTACCAAATGAGGCTGCCCCAAATGGTAATATGATTCACAATGGTCCAATACGAGGTGTAGAGCGCAATCTAAAAGATAGAAGGTGACAGGGAGGAGCAGTTAGGACTACACACACAATCTCGTCCATTATAGTCTCACCTGGGCCGTATTGTCCACGATCAGTATGGTGGCGACGACAGCGCCCAGCGTCATATGATCGCTCACTATGTAACCGTTGTGCGAGACACCATCCTTATAGACGCCATACGGTATAAGGAACAGTATGAGCGATGTGAAGGCACCGTGGAGCACGCTGTAGATGAACTCGCGTATGTTGAAGAGCTCACTCTTCAGGCCCGGCGTATAAAGGAGCGGATATTCCACGCTATCCTTATCCGAAACATCCTGCTCAAAGACGCCCAGTGCCAGCACCGGCAGCGATGTGTAGAACAGATTGTACACCGATATGAACATGGGATCGAACACTGTCTAAATACGCAAGAGCAATCGATAAACGATGCATCAATCAATTTATATTTATGTGTGTGTGTGTGAATATGAATATGAATACCTGAAATATCTAAAATATCAATTCTTGTAAAGTGTAAAGAAAACATTCTACAAAACTTTAACTGTTTCCTCAATTGTTTTTAAATAGCATTAACTTTGATTTAATTGAAATATGATAAGAAAGAATCGAACAAAGTCATCTGATCTATAAAATGCCAAGTGGGCATCTCGATATGGCGAAGGATTGCTCAGCTGATCAGCTGTGCGTAAATCTCTACAGCCGGAAGAAATTGACTTGAATTTTTATACATTTTATTACTCAGAGAGTATATTTCTAAAAATCAGGGTTTTCTTTGCTTAATTTCAGTGCACAATTTTCTAAAATTATTAAAAACTATGTCTAATTTCCTGGGTGTTTATTCAGATAAGTATATGTATATTAATAATCATTATATTATTAATAATCATTGGATAGTTTATAAATTAGATAATTTATAAATACAATAGCATAAATAATTTATAATTTAATCCTTTTCTGAATTTCGGAAAGAATTCTACATTTTAGAAACGCATTTCTTAAAAGTACAAAATTTTTCGAAAATTAAAAAAATTAATATATTTTTGGGATTGTCGATTTAGGGAAGAGCTTTCTAATTTTTAGAACAACATTTATTACATTTAGAGACTTTTCGAAAAAGAAGAAAATAATTTCTAGTTTTCAGGGCGATCCTCAAAAATTGTTCTCACCTGCGCACTAAAGCCACAGAAGAGGGAATACCAGCAGTGACAGAGCGTAAATGCAAAGTTCTTGTAGAAGAAGTAGCGCAGAAACTTGCACATGCGATAGTAGGACCAGCGTCCGTGCACCAGCAGCAGACGCTCCAGATAGCAGAATTGGGCGATTGCATAGTCGCTGGATAGCACCGCCTGCAGACCCTCCTGGCCCGATATGCCAACACCGATGTGAGCGGCTGTCAACAGAATGCGGTTACAGATAGTGTCTTAATATCAAATATTTGTTTGCGGGGTGGGGAACTCACCCTTGATCATGGAGACATCGTTGGCGCCATCGCCAATGGCCAGAGTGACGGCATTTTTGGCACGCTTGATTAGTTCGACGACCAGCGCCTTTTGTAGCGGTGTCACACGACAGCAGATCACCGCCTTGCAATTTGAGGCAATGTCCAAGAATCTGTAAGCGACGACAAAGATTAGAAATGGGAAAAGTGCGAAACGAGCAGGAATTAGTCACTCCTAGCTAGCAACAACGGGCCAAACTTGGCCAATGTGTGTCGACCTATATAGTCCGATAGCCGTTTAACCTAACCTAATTGTTAGCTAGTCAGTCCCAGCTTGTCACAGGGAGATCCATCAATTATCATTACGTATTATTGTTTACTCACTTGGTCTCCAGCTCCGGCGACAAGCAGTGGACCAGTGAGTGGCCATTGACGACCAAGGCGAAGCCCGTCGACTCGTCCACTTCAGATGGCGCTGGAGTTTGTCTTCCGTCCGCGCTCTTCCTGGCGTCGCCATAGATATTTTGACATTCGGCGCTGTATGTGTGAATATATATATATATGTGTGTGTGTGTGTGTTGGAGAGAGACAGTATACATTAGTTGAAAGCTTTCAATGAATGCCAATTTGGGTGTGGGAGTGAGTGTTTGAGTGAGTGTTTGTGTATGTGTGAGTGGAACAAAATAAATTGTATGATTTTATTGAATGAATATCGAATAATCAAATATCGAATCGATGGCTACGCAATGAACAACAATCAAAAGCAAATATACAGAAAGAGTGAGTTATAAGCATGACAGAAGAGAGACAAAGAGAGAGAGAGAGAGAGAGCGAGAGCGAGAGAGAGACACAGAGAGAGTGCACTCGACATCTCTAATTCTCTCAATATATTTGGATAAGTGGCTATGAATAAGCATTATTTTGAATGAATATGAATGAATACGGTAAGGTAAGCTACACATACATTTATGGATACACGATATTGGTACTGTTTCAAAATAAATACAAGAACAAGAACAAGAACGACAACAATATCAGTATTTGAATTGGAAAGGATGAGTTTTGTGCGGCTGTCAACTTTAAATTTGGTTTTGTTCGCACTTTTGTTGTACAACAAATAAATAATAATGATTGGGATGACAAAACTAGCAATACTTAAACAATGCACATTTAGTTATTAAATCTATGAGGGTAACGAAAAACAATTTGTATTTTTTGAGTTTTGAGTTTTGATTCTTGTGATATTTTTCGTTCGTTTAGTTTACTTGACGGGCGGAACAAGTACCAATAGAGGGTTACATCCTTGCGAACACTAAAAGATTCATTAAATTATGTTTGGTTTTGTTTTTTTTTTCTATATTCGTCTCGGTTTGTTTTCTTTCAACTAATACAGCAATACTGCTACTTCTAAGCAAACAAAAATATAATTAATAATTGATTAAAATATAAAAATGATGATTCTCTGAGCGAAGGCTGCTAAGAATCGAGAGAGTTAACTCAAAAAAATTAAAAAAAAAAATAATAATAAAAATAAAGAGATAAAAGAGAGAGAGGGGGAGAGAGAGTCAGAAAGAAAGATACATTCATAGAGTTAGCGAAAATACAGGGTGTTTTTCTAGCTGCGCTTTGGTGTCATTTCTGGTTTAGCTTCACTGCATCTAGAATCTTAATTATTTAGTTGTTCTTTTTTAACTGTATTTTTTTTATTTTTGGTTTTGCTTGAGAAGCTTTGCAAATAGATGCTTTTGGAGTGCCCTCTACCTGTCCGGTCCGCCCTTATTATCCTTAATTTTGGCATCCCACCTAAAGGTAACCACCGATATGGCTGGCGGTGGCTGTGATATAATTGAACCGTTCGAATCCTGCATAAAGGCGGATGTCTGCGTCATCGTCACGCTTAGGGGATCCATGCCACTCTCATTGCTATAATTATCGATACCTGCAAGTCAAAATGAAAATGAATAATTCTGAATGGAATATGAATGTGGCATGTGGACTGGACAACACTAACCGCCCGGCCGAAAGCGATCGAATATCTTGATGGACTCCTTGAACTGACGCAGTTGCTTCTCCACCTCTTCCACCGAACTGCCATCCACAATGAAGACATCCACCAGTTCGTCGGTTAGCAGCTGGCAGGAGTAGCCAATGTTGATGGCAGTTTCTGGAATGTTGTGCAAAAAATACTGTTCAATTGAAAATGGCTTAAGCTGGTCTTTGGATTACCCACCCTGTTTGTCGCCAGTTAGCACCCAGATCTTGATGCCAGCATTCTGCAGATTGGATATCGACTTGGGCACACCATCCTGCAGCTTATCCTCGATGGCTGTCACCCCCAGCAGATCCAAGTCACTCTCAATCTCCTCGTACAAGGCATTCAGCTTCTGTTCGCGCGAATCCATCGACAGAGAAGCTTCCTGATGCCGAAGCCGCCAGTCGTTGTAGTAGTCTTTGCTCAGTTGACGTTCCGCCAACACCAGAGTCCGTAGACCCTCTCCGGCGAATTTCTGCAGCGAATGAGCATAGTGTATATTGATTATAACAAAATGTACACTCAGAAAATCAATCATCCTCAATATAGAAATTCGCCACAACCTTCAATTTTAGAAAGATGGAAAACCCTTGGTTCCAAAAGAGATACCAAGGGTTTTCCATCTTTCTAAAATTGAAGGTTGTGGCTTTCTTAAATCCCTGCGAAAGTTGCTGTCCGTCCCAATAAGAATCATGGATTCACTTTGTGGAAGGCAACGTGTTGCGTCAAGTGACAGCCACTAAGGTAGGCCCCCATTATGCGGCCGGATAACACTTGGTGTCAATCGGATGCAGAGATTTCATCGGCATTTGCGGATGAGCTGCAAGGCCGGTTCACGACTTTTGCGCTTGCATCACCCAGCCAGGTACAGGATACTGAGGTATTTTTAAATGCAGATTTCTGGATTCAAATCCACAAAGTACTGAGAGATTGTGCACTGGGTGGAAAGTGTCTGCCCCACCACAAATAGGTATATTAACAAAAAAATAATTTTGTATAAAATATATTCTTATATTTAAAAATTATTTCTAAAAACAAGAGAAAATTTTTTGATATTTTGAGCCATTTTTTACTGAGAGTATTAAAAACTTACGTTCAGATGGTCCTGGGTGCGCGCCTTTATATCTTCCTGACCGCCGTGCAAGCGATCGTATATCACGTTATCCGCACCCTTGCAGTAGAGCACCACGGATTCGGAGCGCCGCAGGATGACGGACATGCGTTTGCGGACATTGTTGAAGTCGAGTATGTGCAGCAGTTCGTATTCCTGCGGAGCAGACAAAACAGCCAAAACAAAACTCATCGTTAAGATCAATAGTTACGCTCAAAATATAAATATCCCAGATTTAATAAACAAGAAAGTGGATGAACATTTGCTGATTGATTGGAGCAATCCAACAGGAAAACGACTCTCAGCCTTTGGAGATTGTGATGAGATCTTGGACACCGATTTCTCCAAAAATAGGCCAAGACTTGGTGCACTATGGCTATGTGGCGACTATTTATAATGATGGTCCACACAACATAACTAGTTCTTAGAAATATTCTTTGACTCCAGGGATAGCTAGGAAAACTTGTTTATTAATCCACTAATAAAATATATGAACTATATTTAAACTATATTTGTTTATTAGCATTATACTTATGGTATATTTACCTCCAGGTTGCCCATCACTTCGATGGTAATACTATTTGGTGTGCGTGAGCGGAACACAAAGCCAAAGTTGCGGGCGGCAGAGACGAGGGCCGCCTCATCGGGACTCTGCGCCTGGTACTCCAGTCTGCCGTCGACAGTCTCGGCCATAACCGTGTGGCAGAGGGCCAACAGGCGAAAGAAGTTCTGGGCGTGCCGCTCATCCGAACGCACTGCATCCAGCAGTGTGCGATCATACCAGCGAAAGTCGGTCTCGTAGTGCGGATTGGCCGAGAAGTCGATCGGTTCGAGTACCTGAAAGATTTGCCCAATATCGAATCATTATCATTATTGGCCACAAAAATCTGGGTTTGTTTAATTCATGTTCAATGTTGTACTGGAAGCAGTTTGGATTTGCATATTTGTATAATTGAAGCACAGGCAGGCATCCAATTTAGATACGATATATACAATGGATCTGTTAGAATACGGAAATTGTTGTTAAATGATGCGTTATTTGCTATTAGCTCATTTTGCGATATTGGCTAATGTACGTTAAACGGTATTCAGCAAAAACACAACCATTTAGTTCATTCACATTAAAATATATACATATGTACATATATGTATATATTAATTTATTTTTTTTGAGTTTGGTTATATTTTAGTTAATAAAGCTGATGATTACAAATGTAGATATGTCAGTTTGTTAATTATGATTTGAGCGCAGTTCAACTTGGCCTTTTGGCAAACAAAAAAGGTAGCACAAAAAGCAGTCAATAAACTGATCGTTACACACACACACACACACACACACACACACAATGAAAGCACTAAGCAGACAATCCATAGAGGCATCAAATATATATACATACATACATACATGTATATATAAATATATATATATTTGTCTATTGTCAGCTGAAAGCCAATAATAAATGAATACAACAGAGAAACGAGCAAAACGCTAGACAATATTTGGAGCTATTGGGATCAGATGGAGGAGGTGGAATGGTCAGGGGGTGGGGAAGGGGGAGGGGGAGAACAAGTGGTCAACATGCATACGTGCACTTTTTGATGTGACGAACTCCAATTTGTGGCAAAGCGATGGGTGCTTAAATAACGGTGCTGATGTGCGCTGTTTTCGTTGTTGCTGCTGCTGCCGATTCGGGAAGATGTTGCTGCTGCCGCTGCTGTTGCAGTTGCGCCAGATTGTCTCTCATTGTTGTTGCTGTGTTCCTGCTGCTGCTGCTGCTGCTGGCAAAATGGGGTACAGCAGCCGGTGTCGATTTTGGGTGGCTCAAATTGTGTTTGAAATGAGGATGTTTCTGAATTGAATTGAAGCTGCTTGCGATGATTTGTTAGCTGTTGTTGTTGTTGATGATCTTGTGAGCGATTGTTGCTGTTGTTGTGTTGCTGTTGCTGTTGTTGTTGTTGTTGTTGTGGATTGTGTTGTGGTTGAATGTCATGCAAGATTATTACTTTGTCGCTGCTGTTGCTTGTGGACAGACCGGACAATTGACGCCGCATCCGCTGGCCGCTGCGCGTTAAGCAACCGCCCAATCTTTTGCTGCCACCGACACTGCCACAATCCGTATCCCGGTCAGTGCCACTGCCACTGCCACTGCCCGGATCATTCAATTCATTGTCGCTGCTGTGAGGCAGCAGATAGTGGACCTGTTTCTGTGCCATGGGATTCTCCATGCTGCTCACCGTTGGCGACATCAGTTCCCCGACAATGCGGCCCTGCAGCTGTTCCCCCTTGTTGGCCAATTGGGTGCCACCTGTGCTCGTTACGAGCACTGCACTCTTCATATGCCTCTTTGTCGCATGCACCTCAGCGGCGTGCACCAGTATCGTGGGCGCGGATGTGGGCGTCTCCATCGTTTTGTTGCATCTGTTGCTGCTGCTGCTGCTGCTGCTAGTTTTGAAAATTGATTGCTGCTATAACGAGTAATGTGAGATTGTTTTGCTGGGCGCACAATTAAACATAGACACACAATATTTAGGGGCATTTGGGGGCAACTACAAAAATAGATATTGTTTTTGTTGCTGTTGCTGTTGTGCTACTTATGTTGTTGTGGTTGTTGCATGCAACAGTTACAGCTACTTGCAGCTTGCAATTGTGATGGCGATTATTGCTCAATTTTCACAGTGTTTCTTGCACTCAAAAAAATCACCCGGCACTTTTGAAATTCGACATTTCTTAATTTCAGTTCTAACATTCAGAAAAAGTATTCATAATTTCCTCAAGTGTTGTGTGGCATAGAATTTTTTTTTTTCTTGTATTTATTATAAATTATTAGTAACATAATTTATGAATACATTTTACTTTATTGTGGACTGCAGCTAATCATTAAAATTACACATGAGATGAGAAACTAATTTGTACAATTTCCTGATTTCCAAAAAGAATATTTTTCTAAAAATCATGGATTGCATTTTAAGTTTTTAGAAATGCATTTCCTGGTAATATAAAATATTTCTATAAAATATAGAAATTGGGGCAAGCTGATCTAATTTTTAGAAATATGTTTTCTTACATTTAGAAATTGATTGTAATAAACAAGAAAACTATCCAATTTGTCGGGCAATTTTTTATTTTTTTGAGTGTGGGTTTTGCTTGAATGTTAATTTTAGATATACCTATATTTTTATCTTTATCGTTATTTTTAACATTTTTAACTGTGCAACAACATTTTCTGTCCAGGGTGTAATTAACACTCTAAAACCCAAAATCAGCTCTCATTCTGGATTTTGCTTTAATTTTGAAAAACATCGTTACCAAAAAAATTATTTATAAGAAATTTGGATAACTCAAATACGTGGAAAGAATTTTAGATTGTGCCAAATCATCAATAAACTCAAAACTCTTTTGAAACAAACACTATAATTTTAACCAATTATTTCTTTGGATGAATAGTAAACAAGACGTATTCTCAGATCAAATTAACTCAAAAATTACAATATTCATTTAGTGTTAACTTTTCAACAATTGTGCAGTGAATTGTGACTTAAGCGCTTGTAAACATTTCTGTTGGGTGCCCAACAGGCGCAAGGTGCTCACACATACACACACCCATACACACACACACATAAAGAGTTACACACACATACACACACACACCAAGGACCAACACCCAATTGAAGTGTAGCTCAACAAACCGAAACCGAAACCGAAATCTTACTGAACAACCTCTCTTAAGCCGGAAGCATCGATTGCACCAGACACCAGACTTAAATAAGTATATATTTATATATATATTTATATATATATATATATGTGTATTAATATTGATAATAATTGCCCACCTCTGATATTTGGATGGGCTCGCCGGTGCGCAGATCAATGACATCGCCGTAAGTGCGTCCATGGATGCTGCACTTGTTGAACGTCATTATATTTTGGGTGAGGGTGCCCGTCTTGTCCGAGAAGATATACTGGATCTGGCCGAGCTCCTCGTTGAGCGTTGTGGTGCGTGCTTTGGCATATGTTTGGGTGCGTGCATAGTACATCTCCTCATCCCAGTTGATGAGGAACGATTGAACAAATCGTATTACCTGTAAAAAAAATCACATAATTATTTACGAGTTGCATACACAGATTTTGGATTAGATTGGATTCGATTAAAACTGACCTCTACGGAAACATAGAGTGAAATTGGCACAACAGTGTTTAAGACTATGGCGTACGAGAAGAATACGAGCAGGCCAATAACCGTCGCACCGGATGCGACCATCTCTTGTGGAATTATGTGCTCCCAGGGCAAATACAGTTGAAAATGCTGGCCAATCAGACCCTCCCAGATGGCGCTGCCGACAGCAAAGAATGCACAAATCGACACCAAAAACAGCACAATCTGATTGTGATGAAATTAAATATATTAAATACATTAGAATTGTTATTAACTTAAAATAAAGAAAAAACGAAAGAAAAAAAAACCTACCCCAATGATGATAAAATTGAGCAGGCGATCGACGCCGGTGCTCTTGAACTGAGTCTTGCCAGAGTTCTGCATGAGTTTGGTGTCGACACCCGCAAACACGACCAGGCCGTAGCACCATTGTGTGTTGCGCAGGACACAGCCGCGCAGCAGGATCTTATCGTTGTCGAGCGCAAAACGCTGATTCTTCCAGATGAGCGTGCCATCGAATTTGTTCAACAGATTGTTGGGACGCTCACAGATAATCTCGCCCTTGAAATCCCAGAGGAGATCATGCTGCTCGCCCAGCTCCGTTGTCTCCGTTATGCATTGTTTCGCCTTCAAGTTCGTTTCGCCATCCAGCTCGGCAGTCTCAATGAAGCACAACCCATTCGGCTCCGATGTCGTCAGCAGCAATATATCGGCCGCCACAAACTGATTGTTGTCCAAGCGTATCACATCGCCCACCTGCACTTCGGACCACTTTGCCTCGATAAGTTTGCCATTGCGCAGTGTCTTTGACTTGCGGTTGTTCACCTGCGAGTCTGACAGATGCCGTTGCTGCAAAGTGTAAAACTCAACATTAGTTTGCTTTATCGATGGCGATTTACATTTAATACACTTACGATATCATCGTAAGCATCCTTAACGGCGGTCAACGTTAGTACACCAATTAACGGTATCGCTGTCGTCACTGGCGTCAGCGAGGATATCGCCGGTATTAGCTGGAGCACCAGCAGGCACAGGAAGTAGAAATTGGCCAGGCGTTGAAACTGCTCCAGCAGATTGAACGGCAGAAACGTTAACAGCGAATACTTCGATGTCTTTATGTAGTTGTTCTGCACAAACGAGAATAACATAATTAAATAATAATAATAATAACAATAATAATAGTAATAATAATAAAAATAATAATAATAAATAACTTCATTCAATTACAAAAACTCGTAGTGTTTAGGTCTAAGTTTCAGCTTCATACTTTAATTATTATTTTAAATTCTCAGTAAGAGGCGCCATTTATCGATAAGTTTTTGGCAGGATACATTGAAAAGTTGCCAGTTCTGGCAATTAATCGATAACAAATAAGAATCAGTGCAGCTAACAAAAACGGCCTACGATAATTGTAAATTTTAGACTTAACTAAATTAATTCATTGTATTTAGCTCTTTAAAATTAAAAAGGAGCAAAATTAAAATTGCTGCTGGTTGTTTACATTTCAACGGCGATAATTTTCTGTACATAAAAAATAACAAACGCACACAAATTTAAATTCGAATTTAAATTCAAATTATTAACGCCATTTGGCGCCAACTTTTTGAATTGACATGGCTGCAATTGGCGCACTTAAAAATCTGATTTAAAAATGATTTGAGCAAAATTTGACAAGCAATTAATAATTTAGCTAAAGATATTTCACTTACGTGATATTTGAATTGAGAATTGAAGTCTTTATCGTTGGCGCGGATTCTGCGTTCATTATCTGCAATAGACAAAGGACAATGATTAGTATTAGTGGCACTAGCATTAGATACAGAAGGAGTCCCAGCTCAGCTGGGAGCAACAGCAGGTGGAAGTAAATATGTGTTTGTACCCGAGAAATAATAAGAGCTGCGTCTGCGTCGCATTTGCGACAATCGTCGCAGATTGCGGGCCGATGCTGATGTGGAGAGCGGCTGTTCCAGTTCGTAGCTGGGGCTGCTGCTGTTGTGGTGACCGCGGAGCAACGGTTCAGGTGCACTGCGTCGCCAGCTGACGAATCGCTGCAGCATCGAGAGACGCGGCTTAGCAGCAGCCACCACCTGTTGTTCCTCTTGTTGTTGTTGTTGTTGCTGTGGCAGCGTTGCCTGTTGCAGCTTGAATTGCAGGTCCACATCGTTGATACTGACTGCTGGTGAGCCTGTTGCTGCTGCTGCGGCTGCTGCGGCTGCTCCACTCACACTATAAAAGCAATCATCATTGGCCACAATGCTCGACGTTGTTGTTGTTGTTGTTGCTGCAACTCTTGTGTTTTGTGCAACAAGTGGCGTGGCTATTGTCAGCGTGGAATTGCCAATGTTCATTGTTTCCGGCTGTGCGAGACGCACATGCTGTTGCTGCACTTGCTCCTCCTGCTCCAGTTGCTCATCGCAGATCAGCATTCGTCGGCGACGCGATTTACGCGCAAAATGAAACCAACGCGTGCGACGCTCAACTGCTCCTGCTCCAGATGCTTCTGTTGCTGCCTGGTCGGCGTCAGTCTGTTGCAACTGCTCCAGCGGCAGTTGCTGTCCCTCATCATCATCAATGTTGATTCGACAGGTGTGCAACACGGATAGCTCCAGTGTATCTGGACGTTGGCGCCTTTTTTTATCCGCCTCGCTGCATTTTCTGGCGCCGGACATGACTCCGCCTATGTACTATGTATATCCCTCTCTAACACTCTATCTCTCTCTCTCTCTCTCGCTGTCGCTGTTACTGACAACCTGTTGCTTTAGCTGCTCGTTGGCCAAGCTTCATCTTTGGCTATACATACATATATATATATATTCTTATATTCTTTATTTCTTAATAAAAGACGCAATATTCCATTCGAATTTGCATCGTAGATTAAATCAAATATTTCTGCGTTCGAAGAGGAAAGTTTGTAAATTTTTAGCACAAAGTAGAAATATTTACGATAATTGTGGCACTTGCACAGTGTTCGCAAATTGAGGAATCATCAATAAAAAAATATCTAAACAATCTTTAATGTTTCTTTGGGTGATTTTTTTTAAATTTCAGAGTATTAATCCATTTTAATCGAATGCATTCTTAGATCAAAGGGCAAAATTGAGCCTCGCCATCGATGGTCAAAGTCATCGGCATCGTCATCTTCATCGTCATCAACGCCCTGGCAAGTTATTAAAATGCATTCAACAAACAACAATTAGCCATATATTAACCATTGACAAGTTGTGGCATTCAGCAATGTGTTTTCGACAAGGGCTCATCGCGTGCCGCAAATAACATATTACCCTTGGGCAACAACAGGAACAGGTGCAACAGGAAAATCCACAACTGTTTCTAAATGCTACAAACGGATCTCATCAATAATTATGGCTGGCGCCAGCAATCTAATAAATAAGTAATCAATTTTTTTTTTTTTTTGATTTGATTTGATTTACTTTTTAGCTTTAGAGGTGAGAGTGGAAATTTGTTTAATTACTCGAAACATACAGTGTTCACTGGCTGTGCCGGATCGTTAATATAAGCAACTTTGGGGAATTTGAAATATGGAATTCATTCATTCGTAAATCGACAAATTTATTGGCCCGAATGTTTACCAGGTCCCACTGTAGCTGCCATTAACTTAGCCTACCTGGCTTGTTGTAAACCTAAATACTAAATTATTATGACTACTGACTATAAACAAACAATAACGAACATATGGAAATCTGTTTTCAATATTTCACATTCTCGTTGTTCAAATAATAATTGTGCGACAACGCGAAACTTGAGTTAATTTCAATTATTTATTTTTCTTTTGTTTTTCCTACAATTCGCACTGAGTATAATTCCAAATAATTGTACAATTGTCTAAATTGATTCTCATTGATTTTGCTAATTTGAGAGCAAAAATTCCACAATAAACAAAAATAACAACAAATTACAAGATATGTAAATTGGACAGGCAAAAATACAAATAATAGAATAATTTTCGCAACTCTTAATCTTTTCAATATCTTTGTTAAATATGGTTTATTTGTTTGATCTATGTGAACCTCTATAGAATACTAAGCTTACGAAAGGTTAATCCATTTCCTTTACATTAAAATGGTTGTTTAATCGGTACTTTGAAATGTACTAAAAGTGCAAAATATATTAGAATATTTTTCAACTATAATATGGAATAACGTAACGAAATCCATTCGCTAAAATCTAAGTTAAATGACAGGACAATCCTACAAACAATCAAATACATTGTTAAATCTTCATAACCCAAGATAGGGGCCAATAATAACAAATTATAATGCGGCCATAATCATAAAAAAAAGCCCAAAACCACCTGATGCAGTTGGGTTAGCATTGGGGCGGACATGAAAAGTAAAGAAATATTGTGTAGTCTTTACCAAACAATTAATCCTGTTCCAAAATATGGTATTATTCACATATGCACATACATATGTAAATATATTTAATTAGTTGTCGAATAATGCACATTGTTTGCTTACTGATGCAAGCGAACATTAAAGCTCTCTCCATCTTTGAGCTTTGCTCGATCTTTTTAAAAAGCTCTCTAAAAAGCTGTATCGCTCTCGCCTCATTGATAGTGGTCACTCTCGCTGTTGGTGTTCTGTTTTTTTAAGCCCCTGATTGAAATTGATTTCTGGAGTCTGAGATGCATATAATCATTGGGACTAAACTCACTTTAAAGCTAACGTTTTAGAGTAAATCTCAATTGCTATTCATTCAAGTCTCAAGTCAAAAATCTTCAGCTTAAAAGTGAAATCAAGAGCTTTCATCGTTGATCCTTCCTTGTTGATTTTTATAGAAAAACGGATCTTTGCCAAATAGTGTCAATGTGTGTGTGTGTGTGTGTGTGTGTGTGTAAAGTATTTTCAATGCAACTTCTCTGTCTTGTGTGTAAGTAGCCAACTATTGAATGAATCGAGAATGAACCCAGAGAGACACGCTAATTACGCCGGCTATAGAGCACATGCACTACTAAAACTACTACTAATTACTTATACACACACACACATACACTATTTTCTCTCTTACGCTTATATCCGGTTGCTGCGTAAGAGCAGCACATTGAAAGAGAGCCGATTCGTATGCGACGTAAACTAAATAGCCGGCAAGGCTGGGCTACTTTGTATATGTGTGTATGTATGCATGTATCAATTCACCTACGTATGTGTACGTATTTATTTGATTATGTTTGTGTGTTTTTGGTGTGTTGCTCTCCCCTGAGCAACGCTTCCACTTTAAAAACGGCATGAGTCACGCATGTGAATTATGCTCCTTTTCCATGGTTTTTTGCCTACTACACGGGGTTTTCTTTCCCTTAACAAGTGCGTTGTCGCATGCGTCACCATGGCAAAGTCGCCTTAGCTTCCAATAAATTAACTACATGTGCCAATGTGTGTATATGTGTGTGAGTAGTACACGAAAATCGAGAAAATGCGAGAGACGCAAACATAACGAGCCAATAATGCAAAGACGAATCGATGAGGGCTCAATAATAATAATGCTGAGGCCGCAGCAGCAGCGCAGCAGCAGCAGACAAACAAAATTGTGGCGCGCGCGTTGAGTGAGCATCGAGTGTGTGGTGATCAAGGGCAAGACGTTGCGGGGTGTATTGCTCTGGGGTAGTGTGGGTGCGAGGGGTTCGTTTTGGGTTTGGGTATTTGTTGTTCTGATGCTGCTGCTTTCTGCCAGGTGCCAAATGGCAGATGTCGACAACGACGACGACGACGACGAGAAGAACAGCAATAATAAACATAAGAAGCAGCAACAACAAGAACATGTTTGCTTTGGTTGCATTTGCGATATTTTTGCTATTTGCGTACATTTTTAACACATTTCTTATTGCACTCTTTTGCAATGTTTTTCGTTGTTGCTTTTCACTAATAAACTTGTATTTATTTGTTATTGTTTTCACACGGAATTATATCATCATAAATTTAACTGTGCAATAATGTTTTGTGCAATAAAATACACACATTTTTTGGGTAAAAACACACAAACAAAAAAAAATAATAACATAGCACGAAATGCTAGAAGAAGAATGCGAAGAACGCGAGAAACAAGCGCTGACCAAACAAACGGTAAACAGCAATCGAGAAACTGCCAAGCAAACTGCAAAACCGAAACGACGACAGCGGCGACGACGCGTCAGCAGCAGCAGCAGCAGAGACGCCAACACTGACGCAATGGCCACCAAGCAACCGAACTTACACACACAGACCAGCCACAGCCAGAGCCTCAGCCTGCCAGCGCCGCATTAGGCTCGCGAGAGCCAACAACGACGCCGACGCCGCTGGCAGCGCCATTGCTATTGCCAGGACAACGGCGGCAAGTTACTGATGAGAAAGAAAAAAAGAAAAAGAAAATGAGCAAAACATAACGTAAAAACTACGGCAACAACAGCAACTGAGAGCGGAGACGTGGATAAGAGAAGCACAGCTCCTTCAATTAAAGTAGATTTAGCTATGCGATGAATCCCACAATCTTCAGCTGCAATAGAAGCGTTGCAGTGCATCCAAACTAAATTTCATATTAAATTTAAGTCAAACCTGAGTAAAAGGAGTTAAAAGAGTTTAATCACGTCCTGCACAGACAAAAGAAGGCATTTTTTAACCCCGCAAAGTATGCATTGTTTTTTTCTTATTTTTTTCAGTACAACGATCCAAATTCTTAAGTTAAGCTTTTAAATAATTGTATTTAATTATTGTATATTTTACGTATGATATTTAAAATTGTGTCGGGTTTAACTCTTTGACTTTGGTAAGGGTGTTCAGATGTCATCATTGTGCTAATTGCATTGAATATTGTCAAGTTTGTTAAGCGTCAAAATTAGCAAAATGCTCAGAGAAAACGGCTGTTCGACGCTACGCTGTAAGTTAGACAAAACGACAGAAAGGTGACAAAGAGAAAGAGACAGAGAGAGAGGGAGATAGGGGGAATGGCGTCATAAGAGAGCCCACGTGAAAAGACAACAATTACAAGCAAAAAACGAAAGCGAAAACAAAACTAAGTGCGCGACTCTTAAGCAAATTAACGTAGAGTGTATCTATGCATCTGTGTATTTGCGTGTGTGCGGGGTGCAGTTGAAATTGGGGTGAATGATTTGAACTGACCAAATGAACGCAAGCTGTTGAATAAATACATACAAACAAACATCAATTGTTAAGGCATATACGTTTGTATGTACATATTATGTATGTGGTTGCAAGCTCGAATAAAGCTTATAATATTTGGCTTGTTTGTTCTTTCAAAGCACACATGCTTGCAGATCTTAACTTCTGGCTAAATTTTAAAATTTATTATTTTAAAATTTTCATAGTACACCACTAAAAATATG
This sequence comes from Drosophila mimica, assembly GCA_037043585.1. Taxonomy (NCBI): domain Eukaryota; kingdom Metazoa; phylum Arthropoda; class Insecta; order Diptera; family Drosophilidae; genus Drosophila; species Drosophila mimica. Next base: position 571,328 of record JBAMBE010000312.1, on the reverse strand, counting down.
TATATCGTTATGTATATATGTACATATGTATATCGATATGGCGAACCAGAAGTCACATTATAATTATCAAGGAAGTAGCCAGGGAGCGAATGAATTTTGTAATGAATGGGGGATGGGAGGAGTGGTGAATGGGGGGTGGGAGTTGAGTAGATTGTCGGGTTGATTAGCAACACGGGATTAGCAACAAAATTTGCCATCTGAAGGTAAACATCTACAAATTGAACACTAAAAGCTCACTTTCTCTGCTTACCCGTCAATTATTTTAGCAAATGGAAAATAATTGCGTTACAATTATATACAATATATTTACAATGTACAAATGTATACAATATATATGTATATATGCAAATGAAAATTACTCAGAAAATGTATGAAATAAAAGCATAATGCACAATGAAGGTACCAGTGCAACAGCTAGGTTAAAAATTAATTGTTTATAACTTGGCAGTTAGTGTAACCTGGCAAAAATATCTCTGCATTATCTATATATATTTATACTATGATACCGAAGATATAATAGTATATTGGTTTTGTGCAAGAACAATCTTTTGAATGGCTATATCTTCCGCAGTTTTTGAGTTGAGAACGTCAAATTTGGTAGGTATATTACTGGTAGTCGCCTTTAAGAACCGATAACAAGTTTGTGTTGCCACGCCCACACCTGCGCCCATAATTAACAATGCCGGTATTTTGGAAAGTGTAAATCGATAAATCTGTGTATCACCCACAATCTTAAAGATAGAGTGACCAAACTTGGAAGGTAACTTGCTGGTAACCTCCTTCAAGGATCGGCATATATTTTTTTTTGACCACACACACAACCGCCGCCCCACAACCTCCGCTCCAATCCTAAACCTAAACCTAAACCGATACACCTGTTGGTGTAAATCGATAAGACCACATATCTCACGCAATTTAAAGCTTAAGTCACAAAATTTGAAGGGTGTATTGCTAAAAACACCCTTTACAAATCTGGAAAAAATATGTCGGACCACGCCCACTCCCGCACCCAAAAACCGATAAATGCCAATATCTCCCACAATTTAAAAGTTACAGTTACCAAACTTGAAAGGAAGATTATTAGGATCATTCTGCAACATTTTTTTCAATCACGCCTCCTCCGGCACCCAAAATCTCGAAAAGCTCATATCTTCCGTAATTTTAGAGCTACAGTTGCCAAACTTCGAAGAAGGTTTACTATCTTATATCTACCTCAATGTGAAAGGCAAACTTGGTTAGTATCATCATATTTCGCTGTCGGTTACTTCCGACTACAACGTTCTCTCTTGTTATATATTATTTTGTTAATTTTATCGGCGTTAATAGACGACTTCATAAAACCATGTCCATCTGACTGTCTGTCCGTCTGTTCCTATACAAACTAGATTTAATTTTAAAGCTTTCTTGCTGAGACTTCTTTGCAGAAGGCAGTACATACGTCAAATCCGGACGGATCGGATAACTATATTATAAAGCTGATGTTTAAGAATGAATACTCAATTATGAAAAAATAAATCAGTATAAGTGAATGAGTGTTTAGCAAACGGATGCCTAGCTAGGAATAGAAGAATCAGCATAAAAAATAATGGCTTAAAAGGTTCTTTAACTCTGGGGGCCATAATGATGCCAGAGATCTTGAACAATCGCCCTGTGGCAATCAGTTACAAGTAAATGACTTACAAATTGCGCACAAGCTGCCCCAGTCAAGACTATCAATTAATGTAAGAGCTTTGCACATAAAAAACCAAATTAAAAAAAAGTGTGGCAAATATAACAACAACAATAACAACGGCACAAATCATGACCCAATAAACCACACACAACGGAAATTATTCCATCAACTTGAAACACTTTTTGTTGTTATATTTGTCGCTGCAGTTATTGTTGTTGTTGTTGTTGTCATTGATGTTATTGTTGCTATTGCCGGCATTTCATTGCGGCACTCATTTCATTCATTCATTCGTTCATAAAAACAGCAAATGGAGCGCGTTATAAATTGACATTTTGTAGGTTGTTTTTCTAATACCCTGTAAGCCATTACTAATGAGTGAGCAAAGATATTATGAAATTGTGCAAATAAATGTAACAGACAAAAGGAAACATTTCCAACCCAAGAAAACATTTAAGCATATTTTTGATCAGCATCAGATTACATTAAACGTTGAATATAACATTCTCGTTTACCAAATGCAGGTCAAGTTTATTTTAATTTGATCGATAATTATCGATTTTCGATTGCAAAAATATGTCAAAATTTCAAATATTTATTTCCTACTTTCTTAGTTAATAAGACTAAAAGCAAATTATAAAAAAAATTGAATAAAAATTAAAGTTACCAATTAATTATTATAAAAATAAAAGTGATCAATTCAATATTAAATGTATAAAGAAAAAACCAAGTTAAAGGCCATAATGTGACTTATCGGTTTTGATAGCAAGAAAATGTTACCATTTAAAATATTTATATATTATATATAATATACTAAAAACAATCTATAATTTAAAAAGACTTAATAAATTTTAAGATATTAAGATTTATCAAATTAAAAGTGATTAATTAGATTTAAAATAAAACGTATTAAAATAAATGTTATTATATAACTGATGTATATATCCTTGCAATTCAATGGCAATATAGCGTGGCGTAATATTGATAAACACTAAAAATTGATCGATATCCTAAGAAACATAAAAATTGTTGTTGTGAAAACACTTTCTGCAAACACACATATACACTAACATGCATACGGTACAGGGTATCGCCTCGTCTAGCTGGATTTTTCTATTTTAGTTGTAGGTTGTTTGTTTGGGTTATTCTGTTTTTTGTTTCTGCTTTTATAAGGTGCTTCGCATACTTAGACTCCCAAATGTGGGTCCACATGACGTACGGACACCGAGACACCAAGGATTAATGGAGCCGCGACTAGAGGGGAAATCGTGTCAGGGTCAACTGACCGCATGCTAGGACTTTGTTTATCGGATCCAATTCGATATGAACTGGGCCAATGCCAGGGCAGCAACCATACCTACTAATATGTGTATTGTTCACTTGCTGTAACAAATCAGGATACATCTGATCTATATCAAATATAGATGGACAGATGTAAACACAATTTAATCAAAGTACAATTCAATATTTATACCCTGTGTAAGTAACGTGCATCGTATGATTACATGTGATAATAGTCTAACTTATGAGTACAACAATGGTTGGTTGTAATCGTGTAATAAGTCAAACTAAATTTAGTATTCATAATTGCAATTAGTAGTCATAATTGCATCGTATTATACAGATATAATTAATAGTCTACTCTACTCTTGCATAACATATATTGGATACTCTGCTCTCTCTCTCTCTCTCTCTCTCTCTCTCTCTGTCTCTCGCTCGTCATTCGCTTCAATTCACTTTGAAGGAAAAGTAATTATATTTTATTACAACGATGCATATCAAATGAAAATTATATCGTTTTAACTAACAGTTGGAACAACGATTCTCGTAACTCATTTACAAAAATATAACCCAAAACAAACGCATGGAGGATTTCAAACTCAGCACAGTCACAACAGTGTGAAAACTGAACCGATTTTCAACGACCATTTCAAATCGCCCTAATATGCAAATCACTTTAAACGTTAAAAAGTTTTCTTTCTCGCTATTGATATAATTAAATAAAATTAAATAATTTTATCATATAATAAAAACATGACTATGTATCAATATGCATATCATATGTCCACGAATATATTATATAATACTAATAATATATAAATATAAGCATCGGGGCTGAATGGCAGGTTCAAGTTCCATTTAAATTTATCCGCCGCGATGTTGCCAGATATGTCCATTTCAGTGTTTACACAGGGGCGTTGCCACGTCCCACGTCTGTAAGCAGCTGGCAGGTGTTTACACTAATCTGGCAATATTATTGCCAAATATTCGGCAATGTTGCCAGCTTGTGTAAGCCGAACTTAAGAGGCCGCGTAGCTCCGTGGGAAGTCATTTGGTCACTCACGGGTTCAAGTCAGTTAGTTTACACAAATTAAATTACATGAAGCAATAAAATCTAAAATCTTTAAATTACCTTATCTTTAATAATTATCTAAATAATTAAAAAAAAGGTAACGTTATAATTCGATGTTTTCTACAGTCCTTGATTTTTGACACAAAACTTCAAAGTGCCGATTTTCAGGTAGATATTGTTCTGAAGTTGGAAATCGAAACATCGACAATTGCTAATTGATAAGACCGCAAATATTTACAACATTTTAGATAGAGTAACAAAATGTGGAAGGTACAGTGTCAAGCAAAAATTTTAATTGCCTGCCATAAAGTAATTATTCATTATTTTTTTTTTTAAATTCCAAACACCGATATTAATTAATAAACTGGGATTTCCCCACCTGCTAGTTCAGGTTATGTGAAAAAGTACCTCAATTTATGGTCAAGGTTTATTTGGAACATTTACATTATGGACACATTTGTGCCATAAATCCCGGATTTTTTCATCAGGTTGAATATTTTCGGTATTAATAGACCAATCCTTCTTAGTAAGTTTAGTTAAATTCTGCAATTCGGATGCAACCAGCAAACAAGGACTATGGGAAAACGGACTACCATTGAGCAACGGAAACTCATCCTGGAACACTTCATAATCGGATAAACCTACGCAAATTAACTATGTACAACATCATTCGGCGCTTCGTCGACGAAAATCGGAAATCCTAAGATATCGGTTCCAAAATTGACTCAACAGGTGCTGGATGTAATGGGGAAAAAGTGGAGTGTGGAAACTGTGCTCCACGTTCTGCCTAACCATGACTTCAATGCCCGATTACCACGGAAAAGGCAATTTATAAACGCAAGAAATAGAGGGTCTAGGAGGACGTTCGCCAAAATCCACTTGGACATGGATTTGGAGTTCTGGAACACAGTCACATTTGAATATGAGTACAAATTCAACATTTTCGGCCCGGACGGACGGAATTATATGTGGCGACAGTCCAATACTGAGCTGAATCCCAAAAACTCAAAGGCAACAGTCAAGCAGCCCGAGGAAGTGTCCTGGTATGGGCATCTATCTCGGCAGCCGGTGTCGGAAATTTGGTGAATATTGAAACAACAATACACAATAATGTGTACCTCAATATTCTAAAGGAAAATTTACACCAATGTACCGAGAAGCTAGGAATCCGACGCACTCTCCGGTTCTACCAGGACAGCGACCCCAAGCATAAGTCCGGAATAGTACAGTCTTGGCTTATCTGGAACTGCCCCCATACGATAATTCCACCGGCACAGTCTCCAGACTTAAATGTTATTGAAATAGCTCTGCTGAAAAATAAAATCCGGAATCACAACATATCCAGCAAAAAGGATCTCAAAAATGCTCTGCTGTATAAGTGGAGCAAGATCAGCCTAGAAACTGCCAGGAAGCTGATATATTCCATGAATAATAGGTTTGGGGAAGTTGTTAAGGCTAAAGGATATTAACATCTAACATTTAAGCTTTAATATGCCAAATATGTTAATTTTTTAAGACTGTTTCAAATACGCATTCACATGTATTTTGGATATGTTTTCAGTTTTTGACTCACTTTAGTTAATTAATTAATATTTTTATAAGAAGTAGATTCTTTTTCAAACGTGATATAATAAAAAAAAAAAAAACAAATTGTCATTTCAACGTTTTTCGTTTTTTTTCCTTGTTTAAACTTTATTGCACTTTAAATTTTATGCTAGACACTGTTCAAAATAAACTGTGAGGCACTGTATATTTCAGAAAAACGAATTCATGTCTCGAAGAAAAAAATGTTTTAACCAAGTCCACCTCGCGCCAAAAAATTGCTGAATGCTGATTTTTTATTTCCGAAATTTTGAAATTTTAGCCATTTATTCTTAAAGATAACAATTATAAGGAAAAATATTAAAGACACCTGCTTAGGAACTTAGTTAATTACGAAACTTTACCGCGTAACACTCGTATTGGCAATTAACACCATAATTATATTTGTAATTCCAGTAAAATTGCGTTTTTATCCCAGATTCCGTAGAATTTATAGGGTACAGTAAACACTCACCTTTGGCCGATTGTGGTTGAGTTTTTGTGCCCATTATGATGAGATGCTGAGAGATATGTTAAATTCGTTGCGGCTGTGTGGATGGATCCTTTGATTGATTAATCGTAGTAGTTGCCAATATTATTCGAGCACTCGATCTACGATGTTTCTCTTCCTCCTCCTCCACCGCCGCCGGCGTCCTCCTTTGTGGTTGATGTGTTGGGCTTGCAACGCGTTGCAGTTGCACAACTCGCTGATATTCTGATCGCTGTTGTCAAACTCGCTGCCGATGTGGGACAGGTGTTAAACTCCATGTGTTGGCCTTGCCCTGCCGCTGTCAGCTGTACGGGACGACACAGCGGGAAAATCCAAAGTGAATTTTTAGTATGCAGATTAATAGTTTTAATTTACTTTTTTTTTTATATTTATATTTTTAAATAAATAATTCGACTGTTTTTGGTCAAGAGAGCACCTGTTGGGGGATGTACAACTCGTGTGACTTGTTCATATGTTAATGACAGGACGTTTATCGGTCTTTCTGTTTTATACAAAAAAAAAAAAAAAAAAAAATCAAAAACTTTTTGACCGCATACAACTTATTCATTGGTCGTTTATAGTGAACTACTGGATTGGGACAGTTAAATGTTTTATGCCTTCAGTTGCTGATTGTCACACGGTTTTTTTAAGTTTCATGATATTTTGGTGAGAATCAGAGCAAAAGGCCGTTTATAACAAAGCATTTCGGTTTTCCACATGTTCAGTGGTCAGGAATCTCCGATTATAAATGACTAACTTTTTTTTTCCTAACATCATGCGACCACTAACAGCTGAATCCATCCAGAACAAATCTCCCACTATTACGAAAACTGTCAGGAATCAGTAAGCAATAATCAACCCATGTGTGTGAGGAAAGTGTGATGAGTCCCCGTTGGCTCAATTGCAAGGGGCTAAGGAGACTCTGCTCTGAACAATTATCCCATAAGCATAAGGGCTATGGTACTCATTATGTCCCAGGGAGAACTTGCACAAGTACTCCGATTCGTGGTCAATGAAATGATCTATGCTTCCCGGACAGACTTGTTTTTTGTGATGAAATGCAAATATGTAAGCTTTTTGTCGCTTGTTTTTGTTAATTTAAAAGCGATCAAAAAACAAGTCAATTGATTTGTTTCTTTCTTTAATTTAGCGCAAAAAGAAAAACATTGACACCGTTGTGCGGCATAATGGAATGTTTCTTAAAATTCACAGATTTATTGATGAAACACATTATACGATATTGCAAGTATAAAATTTTTAAGTACATTTTGTATATAGATATACGAAAAAGGAAAATATTCCCAAAATCACTTCCACAAACAAAAAACAAGCCAGTCAAAAATTGATGAAAATCGACAACATAATTAATAAATGAATTATCATGTAATACAATCCCGATTTTTTAAAAAATCTTTTTTATTACAAGAATAACATTTTATTTTGGATGTAAGAGTGATCGATGATTCCGTACTTTAAACATTTTAAATGAAACATTCTCAAAATATTTGGCGGCTTTGTGGATTCGACTGTTAAATTTTGCGGCCTTGCCACACAAAAATAAGCTGTGTTGTAAGTGCACTTTACATAGTAGAGGAAGCATAAAGTGAGTACGTAAATTCCCGCTGGGCTGTGTGTGTCTAAGAAAGAAAGAGAAACCTCACAGAAAAGCAACAAAAAAAAAAAACAAACACTGAGAGAGAGACAGAGAGAGAGATGGATAAAGAGATACATACATAAATCAAAGCAAATGCTAAAACAATATTGGATGCGAATGGAACAAACAAAAGCGTCCAAGTTAAACAATGCCGAATTGAACTCGAGATCGTAGCGAGTGCAAGCGCATCCAAAAGAGAGAGGAAGAGACGACTAGAAAGAGAGCAATAGAGAGGAAGAGAATTGCGTATAAAGTCAAATTGTTTACGCTCTTTAGCTAGATTAACTTGAAATTTAATGCGACTATTGAAGTTGTCATTTATTCCAAACAAAAAGGAACTTAGATGTGGATGAGTCACAAACAATACATATAATCCATCAAATGAATTAAACATGAAAATGAATTAACATGAAAACAAGCCCTTTCGAACTTACAATTCTCATCTTCAGACCAGCAGAATGTCGAAATATGTATGTATGTAACTATTTATTTATCTATTTATGTCAGGTGAGTAAACGCGGCTTTCATGCGAAAAAAACCCAAAAGCAAAAAAATACAAAGTAAAACCAAAGTCGCAAACACAAAACGATAAACAATTATGTATGCGTGTGTGTGCGTGTGTGTGTGTGTGTGTGTGTGTGTGTGTGCTTTTGTGCGTGTGTGTGTGCGTGCGTGTGTGCGTGTGTGCGTGCGTGTGCGTAAGGTAAAATATTCAAACAATGTGATAGACAGACACACAGTCTGAGAGTCCATGCTCCATTGTCAGTAATTTTGAATTATTTGGTTGGGAAAAACCCATAATGAGCTACCCTAGGAAAGCATTTTCCCCGCACACAAATAACGTTATTTTCTGTCAAGTTTGGACAAGTTTGAACTTCTTAGACTACGACAAGACTACCACTTTCGCAGCACCCCATTCAAGCCGAAGTGGAATTAAAAAAAAAAAGTTGATATCGAAATTGCCATCGGAAATCGATTTATATCGATATACGGAAAATGTTTGAAAAAAACTAAATCTACTTAATGTGGTATAAAATAACTTAAATTTCAAATTGTAAGGCATTGACCCATTTAGTCTCTGTCTCTGATATCGTATTCGGCTGTGGATGTTAATGGTAATCCATTTATGTTAGGTCCTGATCGTTAAAATGGTATATAGCTCCCAAATTTATTACAATGCCAACGAGTTCAAGTGATGCAAGTTTCGCAGCACGGATTTCTATGATTTTGGTTATACTTAGAGCCGTCAGAGTTATTATTGGAGTTGCGAGCATTTATAGTTAATCACTTAGCGCCCGAAAGCCTTATGCGATTATAATGAATCCCTAATCCGGCACAAGCAATCTGTGGCTATTATTTGGAGGCGCACTCAGCGCACAAAGCCAAAACAAATGATGAGAAAATAACTGTGATTCTCGGTATACCAAAGACCGAATACTCTGCAGATATATATCGGTTGGCAGATTTGCATATATGAAAAGATACTATCCAAATTTTGGAATTAAATAGATGAAAAGATTTTGGCTTACAGAAAAAATTTAAAGAAAAAACTTTCAAATTTAAAATTTGTTCGAAAAAGATTTGTGTGCTTAGCCTAATAATTGAAATCCTAATGCATCCAAAATATTCACTATTTCCGATGCGTCAAAATTCGTGACGAAACTAAAGTGCCATCTGCAAGGTTAGGGTATACAAATGATTAGCCTGCTTATATGCATACCCACAGGCATTAGAGGCATACATAGGTATATTAGAACATCGCTGAGCTAATTAACTTCGGCCTGGGCACACGCAAAGCGTGTAATTATAATGCTAGCTACCGATCTGAGATATGTACTTGAGCCAGTTATAACTTTTCGATTTTTCGGAGGTGTTCACTTGCAAGAACATTCTTTGCCTAGAAACTCTACTATTGAACCTTTATTTTTGGCCCAATCTGGCTAGCACAAAAGCACAATTTATATATATATATATATATATATATATATATATATATAGATAATATTATTATTATTATTATTATTACTTTATGCCTGGCATGTCGCACGCATCGTACACATAACTGAGACTGAGTCTGTATATAATATCTGTGCACACACATACTTAGAGAGTTGCCTATTGTTTGTCTGCAACAGTTTTGAGGATGAGGTACACGAGTTCCACGTGCCCCAAAACAATAGTTATAATATAGTCATAGGCCATTGTAGGCGTAACTATTTACGATTTAGTTCGACAGTTGTCAACTGTTACGAGGACACATAAAACAGGAACCAACAGCAGTCTTAGGCACGCCAAAGATACAGATGGATTGTAAATTTGTGGACTATATGTGACTATATGTGGTATTTGACAGAATGCGATACACATTTAAAAGTGTAGATTTGTATTGTGTTCCCCGTGATACCCAGAACCAATTGGGAGAAACGTGTATACTTCTGCTAAAGTACGATCCCAAGAAAATACATATATATCTAATCAGCAGAAGACTTTATAAGACTTTAAATATACACATTTCTAGTTTATTTCATTTTATCCATAATTTTACCCGTTTGACATTTGTGTATACCTCGATATAGCACTGATCATCTTTGTGAAAATCTTATTATTATATTTACCATATTCATACATCATACATCAAGCCTAAAAAATGATTGTTTTTCCGTATTCTTCAACTTTCTTGTTAGTTTTTATTTTTCGCTTCACTTCAAGAGAGATTCTTTTTTGGGATAACGTAATTTTTAGCGACGAATCTAGATTTTAAATATTTGGATTCGATATTAATTAACTTTGAGTCTAGTTGCAGAAGATACACTTCAAATATTCAAGTGTTTGATATGATAGGTTATTACTTGGCTCCAGGATATCTCCTAGTCGAACTCCCTTTCCTTGGGCGACTAGAACATTCCTATTTTGTTGTAGGGTATTTTGCTCTATTTAATTCGAATTTGTGTTTTTGAACTGTTTGTGTGATTTCTGGGTTTGCATGCAGATGATATTTAATTTGAATGCTGCATAACAATTACGCAACCTTTGCAACGTTTCGGTGCCATTTTGGGTGCTTGAAAGCGTTGCTATTCATGGATCCGTTGGATTGATTGCTCCAACGGTAAATGCTGAATAGTGGCGTCTATTGTGACGTTTTTTATTCGTGACTCATGCTCCATATACAGACGGGCGATGTTTGCTCCAATGGAAATTGAAATTAAATTGAATGACGCTTCACTATAAATTTGAATTTCAATCGATTCAACGCAATTATCCACGCCCGATCCGCTCTGGGCCCTCTCGACTCCTATCATTAACGTTCAGTGCCCAGTGACTTTTACTAATAAAACTCGCATAAATATTGCAGCGCTTCGGCAGTACTTTTGGCGAATCCGAACCGAAGTCGGCAGTCAAATTAATATGCAAATGTGAAAAGAAAGAACAACTATCTGAGGCATGACACGTAGATACAGTGTGTCCAGAAAGGGTTTGGACACAGCAGAAAATCATATTTTCTCAATTCTTTGGTGAAAAAAGTATTTTATTATTGACTTTTTTTCTTATTTTTCTACTATTAAATGAACGTATTTTTACCATTTATCAAAAAATGTACAGGATTCATTCAGTCGCGCAATTGTGATTCCAGTTTTAAAATTATGTTGCATATGCGGTTTTATCGATTAACAATTATCGATTGACTGTCGAAATTTGAAGTCTGTAGCAGCATAACGACACTGCAGAATACCAAAATACTTTCCTACCATCGATATTGGATACTTCAATTTTCGCTAACAATTTCCTATAGATTTAGAAAACACGAATTTTCGAATGATTCTTCCATATTTTACCTAACATTTATTTGTTATTTTCTCAAAACTATATTATTTAGTTAATTTTTAATATTAATTCGTTTCAAACTTTCAAACTAAAGGAAAATTGGTCGATGGAAGTTGGAGAAATTTGTTAGTCCCGAGTTGATCAGACTTTTGCAGAGGATATTATTCAACTGTCGTAAAGTGTGTAATTGTTTATATTTTCTGAGTGTGGTTTCTTTTTTATTTAAACATCGCATTCAATCAACTGTCTGACTGTTAGATGGTTGGGTGGGGTATATAACTTTCCATTTCTTGCAGTAATTGGATAGTAATTATTATTTGCCTGAAATGCCATAGACAAGTAGCTCACCAAACCGACCCAAAACCTATAATTATATGCTAACAATTATGTATGCATACATACATACATACATACATACATACATACATACAAACATAAATATCGGCCTTCTTTCATTTGAAGCAGATCCCGGTTAGTTGGGTGCATCAAAAATTAATATCTATTAAAAATATAAGGCACCTCGACACGTCTGTTAATGGTATCCTTGAAGTAGATGGACATAGACCCATATTGGACAGGTGCGTTTGACACCTGGTCTACATGCGAGAGCGGATGTGGCAAACACTTGTTGAGCTTTCGCACGGCATTGGAATACTAATAAGCTGGCTGGAAAATGGAAAAACAGGAATGAGTGGGGCACAAAGTGGAGCGCGCGTTTCCCAATATATATATATATATATATATATATATGAGATATAGGCAGTGAAATGGCTGTCTGATGATTCCCAAATTGGGTTACCCAGCTGCGTGATGCGTGTCAAGGATTGCGTGCACAGCTTGTCCGCTGCTTTTTGTCCACGAATCTCCTCCTCAAACGTTGCCCACAATCCACAGCAGCTGATAACAAAAGGGATGTTTCCATGGGGCATAAAAGAAAGAAAAATAAAACTAACAAACAGCAAAACAAGAAAACAATAAACTTGTTCACGGTGAAGCTAGATATTTACGACGAGCAAATACTCTGAATTTCATATGCAATGAGGATCATGTTTGGCCTATTGTGATATGGGATCTAGCTCGTAATTCTCCTGCACTCCTGTTGAAAACATAAGATCAAAGATTTGACCAGCCAGTTGCGTTTATAAATTTCGCTAGCTCTGATAAACTAGATAGGGAGTGGCTTTCTCAGGTTGCAAAACGTTTTCTGGTGCCGTGCAAAAGCCGAAGAAGTGTTCCGGAGACTCTACTTCTTCCTCTTCTGTACATCTTCTACAGAAATCATTATACGGCAGCTGGAGTCGATTGGTATGATTGACGACCAACCAGTATCCTGTTATAGCACGGATTGCTGCAGAGCTGAGATTATACAGCTCTCTACTGTGTTTTGTATTAAAATTGGGCCATGTTTGGTGGGCCTGCGTCTAATTTCTTCTTTCAGGTAGCTCCCCTATCCACGAGGAGGGGTAATAGAGTTCCTTTTCTAGCTAGCTCATCAGCCTGACAGTTGCCTTCAATGTCTTGTTCCTGGTTCATACCATACAAAAAATTAATATAAACAAGTAAGAATGCTGTAGTCGAATGAGCTCGACTACGATATACCCTTAACCCAGTTGTTAACATGATTTACACCCATATGTGAGCAGTTCTGCAAGTGACTTCTTTTCTTATGGGTGGCTCATGAACTACAGGTTAAGAAAAAACTAAGACTGATCCGAACTGGCTGGCTACAAACACGTGCATATACAACACCAAATGATGTAGAATACAGTTGAGGTATTTAGATTGACCATTTTAGCTATTTTTCGATATTAATATCCGATTTGTAAGTGTTCCAGGATGATTTTCCCTTGTTCATAGGTAGTCCTTTGCCCATAGTCCTTGTTGGCTTGTTGCACCCGAAATGCAGGAAAAAACCAAACTGACTACGGAGGATTGGTCTATTTATACCGAAAATATTGAACCTGACGAAAAAATCCGGGTCTTATGGCACCCAGGTGTCCATAATGTAACTGGGCGAAATATAATTTAACCATAAATAGAGGTACTTTTTTAAATAACCCGACCTAACGGGTGGGAAATCCCAGTTTATTAGGGTCATATATTTATTTCGGTGGTCAATACATGTACCTGCCATAAGTCTTTGGAATTTTTGAAAAATATTACATAATTACTTTATGGCAGGCAATTAAAATTTTTGCTAGACGCTGGGCGATTTGAGGTTTGAGACACTGTACATACATACATACGTACACGTATTAGTAGTTATCGGGGTTCTGCAGAATACACACAAATATATTGACGCTAGCATCGATTATCATGCCATCTCTTTCTCACACATGCGCTCGCATATTTATGCATACAGAATTAACAATTATATCAATATACAAATATTTTTTCGGCTATAACTTAACTTCTTATCCGATCTTGATGAAATTTGAGCAATTGATGCATATGCAAATTAAAAGTCTCTGCCTCTTAAATAGAGGAATTTATTGCTATCGGAAATCGAAATGTTTCTATAATTGAAAAACGTAGGCAGTTATCGATAAAATAAAGCAAACTTGATCTGCGCCTGGTATACGAGAACTTATATTCAAAATTTGAAGTCGCTGGCTCTTTTAGTTCCTGAGAGGTCTCGGGGAGTTCATACAGGCGGACAGACGGACGGACAAATTCCTTCTGCCTGTTATATACATTTGCACAAAACCATTAAACCATTTTTACCTATTTTTAATGGGTTAAGGGTATAAAAAGGAAATTCCATATTCAAATATTTCCAGACTTCCCATACACATCTGGAGAAAAAAACAAACATTCCATAGTTAAATTATCGACAGCTTATGTTATGAATTATAGTACTCAATATTAGAAATGCACATTTTAAGTACAATATTGCCTTGTCACCCACCTCACACACACACACCTCACACAAGCACCCCTCGCACATACACAAGCAGACACACATACAGAAACACACCCAAAACCAGGAACTAGGAACGCACAGTGGTATGAAGTCGGTTACTTATAAAAGTAGTTGAAATCAAAAATTCGGGAATCACGACAGAAAAATTGGCATATATGTATAGGAAATGCTCTATAACAGTTCAATAGACCATAGATGGAACTACGAGTTTCATACCAGTTTTGTTAAGGACTAAGAAAAGTTACATTCTTGATCCAATTACTTTGGAAATTTATTCAACAATTTAACCACTTCCTAACCTGGGAAGTGAATCGCAATTGATTAAGCCATAGATGCGATTCGATTTGCACTACTGCCCCAAATCAAATGTTAATATCAGTATCCATATACATATCTGTATATCTATATCTATCTATCTCTACATAAACTAGATATTTTGGCAATGATTCGTTAAACAAAAAAATCAAAAGATGCTTTAAGAAGCCACTTATTGCAATTGTTTAGAGATGATTAATATTATGTCAACATATATGCATAAAAAAAAACAAATTTCACAGCTATCGGTAATCGATTTGTCTCGGGGATAGTTGTCGATAAAATGAAATAAACTCAATTCCAAGCTCCAGCTTTAAAGTCTATATAATTATATAGATATTGGATCGGAGAAGGTGGCTTTTGCCAATTGCATACTTTCGCACAACTTGATTTAACTCCTTACCCATAGTTAATGCGTTAATTTCCAATAAATTGATTCAATTCGCTTTCAAAAATCTATTCGAACAAAAACATTGCAATCGATATTTGTCGATCAGATCAGGCTTAAGGATAGGTGTATGCCATAAGAATGCGTTTCGAACGAAATTTTGTAAAAATCATCATCAGACATACACTGAAAAAGGAAGTTTTTACCCATGGTATACGACTAACCATTTGCGACATTCACAATGTCAACTTGAGTAATGTTTATTGTGAATGTCGGGCATCGAAAAATCCACAAACAAAGTTGAACTTCGCTTGTTGACCACAATCATATTAATGGGTATCACATGAATATGTGTATGTATTTCCAAAATCCATGTGGACGTTACGTGTGTGTGTGTGTGTGTGTGCTGGACAACACCAATGCAATTTGTATTGCGGTAAATCAATTCTGGCTTACAACTCTCATTCTCATTTGACATTGACAATCACATTCTGCTGACAATCATTCTCTCGCCTAACTGTGTATGTGTGTGTGTGTGTGTGTGTGTGTATGTGTGTGTGTGTGTGTGTGTGTATGAGTGTGTGTGTGTTTGCTTTGGTCAATGCTTAGGCATGCCCGGCGACTGCATTGCATCCAGATTGCACAGTGCAATTAGGCGTGCCGTTCCGTGCCACATGTCAAAGTGTTGCCCCTGCTTTCAACTGGGTTCCGCCTTTGGGGGTTTTTCAAAGCCAACTCCCCCTCTCTCCCTCTATCTCTCCCTGGGCAGCCAGACGGTTAACTATAGTTTAGTTCATTCAATCAATTTGGCATGTGGTCAGTGGGTCAGTTGGCTAAACAGCAAAGCATTTAGACGCGCATGAGCTATTAGAACAGGTATGAATGCTCTAGTTGGGGGAAAGAGAGCTCGACTAGGAGATACACAGAGGCCAAGTCTTTAACCGACTAGGAGATACCCAGAGCCAAGTCTTTAAAACTATATTCAAATTTTTACAGATGATCAATATTATATCAATAAGGCAATGGTTTTTATTCCTATCGGAAATCGATTTGTATCGTTATACGATATGCGAAATCGGGTGAGCGATCGATAATATATATTTAATTAGTTAAATTTAACATCAGTCGACACAGAAACATTCAACAAATGAATTAAATTAAATTAAAAATTGCATTTAATATTTAAATTAAACAAAATAAGAAATACTTATAAGATTTCTGGGAGTAAACTGTAAACATACTTTAGCAGAATAGATCATAATACCCAAATCAAATTACCCAATATTTAATGGAGTCAGGGTATACGAACATATTGTCGGTACATGTCTGCTGGACGCCAGGACACGCTAGGCTACAAAAACCTAATGTATGCTATATATGTCAGGACACGCCAACAATAACTGTAATAAAAGCGGAGAAAGAAAGAGAGAGGGAGAGAGAGAGAGAGAGAGGAGAGCATGGACGAACGCCCACTGGACACCACAAGCCAAAAGACTAAAAGCCAACAACAGACAGCCAAAAAACCAACCAGTCTGCAACCAGCCCAGGCAGCATTTGCCCCACAACAAGTGTTATTATTCGATTTTCGTTGTACTTTTTTCTATTTCTTTGGTATACTCTTCCAGTAGGGGTATTATACCGTTTTCCTCACTTATTGAACCTAAATTATTTATATTCTTGTCATATAATCTGGAATCAGGCATTGATTTTAAAAACTTGAGTTAATCCTGTTGAATCTCAAATGAAATGTAATAAAAAGTTCTTCAGTCCAAATAAAAAACTGATTCAATCAAAGATATTTTTCCAAACTTTTCGTACTTGAATCAAGAATATATATTCCTTATCAATCGAAGCATAAATATATATTCTATAAATTGTTTAACAGGACAACTTTCAACATTGGACTTTTTTTTTTGAATTAAGATTGAATTCACATTAAGGGTATTTCATCTTCCACATTTCAATTTCTAAATTTAATATTTTTTTATGTTGTTTTTCGTTTTTTGTTTGTGTTTTTTTTATGTTTTGTTTGGTTGTATTTTAGTATTTGACCGCGACATTTGACCAGTTGGTTGCCCAGCTACTCCCACCCGGGGATCGACAGTGGTGCCTTTGACACTGACCGACCGACCGACCGACCGAATGGCGTCGGTCAGCAATTGTCCTAGTGCTAAAGTTTATCAGTGTGTGTGTGTGTGTGTCTGTCTGTCTGTCTGTGAATGTGTGTGTGTGTGTGTGTGTGTGTGTGGCTGTGTACTTAGTACAGTACAGTGTACTGTGCTCAGGGACCAGAGTTCGATTGTCTGATTATACTTTCAATATCTCACACTTCTGGGGGGGAAGGGATTGATGTGGTGCTACGAAAAGGGTGTTAGAAGGGGCACGAGCTCGTATTCGTATTCGTATTCGTATTCGTATTCGTATTCGTATTCGTATTCGTATTCGCATTCGTATTCGTATTCGTATTCGTATTCGTATTCATATTCGTGTCTCGGCTGCAGTCAATCTATGCCTTTTAGTGTTTCACTATTAAAAGCATAAATAAGAACTGTGAACAATTAAATAACTTAATTATTCGATATGTGTGAAATTCGTTGGAGTGGGCGTGGTTCTTGCCCAGATTGACAGATTGACTGACTGAGTGACAGATATCCAATAACTAGATTAAGTGCTACAATCGCCTAAATTGCGACTTATTATGAAATAAAGTATATATATCTTTATATTTAGATTATGTCTAATTTTAAGGATGTTTTTTTTTTAAGAACTATATCATATTATCATATTGTTAATAAACACTTTAAGATTTCTCTAACACAATCATTTCGAATAGTTTTAAAACGATTTTAGCAATTTGAACCCGTAATCCGAATTTAGACTTGAGCTCTAACTTAACACTCGAGACATCAAATTTTATTACGATTTTCTGCTTTTCATAAGGTATTATTTCCTAAATCAAGCTTTACAATCTTTACGACCAAATTATAATACACTCCACCAGCCAGTGTAGTTAACTTACTGAAACGGCAAACGAAGCTAGTTGCAAGTTCTGTATAATTTTGTGCCAGACACCACCTTTGGTTGCACACAACTGCGATTTTATATTTGGTTTTTCTGCGATAACTGTAGTTTAATTGAGCCAAAAATATATAGCATAAACTAACTTTAAAGCGACACATAATTCACAAACGGAGTAACTAACAGGCGATCCCAGGAGTAAATTTAGAACACGACGATATTGTTAAAGCATCGAAAATAGACTATTATTATAAATTATTATTATAAATTATCATAAAGCCATCTATATTAATTCTTATTCTACCAAGGACATTATCTAATTAAGTATTATACTACTATATACTATAATATACTATAAGTGTAAAAATCAGAGTGCTACGTCCACTGAGAAACTGGGTAATCGATAATCCCAAATCGATAAGCTTACATATCCCCCACTTTTTTAAGGCTATAGTCACCAAAATTGGTTTGCAGGTTGTTGGGCGATGTCTTTCAAAGATCGGCATACGCCACGCCCACCTACGCAGTCGTCAAGACCCCTGTTCCTCAAAAATTGAATTGGATACTTTTTATGGCCACACCTACACCTGGGTCCATCTTCAGCTAGGTCCAAAATTTGAAATAGTCAACAAAATTGGAAGATATTTTGCTGATGACATCGTTTCAGGATCGGCATATACACCTGTAGACCACGACCACACCCATTGTCCCCAGGAACTTCGGTCCTTGATATCTGAAATGCGCTAATCTTTCACAATTTGTAAGCTGGAGCCACCACCCCGTTTTCCAAAACATTAACACCGTAAACCTTAATGGTGTATATCGATAAACCCATATTTTTTCAACAATTTGTTAGTAACACTCTTCAAAATATCTCTATATCTGCCGCAATATAAGAACTATAGTTAGCAAAACTGTAATTCATATTTATATTTACCGCAATTTAAGAGTTACCAAACCTGGAAAGAGGTTTCCTAAGAACCTTCTTTAATTTGAATGGCAAACTTGGAGGATAGATTCGTAGGAACCTCCTTCAAAAATCTGTCCTGTGGCACCTGTTGGCACAGATGGTTTGACATATTGGTATCAGAGTATTCTGCAGTCGGTTACGCCCGACTGTTTTTCTTTTGTTTACTGAGTAATCTGCATACAAAATGTATATTCACCATGAAAACTGCGTTTTGTAATTTGTTTGACTTGTTGAGAGTCACTGTGGGTGTGTGTTTATCGTTTAGTTGGTTGCAGACTGAATGGGAAGTCGTTTCTCTGGGCTATCTGCTGAATGCGTTATCTTTGTTTTTGGCCTCACAAAGAAACCGCTAACAAAGATTGCAAACAGTGCCCAAAGTACAAGTGGAAAGCGTCTAATTACGCTTACAGAACTACTTATACATATGTATGTATGTTTGCACCATATGTATGTGTGTCTGTACCATTTATACATTCCATAATGATTGTGACATCTTATACAATACATATCGGACTATATATATACATATATTCACTTACAACAAGCGACTGCGAAACTATTTTGCGTTTTAGTTTTGCGTTTTAGTTACACCAGATCAGGAAAAGAGTTATTATTTTGTAAAAAAAAGAAGCAGAAAACAAAAAAAAAAAAATAAAAATAAAAAAATCTGCGACAATTAAAAACAATGGAAAATTTGTTTAGTGATCAATTAATATTTATTTTAAGCTTCGTACGGGACTCTCCTTCACAACAAACAAGATTACGACTATATTAAAAAAAAACCTCAAGCAATCAAGATAATATTTTTTAATTCAATATTTAAAATTTTGAATTTTAATAATAAAGCGGCTTGTGGGCTAGCAATAAATTTTGAATACTGTTCCGTCAAAATTGTTAGCATGAAACACAATCAAAAATTTTCGTTGCTAAAAATGTCCACCTCTTTACCACAAAATATACTTGTCTTTATTTAGATGGTCAAAAACATTTAATGACTTTTCAACACCAAACTTCACTATGCATCCTCAGCTTTATTCTATTTTGCATAGAAAAAAAACCAAAATGAAATTGAGTCGGTTCAGAAGCAATCCATTTCCAATCTTCATTTGTTATCGACTTCATCCTATTAATCTATGGTCCTTGGTTAACCGTAGAACACAACTTTGTGTGGTGTTCCTCCATAAGTTGATTAAAGACCGTCTTAGTTTTTTTTTTTTTTATAAATAGTAGACCTTCTAGTAACTTTGTCCCCTTTTTTAACTGTGGTGAATTTATCTTGCACCACATGTTCCGAGATTTTCCTAAATTTCTTTACTTTCTGACCTTTTAGTCTTTACCTGCATAACTACACTTAAAGCTTTTTTTTAATTGGGGTTTTTAGGGTTTCCCCCATTATAGATATAAAAGTTTGAACTTTATACATTTTAATACCAAAAAGTTTGTTTAACGAAAGAAAAAATCATTTTCAGTTTTAAATTTAATTTCTCCCTTTTATTTAATTTAATTTTCCACTTTGCTTTATAACATTGATTTGAAATATTTATTTATTGAAACCTTTTTAAAAATTGTTTAACGATTTTTACCCTACATTAAATTAAAAAAGGAATAAGAAGCTTGGCTCAGTAGTTATCCTCTAGACATAATAAAAAAAATACTGGATGAGTCGTATATAGTAATATTAATAGTGGGTTGCGGTTTGGTTGCAGTAGATATATAATATTTTCTAGAAGGGCACATTTGATTAGAGGTTTAATTTAATTTAAATTTAATTAATTTTTTTTTATTTTTGTTTAGCTTTCAGAAACAAGCCCAACTATCAAGTTATCAAGTTTTTACGGACTAAGTTGCGATTATTGAGCCCCTAAACATTGTTATTATAATTAGTAGTGGCTTATTAGCTTCATTAGTCACAGCTGACGAGAAGTTCCACCCCGATAGAGTGCAGATTGATGACTACATATTTCATAAATGTACATACATTAATGGAATACAGCTATTTGGAAATGATGGTCAGTATCTTTAGTACATTTGCTGACTAACATAAGGCCATAAATATTTATTTATTATTTGAGGCACACCGAAGATTACATGCCTTTGCAGACCGGAGCTAATCTGATATTTATTCCTGAATCAGTATTCTACATTTTTGTTTGTAAATTCGATATTACTTAAAACTCATCATCAACTCGATTAGTTGCGTACCAAAATTGGAATGGGAAAGGAAAAAACTAAGCCTAAGAAGATGGCTAAGATCCTTTCTTATAAGGATACTGGAATGAATAACAAAATATAATCAAGTCAATCGGCATCATCAATTGATAACATATTAAAATTAAAGTAAAACTACTACAAACAATGCTAAAAAAAAAAAAAAAAACAATAGTAAACAATTATCACACTGCGAAAAATATATGGAATCTTACTGACTGTGCTGAATGAAAATGATACGACATCTAAAATTCTAAGTGATTTAAGGTTACAAATATCGACACATCGTGTTCAACCAATTTAATAAGGTAGTGATCAATTGGCACATCAAATAGCATGGCAAAATTTGATATTTTCTGATGGGATAAAGTATAATTTAAATGGTCCAAACGGTTTTAATTTTTACTGGCACGATTTGAAGAAGTTTGAGAGATTTTACCCTACTCTCTGTGGTGGTGCTTCACTCATCACAGCACAACCCCGTTATATAAGCCTGTTGCACGAAGTGTTTATGAACTTCATGGAGCATCCAGCAGGATAGCGCTCCAATATATGTGCCGCGGGGCTGTCGTGGTTGTTTTCGGGATAATGATTTTAAACTTTAATAATGGCTTTCGTTAAGGAATGGTCCCAAATCCCACTAGATAGTGAAGAAGTGATTAAGTCGATGGCAAATCGAATTATTGAAGTCATAACGAAATCTGGAGGCTGGACACATTATTATTTTGTTATTTTTATGAAATTTCTACATATTATATTAATTTTATTAGCAACTTCACTTAAAAAAAAAATAAATACAAAATTTTATGTTAATTCATTTTTTCAAAAAGCAAAGTTTTGTGAAACAAATTTTCTTTTAAACTTTATGAGGAAAACATCAGGTGGCCTTAATTGAATTTCGCGGAATGTATAAACTTTATGGAGACGTCTCCTACACTGCATTGTAAACATGAAAACCAAATAAACAATAAATATAATATTTAAAAGTCATATCATAATATTAGATTTTAGATGACATGTGTTCTGGTAACCCTATTAAGCATTTTAAGAAGATCCATGATTACTAAACCTATTTTAGGCATAAAATAACATTCCAATTCTATGTCAAACCACATTATTCAATAGGTTTTTTCGAAAATGAAGCAATAAAATAGATTATACAAGTATTTCATGCAACTGAATCCAGAATTCATTAATAACAATTAATTAAATGGTAAATCTGTTGCCTAAAGTAATGAATATAAAATTACGGTATGCAATAAAAACAAAAAAAAAACAATTGCTTCGAATATCGAATAAAATTGTAGTTAGGCATTTATAATTGAGAGCCTCCGTATCTGGCTATCTCAATTGAGATAAGTTTGTGTATATAGATACATGAAGATACATAGACCATTCCAGAGTCTATATACTAAGTCTGATATTCGTTTCGGTATCGCGACTTTATCTGAGTTAAGATGAGCACAAACAATGTTCAATGCAGGCGGCAAATTAAGTTTATTTCTATATATATATATATATATATACTTGTAGTCTGTATATATAAATAATTGCTTAACTTTAATTAGCAACGTCTATGGGAAGCAGTTTAATTGTTATTCAAAGTCAAAGGTTAACGGATAAAAAAAAGATATATATATATATATATTAAAAGGCATTATTATATTTATAATGTTTATTTTATAATAATACATTGTTATGTCTGTGATTTTCTCTTCAACAGAGTTCTTTTGAGGCCAGCGAAATTCGTTTAAAATGTTGTCTTGGGGGCAAATGACATCATTTGGAGTCAGGCGGCAACTCGAACATGGCTCTATCTCTGACTCTGTGTATTGGTATCTGTTACTGTATCTGTATCTGTATCTGTTACTGTATCTGTATCTGTATCTGAATTGGTATCTGCCTTTGTCAAGATCGCGGCGTGCGTAAAACAACAGACTAACAAACCAAAAAATGCATATGTCTTGTGTATGTTCATGAAATCGGTGATATTCTTTTCTGCGGACACATGTGGCAGTGGGTCAAAGATCGGCATCTTAGCTTAATCACGCAAATCAACAATGAGTCATTGTCGGCATTTGCCTACAATGAGTCAATCAACATTAGCATCTCCCAAGGGCCAGGTTTGATGCAAATTATCTCTTATCTATATAGCATGCAACATGACTCGCATGACTTGGCATTAAACTCAGGCATGGACACAAAAAGAAAATCATTTTAGTTTGTTTATTGATGGCCCATAAAAGATAGGATATTTGAAAAAAAAAAATGTATTCTTTTTCTTCGCCTTATTCTTTAGACATTTCTGGAGAAATCACAATAATATTTGTCGAGATTGCAACATATCACATTTAATGCAGATGCAACAACTGCAGCGTTTCCAGAGAAAAATCTCGAACGGATATAGCGCTTCCCAGAAATAACAACAGTAAAACTTCTCTAGCTCGAACTTGAATATTTCATATTTTTACTAACTAGCTAAAAAAAAAAAATTAGACGGAATTTACAATTAATAATTAAATTTAAATGTGAGCAGGTGTTTTTTTAATTTTCTAAAACTATTTGTCGGGTAGAAATAGAAAACTTTTACTATTAATGCTAATATATAACTTCAAAGTGCATTAAGCAGAAGGCGCTAAATGTTTTAGAAAATTAAAAAAAAAAAAAAACACCTACTCACATTTAAATTTAAATATTAAATGTAAATTCCGTATTTTTATACTATGATACCGAAGGTATAATAGTATATTGAGTTTGTGCAATGTCCGTCATGCAGTCCGTCCGTCCGTCTGTCCGTCTGTATGAACACGCGGATCTCAGAGACTATAAGAGCTAGCGACTTCAAATTTGGAATATACCAGTCGAGCCAACTCGACTACAGCATTCTTACTTGTCTTAATTGTAATTGCAAATATGGGCGGAAGCGAGCAACGCTATTGAATGGATTGCGACAAAGTATTTTCCAATAAATTATTAACAGATT
This sequence comes from Drosophila mimica, assembly GCA_037043585.1. NCBI lineage: Eukaryota > Metazoa > Arthropoda > Insecta > Diptera > Drosophilidae > Drosophila > Drosophila mimica. The sequence continues at coordinate 546,954 of JBAMBE010000312.1, read as the reverse complement.
AAAACTATTAACTGGTCGATTGGGTGGGAATATTAACAATTTAAACAATTTAGTTTACTTTGAAAAATCATAACATGGGTTATTTAAATGATATTTGTATATTTCGATGCCACAACTTTTGGAATGATTATAATATGATATAATAATTAACTATAGGATATTGTAGATCCCAGCTAGTTTCATAAAAGAACTTCTGCTTAAATACAAAAAATAAGAATGGTCAGAATTACGGACGGACACGGCTATATCGGCTCTGCTAACGATGCTGATCATCAATTTATATACTGATGTCAAGGATGTCTCGTTCAGTGCGTTACAAGCTGCGCAATAAATTCAATAATACCCTTTCAATATAAGTTCAATTTTCTGCATTATCGGGAAGCAAGCCACAATGTTCGATAACCCTCCATCGGACATTTGGATTTACTTAGCGACCCGCATCCGGTATCGTAAGTTGAATTAGACAGAATTATGGCATTACGCGCAATACGGAAAACAACCAAAAAAAATCAATTCAAAAATTAACTAAAAGCATGACGGAATTGGAATTTACATAAATATATCTCAATTTGTATTAGAAAAGCAAATGAGATCAAAACAAATACCAGCTGATAACAGATGGAAGGGAAACATCTTGCGGGCGTGGGGTCGTGGCGACCTCGAGTATTAAATAGTCATTGGAGTGCCATTTGAATTTGGTACTTCTAGCTCTAAAATTACAGGAGATATATATTGTTGAGATTTTGAGTGATCGTGCCTGAAAAATATTCCAAACAATCTTTGGAGGAGGTTCTAGTAATGTACCTTTCAACTTTGGTGACTCTCATTTTTTAAATTGTGTGATATATAATATGGTTGTATTGATACTTGGAGGCGGTTAGCTACCAAATTTAATGAGACTAGCTCAAAATCAAAAAGATAAAACCATTTCATAAATTGCTATTAAAACAAGAAAAATTAATGAAGCATAAATCCAACTAAGAACGAAATTCTGTTCAAATTAATTTATTATGCCCACAACCGCCGCTCCAGGAGCTTCGTCCCTAGAAATTTACAATGCGCATACCTTCAATAATTTGTAAGCTAGAGTCTCGAAATTTTGAAAGTATGTTACTCGCAATTCCCCCAAGAGATCGATAAAAAATGTTATGGACACGGCCACTCCAGCTACCAAAACCGATACACCAGTTGGTGAAACTAGATAACACCGCATATCTCACGACATTTTAAAGATAATGTCACCAAATTTGGAAGGTATATTACTATATTGCCTTCAAAATTTTGGGCCACGCTCACTCCCGCCCCCAAAAACCGATAAATGAACATATCTTACGCAATTTAAATGCTACAGTTACCAAACTTGGAAGGAAGATTATTAGGAACATTCTCTTTTATTTTTTTTTCCGCCACGCCCACTTCCGCCCCAAAATCTCGAAAATCTCATATCTTCCGTAATTTAAGAGATACAGCCAAACTTTGAAGAAGGGTTACTATCTTATATCTACCTCAAAATGAAGGACAAACTTGGATAGCATTTCTTGGCTGCACACAAATTATGGTATCATAGTATTTCACTGTCGGTTACGTTCGACTGCAACGTTCTCTCTTGTTTTTTTTTTTTTTTTTTTTTTTTGAAAAGGCAGCGATCGAGATAATGATAATGCAAATACGTAATTATTAAATAGTAAAAGCTTACCTGCCAGCCACAAAAGGCACGGTGAGAAAATGTGTGCGCTGTTGATTGTTTTGTTCTAGCTGAGCTTAGTTGACCTGAGCTGAGCTTTAAGCGCCGAGGCAGATTTTGTGCTTGTCGACGCCGGCTTCGCAGCTTGGCTTTGGCTTTTGCTGGTTTGTTATTGTTATTGTTATTGCGATTGTTATTATTATTATAATAATTGTATTTGCATCTGTTGCATGCGCTTGCTGGGACCTTTCGTTGTAATTATTGCTTCTGGTTTGCTCTTATTGCTCAGCAGTTGTCCGTCGATCCTTGTGTACATATTGTTGTTTGATTATAAGATAATTTGGCAAAACTGTTTTGGTTGATCTGTTGTAATGGTTTCTCGCGCTAAAGCTGTTGTAGCTAAAAATAACAAATTCTAGACACAATTATTAACAAGTGTAAAAAAAAAAACACAAATAAAAGCACAGCACAATAAAAAATAAGATTAACTCAAAACACACAATGACAAACAAAAAAGAGCTTATATTATTATTTGGTTTTCTTTGGTCTTGTTTCTAGTTACATTTAACCGTTCTGAATGGAACAACATTGCACTCAGACGTCGAAAAAAAAATACAACCGCGCAAGTCCAAACCTCGATTACAACTGAAGCGACGAAATGTCACCGTCGCAGACGCCGACGAGAAAATCCAAGTGGAGAGCGCGCCAAACTCGAAGTGAACAGAGTTGCCATCCATCAAAATGCGAGAAATGTTTCGGAATGTTTGGTGTTGTGTTCATTTGGCCGCTGGTATTCTCTGATATGTTTGCATTGACGTTCGCACCGCCAGTTAGTGCAACTCTATGATTACGTGTTCTTAAAATGTAATCAATTTAATTGCTACACCTACTCGGCACGTGCGTTAGACCTTGAATTATCCAGGCATCGCGAAGTTCTTGACAACTTTTTTTTTTGTTAGTTGCACCCATGGGAACTCTGTCAGATGGCTTGCAGCCCTGAAGACATTGTTTATCATATTTCAAATACAAGTTCAAACTGCTTAAATATTGAGCTTGCAAATCGTGTGCAATATTATTAAGTCTAATATATTGCGCAACGAACAAAAAAAAAAAAAAAAAAGAAAGAATAGGTGTCAGCACCTGCCGTAAGCGCATGCAGCAATTTAACTTGACATTAGCCTGAATTGGAAACACATTGCATGGCAAATTGATATTAATTTATGATCGGTATGCACTTTTTGCTAGCAAACTGTGGGCGAGAGTTACTTGATTCCACATGCCAGGCAATTTAAATTCGCGCACTTTGAACCTATTCAAGCATTCAGAGATGATAACCGGACAACTAACCGGTTAACCTTGAAACGGTAGTCGTCCACTGGCATTATCTAAGCGACTGATATTTGGGAGCGTTTTAAGCTAATTGTAAAACTAGAGAGTAAGTATTAAGCACGCCCTGATTAATTGACGACAAAATCGTCGTTAAAAGCCAAGCAAAGCAAACAAATAGTGCGCTCACAGGATGTGGCAGACAGACAGACGTGCATTTCGTAATTGGCATCGGTTTTCAGGGTCATAAGTATGGCACGCCCTTCAATTAACACTAAAACAAATATCAGATTAAGCCACAGCGCCATATCAAGGGTGCAGCAATTTTTGAAAATTGCGTCCGAAAGTTCATTACTGAGATTATTGGGTGAGAGATGATGTGTTTAGATCAGGCTGTCAAACCGAATCGAATTTATGTTCGATACTGGTCCGAAAAGTATACAAATTCTGGTATTTCTTCCAACTTTTTTATTGTATCCGCGAAAAGTACAAAAAATCGGATCTTTTTTTACGGTAAAAAAAAATGAAAAAATTATATCATAAAATAATGTAAATGTTACGTTCAGATTCTTATTTCATTTCTTAATTAAAATCGGTTAAGATGCGGTTCCGAGTCCAGTTTCGGTTTGTCACCTTGTCATTTATTTTTTTTTCATTTGTGAACTAAACTATGATAATAAGAAGAGTATTAAGACTACAAATATTAAAGAGCCGAATTGGTTGCTTAACCATTATTTATTGGCTTCTTCATTATCGGCAGCAGCTGCTGCAGCCGAATTGCTACTTGGTGGCATCGCCAGCGCTGAGACCTTTTTTGCTGTTCGCCTTGCTCTCTTTTTTGTCCTTCACCATCTTTCTGTACACCTCCAAGTCTTGAGTGAGCGATGGAACAAAGCTCTCAAAGTCCAGTTCGATGAGTGTTTGCAAAATATCCTTTACCGTAATGGTCCTGTGATTCTGCTTGTGCGCCATTGCCGTCGATGATGAAGTTATAAATATGACAAAAACAGAAGCGGCCTTTGCAATTGCGACACGCGCCTCCTTGCTTACATTGGAGCCAACGGGCAGGGCATCCTTGATCAAACGGGCAATCGCTGCGTTTGGCAAATTCAAGTCATCGATGCGTTCAACCATGTTGAAGTCTATATATTATTTTTATATTTGATGCTGTTGAACTGTGAATATTTGGCGCAAATGCGTGCGTTGTTATTCTTTCCCGCGTTAAGAACAGATGATTTCGTCAGTTGTTTTCAACAATGTTTTCAGCACTGTTTTCAGATCGAAAACAAAATTTCAGTCACGAAATTGTGGGTCCTGTTGTCTGCTGAGACAAAACAAAAAGTAATTAATTTTTTCACCTTTGCCTCATTGGTAAAATTAAAGTAATGATTAAAATAATTTTACCGGCACAATTTACAATTTCAATTTCGATGCACTTGCCACGCTCAACTGGTTTTGGGGTGGTTTGTCGATAGCCGCCGTCACAATATATCGAATTCATTATTTCGACACCGGCGAACAGCTGTTTACAAACTCCGCACAGGTTAACAGTGAATTAATAGCGTTGATTACATTTTTGCTGTCTCAAAAAAGATAAATATCGCTACTTATTTTACACCGTTTTTTTTATATGGAGCTCTTCATTATCGATAGCTTGTTCGTCTATTTATTTTGAAAGTTGGCAGAACTGCCTCTTTCTCCCGATAGACCGATAAGTTGTTACAAACAGCACATGTTTGTGATTCAAATTGTGGCAACCACAAATCACATAAAATGGGCGGACATCACAAAAAGAATTTGCGTGCCGAGAAAGCCAAAGTGAAATTGAAAGGGGCCAAGCTGCCCAAAGGCCTCAATGTGACCAAGACGGACTTTAAGGTGCGCAAAATTGAGATTCGCGCACAGCTCACGGAGTATTCGCAGTCAGCATCTAACGGCAGCCAGCGACAGCTGAATCTCAAAGAGATTCTTGCCCGCCTCAAGCATCACAATCTCAAGTTTCGCAGCGATGCCCTGCGCAATGTGCGCGATGCTGTCAAAGCCGGCCAGGCCGAACATCTCATTGGTCATCTAAATGAACTGCTCCAGGGCATTGCCGCTGGCGCATTGGACATGGAACGCGATGTACGTGTTGAATCATTCAAGACGCTCGACGTGCTCCTCGAAGCACTGCCATCGACGGCGATTGTGCCATTCTTTCACATCATTGCCGCCTATTTGCGCTGTGCAATGACCCACGTGCAGCCGGCCATTCAGGAGGATTCGCTCCAGCTACTCGACGTTCTGCTGCTCCGTGTGCCCGCCCGTCTGCTGGCGGAGCGCAGTGCCAGCACCATAATTGGCAACTTTATCGATATGATATCGCGCACACGGCACGACACGCAGCACACGAATCGGCTGCTCACAGTTCGTGTGGTGGGTGCCGGATCGGGTCAGTTGACAACGATTAAATGGCGCACCAAGGTTCTGTTGCGACTCCATCAAATCCTTGGCACACTGCTGCAGCAGCAGCAGCCGAGGAGTGATGCACGCCAGCCGCTAGCGCGTATCGTTCATTTTGATGCAAAGCGGCCACAATATTACAATGTGCTGCGTCCCCAGTTGGAGGACAAACGTGATCTGTATGCCATTGTGGGTGAGAATGCGCGGAGAGCCGATAATGAGCAGCTGCGCGGCTATGTGGAACAGCTGATGCCACTGCTCCATGACAATTGGATCGAGGTGCGACCACAACAGCAGCAGAAACAGAAGCAGCAACAGAAGCAGCAGCAGCAGCTCCTCAGTGCGGATGCGGCGGCCAGTTTGCACGTACTGCTGGACATTGTGGCGCAACTGTGCCAGCTGGTGCAACAGTATGAGACAATGCAACAAGATGCCACACACGAGCTGAGCATGTGGATGCGTTCCAATTATGCCAGCAGCTTTGTGCGCGTCTTCCTCAAGGAATGCGACTATCCCTATCAGCAGATACCATCCATCAGCGAGACGTCAACAACCCAGACGAAGAAGAAGACTAAGGCCAAGAACAAAAAGGAGCTGGCAACGGGCGGGGAACTGTGCATTGCTCAGAATTTGACGCTGGTGCAGCTCGTCTGTCATTTCTGGCCGCAGCCAGTTGGCGAGGAGGCGAGTGATGATTATGGCTGCCTGTTGCAGTATATGAATCAATGTCTGCGCCGCCTGCCCCAATTGTCAGCCGATGAGCAGCTGCGTCTGGTGGTCGCATTGCGTGCCCTACTCCTCGATAATGGATTGGCGCTGCTGCAGCTGCGTTCCCATCAAATGGGCTCGGTGATGCAGCAGTGCATCGAGAAGTATGTGGCCCAGGAGTATACCACACGCGAGGGTGTTGCGACCCGTATGCTGAATCTGTTGTGTCAGCTGGTGCAGCGCAGTGAATTATACCATGGCTATGGCGGCAAGGAACAGTTTGCCACATTTCTCGGCTATCTGCCCCAGCTGCTGCTCAAGTCAAGCGTCGCCGATGTTACCCTGACAGCGATGTCAACACTTTGCCGCCAGCAGAATGTCGTCTTTATGACGGCCCTGGCGGATACTGTCAGTGAGGTGCTCGGTAACCTGGAGCAGCTTCAGGTCACGGGTGACTCGGGCACAGATGAGAGCCGCTTCGAGCATCAGAAGCGCATCCTAAATCTATTCTACTATGCTCGACGCTGTGGCGATTCACACAAATTGCAATCAGCATTGCGCCAACTGGAGCAAAATGCATCCGAGCGAGTTTCCAGCTACTTCAAGTGCATGCTCAGCTACGATTAGGATTGGAGTAACCCCAAAAAAGAAAACAAATAAGAATGCTGTAGTCGGGGAAGCACAATCACAATCACAATGTACCCTGAATCCAGTTGTTAAATATATTCTAGTTTTATAACCAAGTTTCCCTTTGAATATTTTGCTCACACCCAAATGTAAGCATGCGTGGAAGCACTCTCATTTCTTATGGGCGGCACATGCATTGAGTATTAAAAAGGTAAGGAGACCAATATGCGAATTGATTTTGGACTATAACTTGGATGTTTTTTTTATCCAATACTGATGCATTTGATTTGGACAGTTGACTAAAAATATGTAAATTACTGTTAATTCATTAATTAGATTTGCCAAAGCGGAGTCAGTTATCGGTTGAACGATGTAAACTTGGCTATATCAACGCCGCTTTTGATCCTGACTGAAAATATATATAAACATAAGCCTTATGGGATTCATTATAGTCTTTTAATCCATTTAATGGGTTCAGGACGGTAAAATAATGTACAATAATAAAATATAGTTTAATTATTCTAAGAGATTAACAATAAAATATAAATTGCTTAACTTTGGTTTAAGTACATCTAGTAAATTTAAATTGCACGATTCCTCGTAAGAATTATTGAATTGCATTTTAAGAAAAGCACAAAAATCTTAGTCTTAAATCTTAAGATAAGCAGCTTAAAAACAAATATATAAAAAAAAAAATGTTAAGCAACAATCAGAACGGGAAAAATTAAATATTTGTGCAAAGTATTTATTTAAATGTAAAGCGATATGTAAGTTAACAAAATATACCTCGATTTAGTCACAAAACGAAATCGTACACTCAGAAAAAAATGCCCTGCATTTTAGAAATCGCCATGAAAACTTGAAAGTTTTTCGTTTTAAAAGTAATTTCAATATACTGGAAAACATTTTTCTAAAAATTAGAAGGGCATGCACTAAATCGAGAATATCAAAAATCTAGTGTTCCTTTTTAATATATTGCTATTGTTCAGAAATGAAAAAATTAAGCCCTTGATTTTAGGAAAATGTACACCGAGACTAAGAAAAGAAAGCCTTGATTTTTAGAAATATATTTTCTAAATAATACGGTGAGTTACACTTTGCTCCAAAACTATATTTCTAAATGTAGGTGAATTTTTGAGTACAGCACACATATTTATGCCAAATATTAAATTTCGATTTCCTAAGTTATATTTGAATTCCTGTCGCGGGCTTCTGTTATTTCAGTGGCTTGGGCTTAAACCGATCCAAGACGGAGCGAACAGGTTTCTCTTTTTTGCCCCTGGTCTGCTGCTGACCAGTGTTGCCATCGTCCTTCAGCTTGTGGTCTGCAATAACGCCCTTCTTCGCTTTACGCACCTCAGCAATGAAGTCCTACAGTATCGGAACAAAAGATTATTATTAACGATGTTTCGGCTTGGGATTGCAATTAATGTACGAAGATGTACCTTGCGCTGTAAATCCTTGACAATTTGCTTGTTGCGTGCCGCCTTTGCGGTGCCGCCACGCCCCTTCATTTTGTGGCGCGGATTAATGTTGACACGCGGCGGCTTCAAATGGAACAGCTGCCGCTTGGCATCGATCTTCTCCTGGAGCGTGGGCGCATCCACAGCAGTTATCTCATGCGGATCCAGGGTGATCAGTTCGGGCGGTATCTTTTCGAGCAATGCATGCACCTCATGCTCACGTCTCTGCTTTGACGTCTCATACGGATTATCCTCGAGCGCATCATAGTTAGGCTCACCGGCACCGGGCACCAGCAGCGAATGGAAACCGTTCGCCGTTGAGACACCCAACACATCCTCATAGGGACAGAAGCGCAAGCCATGGACAAAGGCATCACAACGCTGACGCAGATAGGGCAACTTATCCCTAAGGCCAGTGCCGCCGCCCTCCAGCATATCCGTATACGTCTCCAGATAGGTGCCCTGCGATAGTGCCAATACTCCCCGTTGCGATACATCCAGCTCGTTGGCGGGCAAACGTAGATGGAATGTTGCCAGCGGTGTATCGTTTAGATTTCGTATATCCCACACCTTGACCTTCCGATCCAGGCCAGCGGTGATCAAATGCATACCCTTTGGATCCACGGTGAGCGCCGTCATTGCCGTCGAATGGCAGAGCATCGTGGCCAGTGGCTCACGCACTTTGGGTGACCACATGGAGACGACACCCTTGCCGCCACCGATGCACAGTACACCATTGCTGGGATTGTGACGCATATGTCTTATATCACCCAATCGCGTATTGAAATTGCCAACGAGCTCACCAATTGACACATCCAGCCACGATACGTAGCCAGCTGTGTTGGCAGCAGCGAGCAAAAAATGATAGGGCAAAAAGTCCAAGCGATTGACACGCGTCAGCCGCTTGACACAGTGCAGCTCGGTGCCCTTTTTGTCATAGAAATAGACCCATTCCTTCTGTGCCACCGCATACATGGTGGGCACATGCAGCCACTGGACATCAGCAACGGTCTCCATCACATTGAATTCACAGTGCAGCTTCTTGGTTACCCAATCGAAGGCGGCGATATGACCACGTCCACCACCCAGCAATAAATGACGTCCGTTCTTTGTGTAACGCATCTTGTATGGCCCAAAATCCAGTTTGAGTGCAAAATGCTTGGCGGCCGATTGCAGATCAACGTTTGCAACAATCTCCTCCTGACGATATCCGGCTGTTGTCTCCCCCTCATCGGCCTCCAGCAGACCGGCTATCTCTTGGAGCAGTAGCTCTGTGCGTGCCGCCTGCTCGGTGGCATACTCCAAGTAGATTTCTTTGCGCTGTTGCTTCTCCTTGAAGTGGCGGGTTTTGACGCCGCGCGCATCGACGCCATCGCCACGTGAATATTTGTCCAACAGTTCCTTGGATATCATTGGCATTTTCGGTTTCACATTTTCGCTTGGTTTTGGCTTCTTTTTGTCGAACTTCTGCTTTTTGTAGTGTGACTGCATCTTAAGAAATTCACCTTTGAAATTTTGTTGACTCCGGCGTTTCAGTTTAACGGGTTGCGCGTTGTCATCTTCAGATTTGCCGGCTGCAACATCAAAGTAACGTGTTGGCGGCTTCTTGCGCCCTTTCGGCGCTGTCTTTGTCATCTTAAATTTTGTATTATTGAAGAACCAAAAAAAAAATATACGCACACTATTTCATACAACTAAACACAACAGAGCACAACGTGCTCGTGCTGTCCATTGATACTATTCAATGCTATCGTTATCGGTCTATCGGAATGGCAATATCTAGTAGTAGTATGTGAACTGCCAACCTGTTCAAAATGCGTGCCCCAAATCGATATAAAAGCAACCTTGGTAGATTTTAAAATTAAATTTAATTACAATTTCATTGTTAAGTACATAAAAAAAAAATATATATGTATATATATTTAGATATAATAAATTTATGTCTGCAATTAATACTAAAAGAGTATGCAATGAAAGCGCATCAAAATGCGTTTTGAACGATAAGACGCTTTCAAGACGCTTTCAACTAAATATAAGAATGCAGCTAAAAATTATTTTGGTACTTTCGTTGAGCATTCGTTAAACGAATAATATGAATGTTTTGATATAGAAGCCACATCAGTCTATATAGAATTGTTGTACGAAAATAAAGCATGTCCAAACATGAAACATGAAAACTAAATCGACAGATTAGAATTAGACTAAAATGTTAATAGACACGTCCATAAGGTAATGTGGTCGGATAGTAGGGCAACGGCATCAAAAACTTGCCACCGAAACGTGGCGCAGATTGTGCCGATTCGCTGCTAGATGAAAACATCGATGTACATATCTCGGCACGATGCAACCGACTGCTGCTATTCGATGTGCTGGTGGCGGTGCCAGCCAATCCCAATCCTAATCTCAATCCAGTGCACCGACCCTGCTGACGTCGACGTGTCCGAATCAGCGAAAAGATGGCCACAATCACAGCAATCAAAAAGATCGAGCCCAATATGCAAAAAGATATAGCCAGCTTCGAGATGGACAGGCACAGTGTGCCCTCGCCTGCCAATGGTCGTACATTCGGACCGTAATCTTCGACTGAATAATAAAAGAAACATTTATCGAATTAATTAACATACATATACATTTTATGGCATACATTTATCAAGGTATATCGGTATAGCGATCTTAAAAAAATGTTCTCAGCCAATCAAAAGTAAATTGAATCTCGCCATATATATTCATCAATTATGAATTTTCATATAGATTCTTAAAAATTATGAAAACCATAAAAATATGCTCAAAAAGATGGTCGAAACTATTACATAGACAAAAAAAAAAACGGCTTGTGAAAGTCGCATATTGTTTGGCGAACCGCCAAAATATATATTTAAATAATATAAAAGCTTTGTCTTGAGACAAATCACTTTATTCTATTATATGAATGCAACAATAACTTGATACAAACAATTGCAATTCAGTGTAGAAATCGGAATTAGATCCTAAAATCTGAATTGTTTTAAAGCCCAAATAGCGACTGACGTCGCAGACAGTTACGCTCGACTGGAACGATCTCACATAATATTTAAAGTTTCTTTATTGTACCAATACGTACCAGAAAGGTACCGCTAGCGTACCGTTAAAATTCGAGTATACCAAAGAGTAAAAATATATTGCTAACTGCACGAATTTTTATATTTTAAGTACCAGAATCGGAACCGTAGTCCAAATTCGTTTCGATAGAACACTCTGCCTACAATCGGTTTGAAACATACATGTATATATATATATATATACATATATATATATGTGGACATACATACCGCTACTCATGTTATAGCGGCGATCGTAGCGCAGACGATCCACTTCGATTTGTGGCGCTGTCACGGCCAGTGAATTGAACACCTCGATGCGCGCCAGGTGCTGATCTGCGTTCAGCTGCAGTTGCTGCTCGGCGAGGCGACAATTTAGCTGCAAGTTAAAGATTTCGTTAGTTAGTTGACACGACCAGACATATGTATTTACATACACTCAGGAAAAAACAAAATAGGTGCAATTCTTAAATAAATATATCTTAATATTAATAATAATATAACTAGCAAAAAACCTTAAAATGATATTTTTTTTATATATTTTTTTTATAAATTGTAGAAAATATACATTAAAATTAAAAAGGAAAAACTCTGATTATTAGATACATACTTTCCGAATAATAAGTTCGAGTTAGCCATGGCCCCAAAAGTATGCGATTTTTTCAGAGTGTATGTAAGTAAGTGTGTAGGAGATATACATATATACATACATACATACATATTTATTTGAGCACATCGCAGCACTTGGGCAATTGTTGCAAGTGCTTTTGGGCTGCAGTTCAGTGCATTTTAGTGCAATAACCACATTAATTAGCGGCGTCTTCCACACACACATACACGCACCACACACACATATATATATATTGTATATATACATATATATATATATATATATATATATATACGCTTCGTTGCACTCAAGAGGAAAATGCAAGCAACACTTTCGTTTTCATTGCAATAAATTAATATACAGCACAGCTCAATGTGGCCTGCTACTTAGCCAATTTAGCATATACATATATGTATATATATCTGTATAAATATATATATTTATATACTCACATTGGGGCACTTCCCTTTGCAGAGCTGAACGCCACAGCTGACGTGCAGGCGCTCGCGATCGGGAAACTTGAAGGCGGGAAATGTGGCCATAAACGTGCGCTCGACCAAATCTTCCTCATGCTGTTTCGACCAGCCCTCCTCGGCCGGCTTAAATCTGGTATGCAGCGCCGGCATCACCTAAGAAAGGTATAAAATATTAATAATAGCAATATTACGAGCTTTGTTAGCTTTATTGTTAAATAATAACACAAAGGTATTTCCATAACGTTATATTTCAATATTTGCAACGAGAGGGACAGAGACAGAGAGCGAAAGCGAACGCTGTTAACACTGTCAGCTACAGTTCAAATGCAATTAACATAGTGTGCAAATGTTATTGCAATTCAATCAATTAACATTACGTTACTTACATTAAGCCGCATTGGCCGCCAAATTTAAATGAATGATTTGTTGCTGCTGCTGCTGCCAACAACCAATGGGTGACTTTATTATATTCGAATTCCATTAAAATGGGTAGAAACGCTAGTGTGTAACAGCCAGGAGAAAGCATCTCTGGCCCAATGAAGGATATGTATTCCTCACCAGGATCAACTGTCCACAAACACGCGAATCTCAGTGACTTTAAGAGACTTCAAATTTAGAATATAAGTTTTCGTGTATCTCAGATCAAGTATATATCATTGTATCGATAACTGATTTCGTATTGTGAATATCAATACAAATCGATCACCGATTCAAATAGATGTATAATATATATCTCATTGTGTCCAAGAAAACTTGGTAAAATAAAATTTAAATATATTTAACAACTACAGGGTATTTCGTAGCGTGCTCACTCGCCTACAGCATTTGTTCTTGTTTTATTTATTTATTTATTCATCCTAGTGCTACAATTTTAATGCCTATACGTAATTGCGCTCGTCATGAAGTTAATTAAATACAACTAAGGTACACATATAAGTGAAAATATAACATTTGTATTTATATATAAATATATACAATAATATAAAAAATTCCATAATTATTATATGTTATCTCAAGAAACCGCATTAGTTACAAGTTTTAACATATAGGTCCCAAATTATATTCTCATACCCTTAAGCGATTTATTTTTAAAAACGAAAATAAGCTGACTGAATACAAGTGTTAAGATGATCCCAAAATGTTGCGTTCTTTCTAGTTTAGATAATTTGTCGAAATTGAAAGTACCATCTAAGGAAACATTAGAAACGAGCGACTAGTTTGGGGTAATTGTCCGCGAAGTGAACCAGTTTTTTTTTGACCCTTCCTTTTATTTTTATGTTTCTTTCTGTGAGTTTTTTTGTACGTGTTAGAAATATCAGCGCTGTTTATGAGTGGTTATACAATTTTTGGTTAATTGTTGCTGACTGACGACACCACACAAAACACCATTAATAGTGGCAGTGGCAGTGGCAATGACAATGACAGTGGCACCCCACACACTCTTCACACACACGTGCATTATTTGGGCACTTCCGTTACAAGCGGAGCAGAGCAACGGTAACAAAAGTCATCAGCCAAGTTCACGGACAGCAACAACAACTCTCAGTTAAGAAATATATGTACATGTGTATGTGTACGCGTATGTGTGTGTATATTATTAAATGTATGAAATTTCAGATGCATGTGATTTACATCTTGCCATTGTTGTTGAATGCCACTTGTGCTGTTGCATGCATACATGCATAAATAAGACATGAATGTGTGCATTTTTGCATGTTAATATGTATGTATGCACACATTACAGACGTTGATTAGATGTCGCTACCTGGTTTCAATTTACATGGCCCTTCAGCACGTGTTTTGCTGCGTGCCGTGTGAGAAATTTTAAACAATTACAACAAATATACATATGTATGTAAACAATCAAATTTGCTGCGGAAGTTCAAATGAGTTCAAATATCGTACACATTACTGCAGACACTTCACTCATTATTTATTTATTAACATTTATTTCAAACATCTTGCTTTTGTGTGTGTGAGCCTTGATGCAATCTCCCTCTCTCTTTTTATTTGCCTGTTCTCACCTTTAGTGTGAATTTATGCCTGTCTTCGTCTTCTAGCACAGCTGCATTAACATCATAACAGACAAACAGATCTGAATGTTGGTTTTGTGGGTCATATTCTGATTAGAAATTGTTACGCAGCAGCAGCAGCAGAATTTTTCACTTTTCAGCACTGAGCTCGCTGGCTGACCTAGAAGCTTTTTAAGTCAAATAAATAATCCAAGTTAGCGTGCATAAATTATTTGCAAGCAACAATAAAACTAAACGCAAAAGAAACAGAAAATGTGCTGAAACGGAAGGCAATGCCATCGCCACAAAGGGGACGCACGGTGGTGATGGTGGGGAGGGGCTGATGGGTTGACGAACAATAAAACAAACATAAAATGCAAATGTTTTGTTGTCTTTGCGCTGGTGTCCGTTAAATAAAAATAAAAATTAAGCCGTGAGATTTTTCTTGCTAGCGCACCCCACAATGGCCAACAGCAGACAACAACAACAAAAACAACAGAAGCAGCAGAAGATTTGTCTGACCCATTTTCTTGCATGACATGTGCACAAAGCTGCGACGGAGATGGCAACGACTAAATGCAAATGATTTTTTTTGTTTTTTTTTTTTAGCTTGGCATTGCCATTGCCGGTGTTGCTGGAGTTGTTGTTGTTGCGGTGACTGCTGGAACCATGTCAAAATGTTAAACGCTAAATATTTCTATGTATTTCACTGTTGGCTAATTGTTGTGACCTCCTAATTTACTCAAGAAGAACTGAAGAACTGTTGGTGGGCAGTCGCAGAAGCAGTTGCTTTTAATGGCTGCTAAGCTGCTTGGCTGGGCAGCGCCAGCAAACAGCAACAGCAACAACAATAACAAAACGCAAGCGCAAACGTAAACTGTTCTAACGATGCGCGCGTAATTACGACTAACAGTTTTGAGTTTTGACTCGCTGCCGCTGCCGCTGCCGCTGCTACTGCTACCGCTGACGTCAATTCTGAGTGTTGTAATAACCGTTATAATTAATGATGCGTTAGCGCTTTAAGCATTGCACAACACCAATTACAACAAGAACAGGTGCAGGACCAGCGTTGCCAACATGTTTAGAAATTTTGCACATGTCTCCAAGTTTGGAATGCTTTTACTTTCGCAGCAGATTTAATAAAAATGAAAGTCTATTGGCAAAAAACAAAAAACAAAGATTCATCGATAAATACCTTAAAATTATGATTAATTATTGATATGGTGGGTATATGGTGGAAGCCTTAACGGTAAACGATCGCTCGCAAGTTATGCAAAATTGATGGAACTTGACTAATTGACACACCTGCTCGTCAATGGGACAGCCGCGAGCGTCAAGCAGCTGCTGCGTCGACTCGCCCAAGCCATCGAGTGCCGCACAGTCGACGACGCGCACTCCAATCGTTCCAGGCACAATGGCACGCACCGTTAACGTGGTCGCCACGCCCACCTCCACAGATCCAGAGCCATTAGGGCCACCCAATTCCAGCCAAATGCGAACACGCGGCGTATCCATCCTTTGCCCCGATCCATTTGCCGTTCCTGATGCGGATGCCGATGCGGATGAGGATGCTGAGGCAACAACAGCCAAGGCTCGCATTCGTGCATTCCTACAGAAGATTTAGGACTAGCTTTAGCATTTCATTCATTTCTCAGACTCATTTTTGTGGGTCTAATGAAATTTTCTGTTTCTAGCGTGTATATAATCTTCAACTCAAATAAATAAAAATATGGCTAATTTAATGTTACTTAATTATCACCGCTTTGTTCCTTAATCTATCCTCTAATGGATCTGCTCCAAATTTTTTAGATTACTTTTCACTATGCTTAATAATGTGCCAATTCCCCAATCTGGTCGCTGAAATGTGCAAAATCCCATCTGAAATCTCCCTAGTCAAAACACTTTCTGGACAGTCCAAAAAATTGCTAATTTTCGTTTTTTAAAATTGCAAAACTAATTAAATAATTTAATCTTGTTAATTTAAATGTTAAGTAGTTTAAAGAAATCCATTTAATAGTAGAAAAATAAGAAACTAATTAAAAGTCAATAATGCATACAATGCATTTTTCGCAAAAGAATTTAGAAAATATGAATTTTTTTTGTCAAAACACTTTCTGGACAACTGTATATAATAAATAAATAAATGTTAAAGCATCTGTTTCATTTCCAACAGGTTCTGGAGTTTAAATATAAAATTAAATATTCTAAAAAAAAAAAAAAAGTGGTTTTGGTCTGAGCCACTTTTAGTTCTTTAGAAAGAACTCTAATAACTGGCTTAGTCTAATAACGTACCGATCTCGTCCATTTAGGGGCAGTGGCATTCCCATCGCCTTGGCGGGCAGTTGACAGCGGACCGTGCGCAAAATATCGGTGCTCTGGCGAAGTTTCTGTTCCATTTGCAGCATGATGCGAACGGTGTATTCCATGCCGCCATCTGGTAGCGGCTCGGCGCGGACACCACAGCCCGAGGTGGGTACACGCAGCGCGATGTGTGCGTCAGCATCAGCGTGTCCACGTGCCCGACACTCCAGCGGAAAGTCTTTGGCATAGAGTAATCCCCGGAATGTTCGACTCAACGTTAACTGCATGTCAAACAGGTCACGCGTGCAATTCACCTGTAGTTTCTCGATATGCATCGTACTCTCGCCGCCAGCACCAGCAGCAGCTGGTGATGATGATGATGGTGTACCCAATGCCGATGCAGATGCGACTGTTACTAGGAATACGCCCAGGCCGAATGCCGTTCTGGTTGCCCAGCCAGCATGACACACAAATTGCGGCAGCAACAGTTGTCGATGCATCTGCAAGAACATGTTTCCGATTTTCCAATTTCCCGTTTCCCTAGCAGCACTGGCAAACTGGCAACCGCAAAATGATGCCACTTGGTCGTGTTGCCGTTTGCCAACACCTGCTGCTATCGTTGTTGCACTTGCTGTTGCAAGTTGCAGTTGGTGTTGTTGTTGTTGCTTCGAGTTGGCTTCGGCTTGTTCTTAATTGGTCTGGTCTTGAGAATCTGGTATCGTCTTCTTTTCCCTCCTCCACCACCTCCTCCTCTTCCTCCTCGTCCTCTTCTTATTCTTCTTCTTCTTCTTCTTCTTTGTTGTCTATGACACTGTCTAAGCCTACGAAAACTGAAATTCAAATTGTATAGATTTATGCATTGAGACAGAGATAACTACGATTTTGTTTTATTATTTATTTGTCTGCTCCCATATAATTAATCGATCTTCCATTGAAATTGAATATTTTGTGTAACTTCTAAAATGTTTGTAAGCCTAAAAACAATACAAGGATATAAGGAAATAAGTTCACCAAAAGATACCCCTCCTGAATAAAGTCGTTAAAAGTGCATGACGGAAAATATCACTTTTGACTACAAATCTCAGTTTGTATTTTTATCAACAAAAATTTTACTATTATTTCGTTGTAAACAACATAATTCCTTTCGAATTCACTTTATTTAAGTTTTTGAGACACTGTATATATATATATATATATATAGTACTCAGACTAAAAACTAAGTCCAAACTTTATTTGTGACTGAAAAAAAAGGAATTAAAGAAAAAAAAATGTACAAACTTGTGTGCAAATTAAGGTCACTGAACACCAATCACTGATCCCTTCTCATCGATCACCAATCACTAGTCGCTTGTCACTGATCACCGATCACCGTGTGGCAGATGAGAAAAGCCCACTGGCCACTGCGTAATATCGAAATGACCAAATAAATAAATAAATAAATAATTGAAAAGAAAAGCGGGTCAAGTTTGCATTTGTCCGATTTGTCAAATCAAATAAGCCAAAGATATTGCAGCAAAAGTAAATACGTTAAGGGCAAATAAAACCAAAACTAAAACTTAAATCAACACCAACAAAATGTGTTTGCTTCTTTGCGCAATCCTATTTGATTTTAGTTGTTGTCGCTTGTCTGTTTGTTTGTTTATTGCTGTTGTTGTTATTGTTGTGCGATCGCCTCCCAGTTGAAGATGAGCCACATTAAGTTGCTGTTTGATGCCGATGTTGTTATTATTATTGTAATCAGCACAATTAGGCATACAACTTTGAAAGTAAAAACCTTTCAGTAAAAGGCTTGCACAATGTCAAATCCAATCAGTTGTCAAAAACATTCGTTTTACCTTGACCAAAAAAAAATAAAAATAATAATAATAATAACAATAAACTAAATAAATAAGAAGACAAAAAGAAACACTCTGAATATCCTTTTGTTTACTTTGCTTTTACTTTAACTTTTCAACATTTGTTTGTTTTTGTTAGCACTTTTTACACAATTTATTTTACATATGGCACTATGGAAATATAGGGAAAAATGCTTACACAATCTCGCATCAATTACAAAATCTTCTATTAGCGTTGCAAAAAATCGCATAAAAAATAAAAACCGCAAATTTGAAATATTTAACTAACGGTAGTTAAGCATGCGCGCGCTTCACACGATGCAATGCAAAGCGAGTAGCTAAACGTAAATAAAACACACAACACGGCAACACAGTGAAAAAAAAAAGAAGATAATAACGTATCCACGGGCGGCAGCAAAACTCAAACATAAGCGCACGCTAGCAAGTGTGCGAATCAAATAAGCCGCCACAAGCGACAGCGAAATGCAGTGTGTGGAATTGTTTGAGGCCAAGAAGTTGGCTAACCGCTACCCCAAGACGAACTTGATGAAGCCAACAGAAAGAAGAAGACCGCACGAACGAACGAACGAACGGTTGTGGCTCTATGCATGTGCCTTGATTTGAGCGCCAAATCAAATTTCTGGACAGTGCTGCCAACTTGCTGTTTTTAAATTCGATAGTATTTAACATCACATGACTTTTAACAGATTTTATGCTTCGGCTGTTTATTACTTTTTCAAAATAATTAAATATTATATAGGCTTATGGAATTTTAGTAATATTTTATATATATAATAAGATCGGCAAAATTTTCTTAACCGAACCCTCCACGAGGGTGCCGACTGGAAATATCATTACAGTGGTCTGAATAAGACTGATGCTAGCTAAGATCTGCTCCCTGAACCTCTGACCTGCTCTTGGCAAAGGGGCTTATCATAGTTGAGGTAGGGCCGGACTGAGGTGTATGCGACCCGTGCCGAAAGTCAGCCTGGCTGGGGGCCCGAAAAATAGCCCAGTCGCTTACGGAACATATCGGATACCTGGCGACCTCCGATATTATATAGCCTTAGCTGCACATCGCGGATCTCTAATTAATTTAAAAAATTCAGAGTCCGGCACTCTTTTAAAACCGGAATGGAGAAATCCAAGAAAACCAGCAGTGCAAGAATGGCGGGAGGTGAAACCAACACGCACGACTCCAAAGAGGTGAGGCATGCCTTTAGTGCAGCTAAGCCCGTAGAAGGAGTTGGTGTGTGACCTGCCTACCACCAGCACCCAGGCCCAGAAACATTCATATGTTGAGCGCAAAAAGGCGGCCAACATTTTAAGAAGGCAGAATGCAAACGGGGGGGCCAATCCACCAGCTGAATGGCTGAATAAGGTGGAATGGGCCAAACGCGTTTTGCCTGACTTCGATATAAATATGTGAAAACCAGCGCAAAGCCAGACGAAGAGGCACCGCTCACAGAAGGTACCCGGACCAGTGGCCAAGAGAGCCAGGGTCCAACCAGGATGATCCTTCGCCGAGATTGCCAAGGAGAGAATCCTAATAGGTATTCTCGACAGAGGTAATCCGGAGGGAAGGACTCCCTGTAACCAATGGAAGTGGATGCAGGGGGCCTTGACGGTCTGCTGCCTCTCACAAATTAGAAATGCCCCAGGACCACCGCCATTCTGCGAAGACGCGGGGTTGTACCAAGGGAGTATTAAAATAATAGCCTGCGACAACGAGCACTCCGTCAAAGTAAAGCGTTCGAGAGGTGTATAAAGGGGCCAAACTAGTCGCAGTCGACTGGCACGAGGTCCGCAGCAGACCTAGAGTACGAGTGTGGGTGCCGCCGGCTATGAAACAGCCGGAACAGGTTCTCGAAATGTTGCAGATCTGCAACCCATCACAACCAGATCTGCAACAAATCACTGGAGGTTGACGCCGGTTTGGTGGGACTGATCAATCAATTGCTTACACGCAGAATTGTGACGTCTACACTGGGATCCAGATACGTCAGCAGAGGAACGCCCCAAGAGGGAGTCCTATCACCTCTCCTATGGAACCTAGCGGTTAATAAACTGCTGCGGGACATGGAGGGGGGTGGCTGCCAGACCGTCGCCTATGCGGACGATGTTGCTGTTATTTTCAGAGGAAAGTACCCACAAACCCTGTGACCTAATGATAGGGAAATTAAAAATACTGTCATCATGGGCAAATAGTTGTGGTCTTAGTGTCAACCCCACAAAAACTGAACTAGTGCTCTTCACAAGGAAATACACAATTCCTTCCCTCGTCCCTCCAAGACTGAATAATACAACCCTTTCCTTTAAATCCAGTGTCAGCTTTTTAGGTTTGACACTGGACAGGAAACTGGATTGGAACCTTAACACTCCGATAAAGGCTCGGAAGGCAACCGTAGCCCTTTTCACTTGTAGGAAATCAGAAGGGGTATGTCCCCAAACATTGTCCGATGGATGTATTTATCCATTATTAGGCCCCAAAAAGCAAACCACTCTAAACCAACTTAATAAGGTTCAGCGGATGGCTGTACTATGTATCTCAGGAGCGCTTCGCTCCACTCCAAATGAGACACTAAACGTCAACTGTAATCGTATTGCTCGCCAAACCTGGCCCAATTTCAATAGTAAGCGCAGTAGAGAACTGTCCTACTTAAATCGCAGTAATTGTTCCGCTGTTATCCGGGCAATTACTGGTCACTAGTTAGTGGGCTCTCACGCCTGTAGTCTTCATATCCCACACAACGATTTCTGCAGGAGCTGCAGAGCCGAGGAGGAGGTGGAATCTCCGGAACACTTCTCTGCCCAACTCTAGCAAAAAGACGGTTCACCTTCTTGGGAAGTCACTTCCTATCCGGCTTAACACAGCTGGCGCACACAAGACCATCCAGAATTGCAAAATTAATAAATGCAACTGGTTGGTTCAATTGATTTAATTTACCACAAGTTTCTCGGAGCAGGACTTAGATCCACGGCACCGCAAGGGGCCCAAAATTTCAGGTCAGAACCGTCTAACCTACCTACCTAATATACAGTTGCTCAAAGCGAGCGTTAAGCAGCGACAAGCAAAAAATTTAATTGCTTGCCATAAACTCATTATTTATTATTTTTCAAAAATTCCAATGACCAATGGCAGGTACATATATGAACCACCGAAATGAATATATGACCCTAATAAACGGGAATTTCCACACCCGTTAGGTCGGGTTATGTAAGAAGTTTTTGGGTCAAACCCTTGGTCAACAGTTACATTGTAGACACCTGGGTGCCATGAAACCCGGATTTTTTTACCTAAAGTTAAATTTTTTCGGTATAAATAGACCAATTCTTCGTAGTCAGTTTAGTTTTTTCCTGCATTTCGGGAGCAACAAGCCAACAAGGAGCATGGGCAAACGGACTACTATTGATCAACGGAAAATCATCCTGGAATACTTAAAAATCGGATATTCATATCGCCAAATAGCTAAAATCGTCAATCTAAACACCTCAACTGTATTCAACATCATTTGGAGTTTCGTGGACGAAAATTGGACAGAGGACAAGGGCGGAATGGCACCAAACCCGATTTTCACCGAGCAGGATGAGCCGAGGATCATCAAGATTTCAAGGGGAAATCGTAAGCTATCGGCTTAAGAACTGACTCAATAGGCGCAGGATGAAATTAGGAAAAAGTTCAGTATGGGAACTGTGCTCCAAGTTCTGCGCAACCTTGACTTTGATTCCCGAGAACCACGGAAAACGAAATTTACAAGCGCAGAAAATATAGGGTCTGGGATGACGTTCGTCAAAATCCACTTGGACAAGTATTTGGAATCTGGAACACAGTCATATTTGAATATGAGTACAAATTCAACATTTGTTGCCAGGACGGATGGAATTATATGTGGCGACAGTCCAATACTGAGCTGAGCACGGCGGAGGAAGTGTAATGGTATGGGCATGTATCTCGGCAGCCGGTGGCGGAAATTTTGTGATTATTGAAACAACAATGGACAGGAATGTGTACTTCGATATGCTAAAGGAAAATTTACTCCAAAGTGCTGAGAAGCTCGAATCCGGCGCACTTTCCGGTTCTACCAGGACAAAGACCCCAAGCATAAGTCCGGAATAGTACAGCTCTGGCTTATCTGGAACTGCCCCCACGTGATAATTCCACCGGCCCAGTCTCCAGACGTAAATGTTATTGAAAATTTGTGGGCTCTGCTGGAAAATAACATCTGGAAATACAAGATATCCAGCAAACAGGATCTCAAGACTGCTCTGCTGGAGGAGTGGAACAAGATCAGCCCAGAAACTACCCGGAAGCTGGTATCTTCCAAGAAAAATAGGTTAAGCGAAGTTGTTAAGGCTAAAGGATATCATACTAAGTATTAACATCCTTATTTAAGCTTTTATACGCCAAATTTTTAACTTTTCTTAAGACTGCTTAACGTGGCTTTGACCTGTATTTTGGATAGGTTTTCAGTTTTTGACTCATTTTAATTAATTAATTAATATTTTAATAAAAACTAAAGTTTCTTTTTGAAATGTGATATAACATTAAACAAATTAGCATTTAAATATTTTGAATTTGTTTCCTTGTTTAAACTTCATAGCACTTTAAATTTGTTGCTTGTCGCTGCTTAACGCTCGCTTTGAGCAACTGTATAATTTGCTTATTAATATTTTTACCTAACACAGCAACCACTGCTCAAATATTATTTTAAATTGCTAAGACTGAAGGCAACTGCGAATTAGAAACAGCAGTTCATCATATCGGAATCATACAACACAATCGACCGCCCTCCACTGTCTATCGGCAGATGTGACACCAGCATACCAGTTTTTAGAGTTGTACTTTGTTGCTCATTCCAAAAAAGCAGTTCAATCCTTTGCTTTAGCACGATTTCGTTTGTTTAGCTTGATTATGTTAGTTTATAATTAATTATTTAATAAAATAATGAATTAATTAATTAATTATCGGAGACTTAGTTAATCCGTTCAGCTGTTTGAGATGTGCGTGAGAAGTAGTTCAATTGAACAAGCTCAGAACGATTGGAGACAACTCTAGCAGTTTTCATTTCTAGTCGCCAATGCCACACGATAAATGCAAGCGCCCAAATAGTTATTGAAAACAACGACAATTGCAAACACAGTC
Source organism: Drosophila mimica (assembly GCA_037043585.1). Classification (NCBI taxonomy): domain Eukaryota; kingdom Metazoa; phylum Arthropoda; class Insecta; order Diptera; family Drosophilidae; genus Drosophila; species Drosophila mimica. The sequence continues at coordinate 523,250 of JBAMBE010000312.1, read as the reverse complement.
TAATAGACATAATCGTCGCCATGTCCGAAATAATTGAATTCGCGCTGCCAATAAAAACCGAATACGACAATGAATACAATAACAATGGCGAAGAGGAAGAGGATGCTGACTGCAGCAATCAGTTTGTGATTCTGGATGGACTCGATGTGGGACGCGAATATAAATACGAAGATTTCCCGTTGACCAAGAACGAAGGTGAAAACGACGAGGAGCTCGAAAAAACACAGTTGCATCAACAGCTCTTAATTTGCCCTGAAATCCAGCAGGCAATGATGCGAGTACCTAATACCGGGTATACGCAGACGGAACAGCTGTCCGACGAACTGTACGAACTCGTTAAAGAAGAGGAGCAGGTGATGATCAATGATACGTACGAATACGAATACACAGAATACGAGGAGCAATATGAACACCAGGAGCAACAGTATGAGCAATATGAGGATGAGGCGGAACCGGAACAAGATGACTTTCAATATATTGAAACGCAGCACACAGAAACCGAAGCCGAAACAGAAACAGAATCCAGACCAATGGACACCCGAGTGGACGCTGTGACCATACTGCATAATAATAAACCGTCGCCGAACAGCGCCCAACAGAGTACAACACATCCGCTGGCTGTGGATGGAAGCGATGCGTTCATGGAATGCTTCGATGCAGCTGCTACGGAAATAGGCAGCACCGAGGAACCGGCCAAGCCCAGTGAAAAGATGTTGGATCAGTTTAAGGGACCACGTCGCTATCAGCTATACGATGAGCTGATCGCAACGATTGTCGACTTCGATGAGGATGGCACACCCATTGTCGAGTTCCGCATGATTGCCAACACACTGGAGGAGAAGCTGCCGATCGAGTGTGGCATCTGTCCGGATGTTATGCACAAATCCAAACTGGCCAAACATCAGCGGACACATCTGGTACCGGGTACCAATCGCTATGCGTGCATCTATTGCGCCGAAACGTATCGGGATTGTAAATATCTGGCGGGACATGCCCGTCGTCACATGGGCATCCGGCCGTATGTTTGTGAGCCGTGCAAATTGTATTTCTCCACCAAGCAGGATCTGCGTGTGCACAATCAGCGACGGCATCTGAAGAAGGAGCACGTCTGCGAGATGTGCGGCAAGACGTTCGCCCAGAATACCCAGCTGAAGCGGCATCGCGAGGCGACGCACGAGAAAAAGCGACGATTCCAGTGCATCCACTGCCAGAAGGCTTACTACAAGAACTTCTCGCTTCAGGAGCACATACGCAACGTCCATATGGGCAAGCGGCGGATGTTAAAGTGTCCGTTCTGTGGCATGCAGTGCCGTGATGCCCACAAAATGGCCAGGCATCGCAAGGAGATGCATCTGAATCAGGATACGTATGTGTGCCATCTGTGCCAGGAGGAGTTCACCGATATTAACTATTTCGATGCGCACAAACGTTCCATACAGTGTCGCAGCAATACACGACGTCTGGTCACCGATGATCCGAGTAATCCACACAATGTCGATGGCATTTTCAGTGCCGATGCTGGCGATGTTGATGGCGATGGCGATGAGCTCGCTGACATGCTCGACGAGGAATTTGATGAGGATGCCGGGCTTCTGGTCGAGGCTAACGATGCCGTTGATGGTTATACGGATGCCGATGCTGCTGCCGAGGCGGATGTGGATGCGGATGCCGATGTCGCTGCCGAGGCGGATGTGGATGCGGATGATGAACAGCTACAGATGCACAATAATCAAGCAGGCATATATGAAACAACTGCCGATAGATTTCTGCACGAGCACGTGGATTCCGATGAACAGCATCATCAGCAACAGCAGCACTACGATCAAAATACCTACGAGGATGAGAGCATGCTCGTGGAGCAGGTGAACGAAGAAGACGACGACGAACAGTTTTTGGTACAGCTGGAGCAGCAGTCTTATCAACAGCAGCATCATCATCAGCAGCAGCCCCTTGCTGAACAGTATAATGACGATGAGCTGATTTACGAAATCACACTGGAGACTGAGGATAACTGAGCTTTTGAGCCTTCAATTTTATTTCGCACCTCGCCCTCCCCAAAATCTCCGCTCCCAATTTCCTGAAACTTATCGTGTTTCACAAACAAAATGTAAATACATAGTAAATACATAAATGTTCTTTGTAAGCAATTTCATAAGACTGTGTATTTATACATCAAATCATCAATAAAGCGTGTTTTTTTTTCAAATACTTATTTAAAACAGATTTGCAATTTGTGGGACCAAAAAAGTAAATAAAAATACAAATGCAACCCAGGAGCACAGAGCTGTATTCGCTGCTGCCATCAGAGTCAAATGCAACTCGGACATGGCTGGATTTGTGTAGTGATGACATCACCATTATTATCAACAGTCCCCACATACACACACAAACACAGAGCGTGTAGTGTTGTAAAGCATTTTGCATTTGCGTTCTTTACCAATAACAAACACAAATGTTAACCTATAACATATGCATATATATGTATGTATATACAGAAATGTAATATATAAAAATGACATCAACGTGTAACGTTGAATTTAGTATTGGGCGTGCTTGTGTGAGCGAGATAGCAATCGCATTTATTGTTCCCTCTGTAATTTGTATGGAAAGAAATGGTTACCCCAATTAGCAGCTGGTATCGAATTCAAAGCATCGTTGTAAACAAAAACTAAATCAAAACAAATAATAAAACCATTGTTTTCACACCTTAAAACGCAAAAGATGAGGCAAGTAAGCGGACAGCTCCATGGTAATGGTGACATGGCAACGATGATATCGAGCAAACCCACAATCATCAAAGTTGGCAGAGGTAAACAAAAATCATTGAAAATCAAAAATAATACATTTCATTTGGCTAACGAAAGTCTTACACAAATAATATATACAAATATATGTATTTATACATATATGTATATATGTAATTTGAATTCATCAGATAGCATACGATGGAGAACGATAACAAGGAGGACTATTACAAGGAGGGCGATTATATGGAGGACGATGAGGTCGAGAAGGAGAATAACGCCAACACAGAGATTGAATCCGATTCGGTTTTAGCTGTTGACACAGAATCGGAACACAATGCTGATGATGGCGCCGCTGAGCCCGATAGCTGGGAATCGTATCGGGCACGCATCGATTCATTAATTGCCAACGAGAAATGCGACAAATCGGTACGGAAGCTGGACGAACGCCTCCAGAATGTGGCTTATCGAACGCGTCGCGTTTATCGCGATGCGCCCAAAGCATTTGCTGAACTTTCGATCGATCAACTGGGCAAAATCGATCATCAGCTGGAAATGTCGAGCACACGTCTCGACCAGTTGGTGCGCTTCGGCAATCATCTGGTCACCAATATACGTGTGGCAAACGAGCGACGCGAACTGGATCGTCGGATGTTGGAGACTTTAAAGCAGCAGAACATAACGCAGAATCTCGACGGCGAGAACGTGGAGTCAATGGCCAAATTTGAGGATATTAAAGATCGCTGGACCGAGCTGGATGAGATAAACGAACCGATGCTGCTGTGGGATCAAATCGAGGATCAAAAGAAACGCATTGCCCAGATTATGGAGCGCAAGGATGAGATGATAAATGCCTGTCAAATGGAAATTGATCGCATGAATGCCAAATATGAATTCGATCGCCAGCGACAGGCAGCCGATCTCTGTTGTCTCGTCGAGCGCATCGACAATCAAGTGGAAACGCTCAAGGAGGCCTATAAGCATCATTTGCAATTGCTGCGCAATACGGTCGAGGATGAGCGTCAGACGTTTTCGTTGACCGCGGAGGAGAAGTGGCGGAGCTTCTTCAATGCCCTCAAGACGAACGTTGATGAGAAGTCGATTCTGATGCGTGGTCGGCAAGAGTTCTATGCACAGCAGACGCGACAGCTGCAGGAGTACCAAGATGAGCTGATCAAACAGACGCGCGTCCGTTTGGAGAAGGAATGCGGCCGGTTGGAGTTGGAGCTGCGACGAACACGTGACAATGTGCAGATGAACTCGGAGAAGTTGGACTACAACTATCTGGTGTTGCAGCGACGCAATGAGGAGAATACAATCATTAGCAATCAGCAGAAGCGACGCGTTACCCGCTTGTATGAGGCGGTGGCACGCACTCGACGCAACTTTAAGGAGGTGCTGCACAGTGGCCAGCGCAACATTGCGAAGCTGACTCAGGATATTCAGGCGCTGCATACCAGCATCACCGATATGGAAAGGAAGTCGTTCAACACACGTCAAATCAATAACAACAAATTTAATCGGATGTGGAATATCAACTATGAGGAGATCACGCTGCTCTTGCAGCGTATCTTAAACATCGATCGCACACTGCACGAGCAGCAGCTGGTGATGCCATGGCAGAAGCCCAACATTAATATCGAGAACATCAATAAGCCGGCAAAAAAGCGACAGGTGATCAACACCATGGAACAGATTGAGCGTCGATTTGGTCGTTTGCCAAAGCAATATGGCGGATCTGGATGCAGTGAGACACCTAGTGCTAAGAAGCAACATGGTCCGTTGAGGGAACTGCCCCCGGAATCGGCAAGTCTCATGCGCAACATATTGCGTAAGATGGCCGATCGTGGTGGATTCCTAATTGAGGAGCGACTGCTGCGAATCCTTAAACCCTATACGGAAATGGAGCAGACATTGGTGCGCATCGATAATATATTTTCCGCATTGCGCATACACAATTTTGATCATATCGTGGAGCTGACAAAGATTTTTGAGCCATACACCTATTGTCCCAATTGTCAGCCCGAAGGCTTGAGTCCGGCCAAGTGTGCAGAGGTCTTCCTCAAGGAGGAGCACGATAAGACCCCAAAACAGACGCACGATGCCCAGGCGGATCAAACGGCATTGCAAGTCCCTGCTGACAGGATCTCATTGCTGGTCAGGGGATCCGAAGACCGTGCTATTGGCTGCTCAAATCATTATTTGGTCATGGAACCGGCGATGGTGCTGCATGCGATGAACCTTTATACGAATCGAAAGTTCAAGGGAATCTATGGCTTCAAACCGAAGCGCAGTGTCGAGGTCGAAATGATTCAGTTCGAGGAGGAGGAAATTGAAAAATTCTGGCGTCAATTTACCAACATCTTTCCCGACTCCAAGACGAACTTGTGGAAGACGCTGGAGCATGGACTCAATCATTATGTCGATGTGCTCAAGATGCGCGTCCAATACGATGCCGATGTTATCTTTCTGCGTCGCCAAAATCGCGAATTGCGGCATCTTTTGCAAAAGTTCAAGGTTTAATTGCTGATTGCGATTCCACAATCCAGTCCATATTTCGAATACTTCAGATATAAATTCAATTGTATGCAACAGTTACTTCTATACTTAACATACCAGTTCATATATATATATATATATATATATATATATTATATTCTAACTGTTGAATATAACGGGCTTATCAAAGATGTGAAACTCTGTTCAAATAAGACAACATCCATTTCCGCATCATCTGTTAGTTCATATATAAAATTTATCTAAATCACATTTTGGGAAAAAATTAGATGGTATTTTAATGGCTATTTTAATGCTCTGCCGATGCAGATTATGGAGTCGATAGACGAGGTCAAGGGTAGCCAGAAATGGCATTTGACCATGGGCTACTTTTCGTTTCAAATAAATTGTAATTAATCACATTTGAAGCCATCCATTCATGGATTTTATTTGAGAAATGAAATAAAATGCTCTGAAAACCTTGTAAGCTAATTAAAATTCTGTCGTGTATTTTTCGAACTGCGAAGTGCGTTAAATAATTTCAATTTAAAATGCATGTAATTAAATATAATAATCTTGAAAACAAATATATATGTATTTTGTATTTAGTTTGCTTGTTGGCCATTTTGAAATTCTAAGTTCAATTCTTGGCAATGGGCTTATTCACATTTTTGTATTTATTTAAATTATTAGCAATTATTTAGCAACATCCCCTACTGAAGCAGAATCAAAACTGATGATCGATGTGGATCTGTCTGAATCCGGATTGGATCTATTGTTGTTGCCTTCTCGCTGTCGGTCGTGTTGTGAGCTCTATCTGAGCTGCATATCTGATTGGAGGATCACCAACAAACTCACAATTACACTAGTCAACAAATTCAATATGTGTTCAACTTGCTTGTCTACTTTTTGTAAGCGTACAACATTTAAATTGGATTTTTCCCTTGTCATAAGTTTGAATGGAGACGAGCCCATAAAGTATATATTTTCTTGATCCGAGTTGATATAGTAATAGTTAAGTTGGGGGATTGACGCCTCGAAATTCTCTTCGTTACACAATTTTATACTTTAACCTGTGTTTTTTTTTTTACTATTATTTTTGTAAAAACAATCATTTTACCTCTTTTTTCAAATTTAGTCCCCGAATCGAAAAATTAAGGAAATTGGTTTCAAAATTAATTATTAAATGAAATTCTCAGCATTTGCGGAATTAAATATGGCAAATAGGTAAATTTCAAAATAAAACATCAGCCCAAACTGAGTAATAGGCCAACGCAAGGGTATTCAAAGTGCGGTGCAGCCGCAGTTCTGAGTTCAAACTGGACTTTACTACCAATCAGCATCCTACATCAATCAGATTGCGACAGATCAGAGTTTTTACATGGTCAATGTGTATATTAAGTATTTTCCAACTGCTGCTATTGTTTCGCTTTTTTTGTGTTGCAGTTTAATATACGATTTATATGATATATGCGAGATTAAGGGTCAATTGTTTGAAGAACTCAGCAATTTCAGTTTAAAGATCTCCAATCGAATATGCAAAATCGAGAAAAACTCTGCATCATAGAAAACTTAGACAAGGCTGACGTCGTCGGAATGTTAGTGTGTTATCAAAACTTACGGCCATGACTAATTTGCCTACATACATATGTATGTACATATGTACGTACATTTGCGTATATGTATGTATGTCCGAATAACCGCTGTGTGTGTTCAAAGTTCTGTTGCATATTGTTATCTACGGCTGAGCTGTGCACATGTCGATAAAGTGCTGTTTTCTTTTTGCTTTTCTTTTTTTGTGGCCAGTTAATTGAAGACCACCTGTGGTTCAGATATGAACACCCTAGTCTCTTCTTACACCTATATGTATGTATAACATGTATGTACATATATATTATGTGTATATACATATACACACTCAGTTCAAGTGGTTTAAAGTGCGCCGCGTATTAGAAACGAATAAATGTTTAAAGTTCAAATAAAACCAAGTACAACAGCAGCAACCAAATAAACAAAAAAACCTATTGCATTTATCGATGGATTTTACGGCATGGCAATGTGATAAAATAATTAATAACAAAAAGAAAAACCAAACATATTTGCTGTGGCGAAGTTTAAATACACTTTAGAAATTTGTGGTGCATTTTATATAAATTGGTTAATAAAGAAATTGTCAGTTTAGTTTGATGTACATACATATATGGAATGCATGAATACACGCTGTATATAATATAGTTAAACTGCTCAAGATCAGGATTAAACAACTTTACAATTTATATATAAACAAAAAAATAAGACAAGAAAATATTTTCAAATTTCCAATCAGACATCCTTAAAGCAAAGTTTCTTAGTTTGCGTGAATCTTCGCGTGTTTGGTAATCGATATACTCTCAGTAAGGGTATTTCCAGCCATGCCGACTAAAGCGTCGGCAACCACATTCATGTCTCCGAGTACAACAAGCGGCAACAAGTTGTCTTCTTCTCTTCTACTACTTTATTTCGCTGTTTTATAGTTCGGAACCGTTGAGCACGGACATAATCTAATCGCGCATAACCTAACAACATAACATATATATTATAATATACATATATATATAAATATATATATATCTATATATATGTATATGGGTCCATACGCTTGTAGAGGGAGCGATGCCCGATCGCTCGATCGGTGGGCAACCCACTTGGCAAACATGCGACAGCCGTGTTACCCCGAAGAGCACCTGAATCCGGATGCCAGCTATGTCGCCGGTGATCATGATGATGACAGCTATGACGCCTGCCTGACCGAGGATGTGCAGCTGTTTGGCCAACAGCTGGACGCACTGGAGGACAACAGCAGTCTCCTGCCAGCAATAACCAGTTATGAGATGCTAAATGGGGTAAGTGATCGAAACTCGATAGATATACAGTGTCTACCAGCCGGTTTGGAGCAGTGTCAAACAAATATTTAAAGTGCTACAAAGTTTAAACAAGGAAACATATTCAAAATGTTTAAATACCAATTTGTTTAATGTTATATCACATTTGAAAAAGAAACTTCAGTTTTTATTAAAATATTAATTAATTAATTAAAATTAGTCAAAAACTGAAAACATATCCAAAAACATTTTCGAGCCGATCTGAGGCAGTCTTAAAAAATTTAAATATTTCGCATATAAAAGCTTAAATAAGGATGTTAATATTTAGTATGATATCCTTTAGCCTGAAAAACTTCGTTTAACCTATTATTCCAGGTAGTTTCTGGGCTGATCTTGCTCCACTCCTCCAGCACAGCATTTTTAAAGATCTTGTTTGCTGGATATGTTGTGATTCCGGATGTTATTTTCCAGCAGAGCCCACAAATTTTAAAGAACATTTAAATCTGGAGACTGGGCCGGTGGAATTATGATGTGGGGACAATTCCAGATAAGCCAAGACTGTACTCTTCCGGAATAATGCTTGGGGTCTTTGTCCTGGTAGATCCGGAAAGTACGTCGGATTCCTAATTTATCGGCACTTTGGAGTAAATTTGCCTTTAGTATATCAAAGTACACATTCTGGTCCATTGTTGTTTCAATAATCACAAAATTTCCAACACCGGCTGCCGACATAGATGCCCATATCATGACATAGATGCCCATATCATGCTTGACTGTTGCCTTTAAGTGTTCGGGATTCAGCTCAGTATTGGACTGTCGCCACATATAATTCCATCCGTCCTAGCAACAAATGTTGAATTTGTACTTATATTCAAATATGGCTGTATTCCAGAACTCCAAATCCTTGCCCAAGTGGATTTTGACAAACGTCATCCTAGACCCTATATTTTTTGCTCTTACAAATTTCTTTTTCCGTGGTTCTCGGCATCAAAGTCATGTTTTCGCAGAACTTGGAGCACAGTTTTCACACTGAACTTTTTCCTTATTTCATCCTGCACCTATTGAGTCATTTTTTGAGCCGATAGCTTAAGATTTCCCCTTATTTTCTTGATGATCCTCGGCTCGTCCTGCTCGGTGAAAATCGGGTTTGGTGCAATTCCGCCCTTGTCCCCTGTCGGATTTTTGTCGACGGAACTCCAAATGATGTAGATAACAGTTGAGGTATTTAGATTGACCATTTTAGCTATTTGGCGATATGAATATCCAATTTTTAAGTGTTTCAAGATGAGTTTCCTTTGCTCAATGGTAGTAAGTTTGCCCATAGTCCTTGTTGGCTTATTGTACCCGAAATGCAGGAAAAAACTAATCTGACTACGGAGGATTGGTCTATTTATACCAAAAAAATTCAATTTAAGTAAAAAAAATCCGGAATTATAGCACGCAGGTGTCCATAATGTAACTAGACGAAATAACCCTTGAATATAAATAATGGTACTTGTTACATAACCCGACCTAACGGGTGGGGAAATCCCAGCTTATTAGGAACATTTCGGTGGTTAATAAATTTACCTGCCATCAGTCTTTGGAATTTTTTAAAAATAATGTATAATTAGTTTATGGCAGGCAATTAAAATTTTTGTTAGACGCTGGGCGACCTGAAAGAAGCTTATACAATTTTTTGTGTCTGCTCTCCCCGTGTAATTCTGCTCACCGTCTTTAAAAGCCACGTTCACTTTTATTTATTAGTAGAGAATTAACAGAATGTGTTCCCATTCAAAAAGGCAAACTTGGACAGTATTTCTTGACTGCACACAAATTATAGTATAATAGTATGTCGCTGTCGGTTACGTCCGACTGCAACGTTCTGACTTGTTTTTTTCTTTGTTTGTAGGATTTACCGTAAGAATCAAGGTCAATCAAAGTCGCAGATTACTGTTAAAAAGTGCGAAAAAAAATACCGAAATCTTTACCAGAATCGGAGTTGGAATCGAAACAGAACCCGACACCGTGGTTAATATTTGTATCTGAGTAATCGCAAAAAAATTAGGAAAAGAAAATTATGTATCATTCCGACAGATTTTTCAAGATTAGATTAAACTCGAAGTGGTGAAAATAACGTTCAAGCATTCAAAATTATTGAATCACTTTTCAACATTTAAATTCCACATGGAATAAATATAGGCCAGCTGATCATGTTGTTCTTATTATTGTTCGCTATTTACAGGCGCAAGAGGAGCAGAATCAGGAACAGGAGGAGAAGGATGACCTGGTAACTGCAGCAGCTGCGACGAGCAAGCGAAAAACGAAACGTGCCCCGGCCACAAGGAGGAGTTCAGCAAACGTGTGCGATGTGTGCAACAGATGCTTTGGCGACGCGTACAGTTTGCGCATCCATAGGATGACGCACACGGATGAACGGCCACATGTGTGCGGTGTGTGCGGCAAGGGTTTCAGGCAGATGAGCAAGCTGCGCATCCATGCCGTCACCCATACTGCCGAGCGGCCGCATGCCTGTGATATTTGTGGCAAGGGCTATCGGTTCGCCAACTATTTAACGGTGCATCGGCGGTTGCATACTGGTGAGAAGCCCTATGCCTGCACTGTGAGCAACTGCAGCATGTCCTTTCATTCCATACATGCGCGTCGCCAGCACGTAAAACTGCTGCATCCCAGCAAAGATGCAGACCAGCAGCAGGAGAAGGAAGAGGAAGCGGAGGAACAGAGTGCAACGATGACGAACTCGGCGGCAGCAGTTTCATCCTCGCTGAGCTACACGTGCCCCATCTGCGGACGCGTGCTGTCGGATCAATGCTATCTGAATACGCATCTGAAGCGTCACTACAATCAGCGTGATTTCGCCTGTGCCCAGCCGGGCTGCGGCAAGCGTTTCTTTAGCTCATCGGAGCTAAATCATCATCAGATTGCGCATACACGACTCCGTCCGTTTCGGTGTCCGTTGTGCCCCTCCTGCTTTCTGCGCAAATCGAACTGCAAACAGCATTATGTGAAGGTGCACAAGGGCCACACGGACTGCAATTGAGTAATACGACAAGGCTTCTGTTTTAAAATATAAGGTTTATTTAAATGTATATATATATATACGATTTATACATAGAATTCCTTTTGTTTTCTGTTTTTGTAATGGTTTTCTCTTCTTCTGTTCTTTTTTAAATTATATTTATGTAATTATATTTAGATGCATGTTTGCTTCCATTTATGTATTTTAGATAAATGTATGTTTTTTGTTTTTGTTTTTTTTGTATATGTATTATAATTTTATATGTAATTGGTAATTGGTATTGTTTGCTTTTTTTTGCATTTACTTTTGTATTTGCGCATTTTGGGTTTCTCAGTTTTCTCAGTTACGTTAACAGTTTCAGCGTCAGTTTTAGGTTTTTTTGTTTTTATTTTATTTTTGTTAAGTGGGTTTTGCGTTTGGTTCTCTTTTTACAACTATTTTTCATATGTTTGTCATCTCTTCTCATCTTAAATATATATATATATATATATATATATATATATTTATATGTAACATTACATCTGTTTTAGCAAAAATATGCAGACAGTACATACACATGTACATACGCGTATGTAAGTAAGTGTTTGCCAACGCCAAAATCGAACAAAAATAAAAAATAAACAGACTGACAGACGGACATAGTCATAACGACTCGATTACAAGTGCTGATAAAATATAGATATATATATATATATTATGTACCTTATGGGCGTGGCAAGGTCTCCTTTATAAGCTTTACGACAAAATCAGAATACCCTCTGCAATAAATATAACAACACAACGCTTTTCTCATAGATTTAAGGACCCAGTCCAGAACACGAATAATAAAAAAAAAAATTGTTGCCGAGACTACCGAATTTTAAAAATATTCAGAGTAAAAAAAATTATTTATATATATTAATTTTTCCTACGAAGCTACAACTTTTAAAAATAAAATAACCATTGCTTTAAAGTGTTCGCACTAGCAAGCTTACAAAATCACCGAATCAAGTCGTAATCGCACTAAGATGACAACACTAATTAATAGCTGCGCTCAAAACAATAGCAGTTAAGCAAAAATTATAAACGGTGAAAATATTTATCATCTTTTCATCTTTCTCAAAGCTTTGGAGTGTAATTTTTTTATAAGAAGAATGTTTTATTAAAAAACATTTTGCATTAAAGTTGCAACAGATTTGACCAAGTTTAGTAACAAAACAAAATAATTAACATAAGCAAGATCTCAAATAAATGACTGCTCAAAATTATAGTAGTCCATTTCTTATTGGCTATCAAAATAATTCAATTTAAGCATAGAGCTTAACAATAATTAAAAAATAATCTATTCTATTCCTTTTTTTATTTTTGCAATGTTTGGGCGTTTAAGATAAAACTTGTAACCCTGACACTCTATTATTTTGTCGTGCTTTTAATGGGCTATGTTATTAAGCAAATAAATTAAAGATCGGAAGTAAGCCTACTATGATTTTGAGCGCAACTGTACATGTGAGTAGAAGGCCGTATTCAATTCTACGCCAAAGAGCGGCCTGAATTGTATTGCTTTTGACAACATTGTAATTAAATGTTTCCTACGGTTTTTTTTCTATTGGGGAAACTAGGCTGAAGTTAAGTCTTATATACGTATATCCGATAATTGTTCGTACAACCAATTAATGTACGCTCAACTGCCGCAGGCATTCCACATCGATATTGCTTCTCATTCTAATCGTACACATTATCTCTCTCCCTCTCTCTCTCTCTCTCTTACGCGAGCGGCAGTTTGGTTATCCAAATACTTATTTAAGCAGCTTACAACGGCTACAAAATGCGGAATAAAAATTACTTATTGCACATACATGCGTTTAGCGTTGTGCAACACTTAAATGCTGCCGGGCATTTCTGTTATAATTTAGCTTTGTATTTTTTGGTTGTGGCAAACAAATTGCATTTTATAATCAAACAACTAATATTTTTACTTAGCTTAGCGAATTTAAGAATGACCGAGTCCAAGAAAATACAGAATGACAAAAACTCAACCCAAATACTGCAGGTAGGTAACAACTGAATAATAGAAATAATTGAACAATTCAAATTAGCATTTTTCTCTATATTCTTGTCTTGAAACATAAATGCTTAATAGCACAATATAATTATGCATATTTATTTGTTAATTATGTATTTATTGTGAAGTGAATGCTTTTTGGAAAAGGCAACTGATATTAAATTGATTGCAGTTTATCTACCATGCAGATTTGGTGTGGCAAGTGTTTTAAATTAAACTCATTTGTTCTTTTTTGTTTTGTTTTTGTTTTAAATTTAAATCACTGTTCGATTAAATTTTGTCCATTTACAATCTTAACACACACATACTAAGCGAAAAATCTAAACGCTACAACATTTAAACGACACAATTTCATTTTAAAACATGTATGTGTAAATATATGTATTTATGTGTTGTAAGATAGCTCGTATGTAATTTAAGGTTTTGGATGTGTGTGTGTGTGTGTGTGAGTGTGTGTATGTATGTTAGCTTCAAGCTGTAAAAATCGCAGTTTCTGTTGTATATTTGTTTTTTTCTTCTTGATTTTGTCCTTTGCTATGCTCAATTTTGGAAGAACGTATCCCGAATTTCATTCACAATCTCCTTTTTTCAATACCTCGTGCGCGTTTACCAACACTGTTTAACAGAATATACATATTTTCACTTGTTTTAAATATATATATATATATATATTTATTTTTTTCCTTCTTTTGCTTCATTTCCTTATCTCTGTTCTACGCCTAAAAACTCCGTTTAAAATGTCCCGAGTTTCAATTTAAAATTGGTAGCTGCCCCTTCTTATCAAAAATGTTGCTTTCATGTTTCACTAACTCATGTTGCCTCCCCTCCCAACGCCCTACACCCTACACACTAAAATCCAAAGCTTGTCACGCCAAATACATCGTCATCATCATCTCGTTCGCTTTTATGCATGTATGTATGTTTGTATGTACGTATGTATGTATATGTGTAGAAGTAGATAGATATTTAGAAGATCTCTTTGTATAAACTAAATATTTATGCATGCATCTGTAACTTTACTTATTTTTAAGTGCTCTCAGAATTTTTCTTCGCTTTACTATTGTTGTACTCTGTTCCCAAATGGAAAAATTTAGAGTATTGGGTTGTTGCAGTGTACGATTTTTGGTATTTTTAAAATAGTGGGGGTTTTTTTTTTAGGAGGAGACCATCAATGTTGCTCTTGGTGCCACTTTGGGAACAGAGTATCTTGCAGTCGGTAGCTACCGACAGCCACATTTTGTTGTATGTTGTTCTTGTTCTCACTTCTAATTTGTTTCAATTGCTCTTTGTTAAAAAAAAAAAAAAAAAATTTAAGGAAACAATCAAAGAAATTGTTAATTTAATAAAATATTTAGTTGTATGGGTGCATGTACATATACATATAAATACATCAATTTATGTATGCATGTACGTATGTATGTATGCATATCGTAGAGCGCCGTGTACACACACCCACTTACGACATGGAGCTGCAGGGCAAGCGTGGCGATCCCATCTGGGTGAGGACACGATCCAGCCACTGAAGCGGCCCATTCAGATGCAGTTCGATCCAGCAGGGCGTTGACGTAACTGTCTGTCGCCGATATTCGGCACCCCAACCCTTCACAAAGGACATGCGGATGGTGCACATGCGCGTCAACTGATAGACAGCCTCGAATCCTTGCGATACCGATTGCGATAACAATGCGGCAAACTCCTGATTATTGAATATCTTTAGATTGCAGCCGGGCGGTATTTTACAAACGGTCGCCGGATGCCAGCCGTAACGCTGATTGCAGTTGGGACTCTGTACGAATATTGAGGAATCGCTTAGGCATTCGGCAAAGACCTCGCCGCCAATGTAATAAAGGCGTACGCCCTTGCCAATATGGCGACGCGTTTGCTCAACGACCTCGTTCCGATTGACGTTCGAGAGGAGGCCAAGACAGAAGCGCTCCGAATTCGAGGGATCGGTGAAGCCATCCACTGTTATCGATGGCTGTGAGGCATGAAATGTTTCACCCACACGGGTATTTAGCTCATAATAGGATATGGAGCACCAGAACGCTGGCTCATGATACATCACTGGTGCGGCATCAGCGGGCGGTGTTAGCCGCGACATATTCATATTATCATTGGGATCAATCGGATCGCCATCCTCGCTCATATAACCAGGCGGCGGTGTGCCCGTATTGGGTATGCTGCTGCCAACGCTGAGCACACTGGATTGCGAGTCCATGTTGCAGCTGCCCGGTGGCAAGTTTTGGCCAACGCCTACCACGCCCACCACACTGCCACCAAATGATAGTGGCGAGTGTTGTTGTTGCTGCTGCTGTTGTTGTTGTTGTTGGTAGCTGGCTGATCCGGTTCCTGGGTTTGTATTATTAGAGGTTGAGGTTGTGATGATGATGCTGCTGCTATTGCTGCTGCTGCTGCCACCACCCAATTCCATATACTGTGGCGGACTGAGCGAGGCGCTGCGTATTATTGCAGCATTGTATTCCGTATTATTTGGTATCTGATGCGTATGATTGTCCAGCGGATAATCGACAATCGAATCGGGGGGCGTTGGCAGCGATTTGGGCACCAGTATCGATAGCTCGATCTTCTTATAATGATATGGATTAATGCAGATATCGTCTTTGCGCAAATGGAACGCGTACTCGCAATGCTCCAACGGTTTCAATTCATTCTGGGACTGCAGATCGGGCCAGCGCCACAGACGGCAATAGATGACGTGCGGTAGACCCTTGCGTAAATTCTCGCCGGTGGCAGCGGGCTTGCTGCGCGGCACGGTTACACAACGGGTATTGCAATTCTGTGTGGAGATAGCACGTTCCAGTTCCTCGAGCTGTGAATTCTTTTTGATCTTCTTGACCAGATTCTTGACGGCCTTCTCCGACCACTTGCCCTCGACACTGTTGTCCTCGTTGCCCTTTTTGAGTGCTAACAAACGTTTAACCACTTGCGGAGTGAATGGCAACATCTCACGTATGATGGACACTCAACCGCGCCCCCTTCCACCACTGCCTTGCAGCACACACACACACACACACTCGCTCACACACACACACACACACACACACACACGCACACACACAAAGCCGGCTGTTAAACGCTTAACACGCGCTTAAGCACCGTTTGGCAGAAGCTGTCAAATGTCCGAGCAGCTTCTTCAGCTTTAGCTTTCAGTTTTTGCAAATGGTTTCGCTTTCGACGTCCTCCAATATTGATTATTGTTGCTCAACACTAGTCTTGAGGTTTTGTTTTGCTTCCGTGATTTCCTCCTCTTAGCGTCCTTCGCTGCCGTTGTTATTGTTGTTCTTGTCAGCGTTTCTAAAAATGTGCACAACAGTTAGTTTAGTTTGCTCTCTATCAAACTGTAAATGTGTGCATGTGCTTGCTAAACTAATTAAAATTTGATAATTTGCTTGCAGGCATGTGTGCGAGTCTGGGTCTGATAAACAAAAAAAAAAAAATAATAAAGAAAAAAGTATATACGTATGTATGTATATGTATATAGCATGAGACGATGTTTGTGAAATGTCGTTAATCGCGTACTAATCAATCCAAATTTCGATTTCTGTTTTGCTTTGACAATAATAATAGCAAATGCAGCAGCTGGCGGATAGCGTTATGTGTACATATGTGTGCGTGTGCTGCTGTCTGTGCAGCAAGGTGCGAGATTATGCGTAAGAAAAAAAAAATACATTTGTCGGGGGGCGTTTTGTGCCAAGGTCAACTGTCTGCAAGGGCAGACGACGGCGCATAATTACAATCTGGCCAAATATACACAAATTATCCTTGTTTTAATTAATATTTTCGTTATTTATCCTCTTTTTTCTGTTTGAAGTACTGATAAATGGTAAAAGAACATTATTGAAAATAAATTCCATTCAATTGGCCAATTGGATGTGAACTGTTTACCGATCCTAAGCATTGGATGCTTGACACACACATTAGATGTCACAAAATATGATTCTTAATTAGATGTGGCCTCTCTGGGGACTTTGGGTACTGATTGCGCACATTAACGGCAAATGGCATGGAATGAAGAAGCAGCAGCAGCACACACACACACATATACATAACTGAATGGTATTTAATGTGTGATTTGTGGGAATATTACCTGCACAACAATATTCGTTCCTTCTTCCACATGTAAACAGCAGCGCAACAATAGAACCGGCACCTGCAGCTGAGCTAAATGCCGGGGTGGAACTGGATGCGGATGCAAATATGGATAATGCTGACGATCGTTTAGCACACAAAATGGCAACTGCAACAGCCGTAAACACACTTGCACTTTTTTCTTTTTTGTTGTTTTTCTGCAACTGTGCGTTGGGGGTGTCGAGGGACGGTTAACCGACCAGCGGTTGGCACCGGAACCGGGCGCGTACGTCAAGCTGTGACTTAGCTCTTGCTTGGAGGATGTGTGTGGATAGAGAAGGGGGGTGGTGGTGCTCGTCGCTGATTTTAATTTGTGTATGTTTGTGCGCGCGCAAGAAAGTGACAGCTAGACACACATACACATACACATAGCACACACACAGAGTTTTATATACAGCGAAATGTTCCTACTGCTGCCGTCTTTTGCTGCTGCTGACCTTTCGCACTTTATAACTTTTCTAGTGCGCTTTCCACTTCCACAGCTGTTTGAGCAGACAATTTCTATGCCAGCGGTTTGTTTTATTGTAGTTATTTGATTAGATTGTGTGTTTAATTCGTATTGATTTAATGCGTCTGAGGCCTGAGAGATCTACGCCGAAAAAGCACACCGTTCGTTGTGTCTGCTGTTTTTGTATTTGCACACACATATACGCAGTTCTTATTCGCATTCTACTCCACTGTTTCTGCTTCTTTCGTCGTCTGTGTGTCTATGTGTGTGTGCGGCCGTCTGTCTGTGTGTGCTTGCTTGTGTGCACATACATTCTTTTGTCTGAAATTATGTATTCAGTAAGAGCGATGTATTTTTGCGTATCGATAGTTCTCTTTGATATCGATAGTAAATGTGTGTACAAACAAATGATAGATTGAGGCTTGACTAATAAGAATGAGATTTTGCATTTATTACGCGAAATTATTAAATGTCAGATTTTACTACAACTATCAGTATTACATGACTATGTACGCGAAATTCGCCACGATTTTTGTAGAGACGCTTTAACCAGCTCATCGGGCGATGGAGTATCGAAACGAAACCGTTTAATATTCGCACCATAATCCTCACGAAGACACATTTTCAGATGGAGCATTTCCGTTGCGGTTGCAGCATATTTAAGCTGTGGTCGCCTTAGTTGTGAACATCCAACGGATGCATTTAGCATGTTGCCCACATCACTTGATTTCTCTATAATTTGTGCTGTAGCCGTAGGCGCTTCCACTTTGTCCGAGTTGCAACGCTGTCGTTTCCCAAAGAGCAGGCCAGCGGAGAGACGATTGCTATCACAGCTTATAAATGGAATATCAAAATGCTCTACAATTTCCGATTGCTTTTGACGCTGTTTGCTCGCCGCCTCGCGTGGTGGTGCATTCTTTTGGACAGCAATGACCGCTGTAGTCAGATCGATTGGTGCTGTCGACCTGTCTCTGTCCTCGACGTTGTTCGCCAGCTTGGCCCCTTGGCCACTATCGACTGGTTCGGTGATCTTCAACGTACTTACGCACTTCGCCAGCCCATGATTGACTTCCAGGGAATTGTTCTGGTTGCGCAGCTGGTTGAGCAATGGTATATCGAACTGTCGCTCCTTGAGCGGCTCACCGGATGCAGCCCGCAGCTTGGGTATGGTTAGGCCGCATATTATGCTATTCGTTGTGCTCAACTTTGGGATAGTCAGCTGTGGCGTTGCAAATTTTGGCTGTATGGAATTGGGGGATGATCTTGGCTCGCTGGTATTTGGGATGTCAAACTTTAGGTGGATGGTTTCCTGCAGTGTTTGGGTCGTCGCCTTATTCGGCTTGTGGTCAGTATCAGTTGCCATTATTTTCAGGTGTTACAATAAAAAAAAATTAAATAAAAAAAAATGTCAATCAAATGCACCGAAACTTGAACGCTTATATTCGATATATCTGCATACATTTTTATTATTGTGATCGACTAGTTCGATTACCAATGAATTTCGCAATCAGTGTTGCAAAATGGGATGGGCAGCATATCGAGCGCGAAGAACTCACTATTTAAATGTTTAGTGACTCAAAGTTTATTTGGATCAGTGTCAAACATAAATTTTAATTGCCTGCCATAAACTAATTATACATTATTTTTCAAAAATTCAAAAGAACGATGGCAATATATGACACTAATTAACTTGGGTTAATTTACCTGCTAGGTAAACAAGTACCTCAACTTATGGACAAGTTTTATTTGGAACGGTTACATTATGGACACCTGTGTGCCATAAAAGACGAATTTTTTACGTCAGGTCGAATATTTTCGGTTTAGAGGGCAGAATGGCACCAAACAAGATTTTCACCGAACAGGACGAGCGGAGGATCATCAGGAAAATAATGGAGAATCCTAAGCTAATCCTGACACAACAAGCTAAGGATGAAATGGGGAAAAAGGTAAGTGTGGAAACTGTGCTCCAAGTTCTGCACAACCATGACCGAGTACCACGGAAAAGCAATTAATAAGCGTAAAAAATAGAGGGTCTAGGATGACGTTTGCCAAAACCCACTTGGACAAGGATTTGGAGTTTTGAAACACACTCATATTTGAAGATGAGTTCAAATTCAACATTTTTGCTCGGACGGACGGAATTATGTGTTGCAAAAGTCCAATACTGAGCTGAATCCAAAACCTTTAAAGGCAACAGTCAAGCACGGCGGAGGAATTGTCATGGTATGGGCATCTATCTCGGCAGCCGGTGTCGGAAATTTGGTGATTATTGAAACAACAATGGACAATAATGTGTACCTCAATATACTAAAAGAAAAATTACTCCGAAATGCCGAGAAGTTAGGAATCGGATCTACCAGGACAACGACCCCAAGCATAAGTCTGGAATAGTACAGTCCTGGCTTATATCGAACTGCCCTCAAAATATAAATTCCACCGGCCCAGTCTCCAGATTTAAATGTTATTAAAAATTTGTGGACTCTGCTGGAAAATAAAATCCGGAATCACAACATATCCAGCAAACAGGATGAGTGGAGCAAGATCAGCCCAGAAACTATCCGGAAGCTGTTATATTTCATGAAAAATAGGTTAAGGGAATTTGTTTAGGCTAATTGAAATCATACTAAGTATTAACATCCTTATTTAATCTTTTATGCGCCAAATATGTAACTTTTTTAAGACTGTTCCAAATAAACATGGACATGTATTTTGGATGTTTTCAGTTTTGGACTAATTTTAATTAATTAATTAATATTTTAATGAAAACTGATGTTTCTTTTTTCAAATGTGATATAACATTAAACAAATTGGCAGTTAAACATTTTAAATGTTTCCTTGTTTAAACTAAATACCACTTTTGCTTGACACTGCTCCAAATAAACATTGAGATACTTTACATTAAAAATTATATTTTTCAATTAGAATATGCAATTAAATGTTATCCAAGCGACATATAGGACCGTCTTCAACCATTTTCAGATCGACTTTGGGTCCAACCAGATCCCGAATATTATTAATGCCATACATGATCATCGTTGGCCGTTCGAGCGACAGGCCCCAGGCGATAACATTAACATTCTCCGGTAGACCCATGGGCAGCAACATTTCCGGACGGAAGACGCCCGAATTGCCCACTTCAATCCATCTGCGCAGACCCGGATGATAGCAGAATATCTCCATGCTTGGCTCCGTATACGGATTGTATGCCGGCTTAAATTCCAATTCGGTTATGCCCAGTTTCCGAAAGAATTCATATAGCGTGCCAATGAGATCGCCCAGTGTTAGGCCAACATCGGCAATAACACCCTCCACCTGATGGAATTCTGCCAAATGTGTGGCATCCAGTGTCTCGTTGCGGAACACCTTATCAATGCTAAAGTACTTTGCCGGCTTGAATCCACCCGGCTGATTAGCCAGCTTGAACAGCATCCGGGCACTGACGGCCGTTGTGTGGGTACGCAATAGATTCTTTTGCGCCTCGGCCAGCTTCCAATCGTAGCCGTAGCCCAGCGAACCGTACCCGCCTTTGGAGTGAGTGGTCTTCACACGCTGCAAGTACTCGTGGGGAAACTTGTAACTCTGCGCCGGGTGATTGATGAAGAATGTATCGTGGGCATCGCGTGCCGGATGCTGTTGTGGCTGGAACAATGCGTCAAAATTCCAGAACGATGACTCCACATAGTTGTTGGTCGGCATCTCCGAGAAGCCCATCTCAAGGAAGATCTGCCGGAATTCGGTGCGCATCTTGAGCAATGGATGCAGATGGCCACGTGTCGGTGTCGCTCCAAGGGCATCAAAATTATACGACTTGAATTTGAGCTGCTGCCACAGACCGCTGGTCAGCATGTCCATGGTGAGGTCCGTTTCCAGTTTGGTCAGCGTTGTGCTAAACTCAGGACCCTTGCTCAGTACAAAGCTCTTTGTGATTGTCTCCTGGAGTAGTTTGCGCTTCTTGAAATCAGCCACATCTTTAGCCGGCAACTGCGATTTGCCGCTTGCAACCAGGACAAGCTGCTCCTTGACGGTATCAACAATCTGATCGACCTTACGCTTAATCAGTGGTGGCTGTACGCTTTTATCCACGCATATCCAGCCGTGAGACATGGCCTTACTGAAGCCAACCTTAGCATTTGCTCCACCGTTGACCATTAGCACCGCCTGTGGAATGCCCTCCGCGGGCACCAAGCCATAGATAGCTGCCTCGTGGCTGCCCTTCGCAACCACCGACTGGCCCTCATCCGTCAATCCGAGCGTTTTGTGAGTGGCTGTCTCCGCATTAACCAGCAGATCGCCATGTGCCTGAATGCTCTTTAGAGCGCCGACAACTTTCTGATGGTCAACGTTGAATTGCGTGGCTAGATCGAGTGTGTCGACCTTGTCAACAGACTCCAAATGCAAGAGGATGCGCTCGGTGAGATCGGGATGCATAATGACCGACGCCGACAACGATTTCAACAATAATGAAGACGTATGCGAAATTCTGCACCAATTACAAAGCGTGTTTTACGTGCTTTTTTGACGATAAGAAAATGCAAAATATATCGAAACCACCGGATGACGATTTAAAGTCGATAAGTATCGCTTGAAGTTAGTGTTCGTAAACGCTTACTATTTTGTTTATTTCGGTCAGAATGGTTGAATTAATTAAAATTACCACAAAATGTGCCGAAATACGCTGCGATGTAGCTGTAGAACCCAAATTCACAATTACCTGCATTTGCGGTTTATGCAGTCTGGACTTTGATGCATTTCGGCAGCACTTTTGCAGCACCCATTTGCACAACGAACACGAACAGAAACAGCCCACAGAAACCGCCGCCGCCGATTGCCTTCAGGAATCCTTGCTAGTGCTGCCAACGGATATTCAAGTGGTCTCAACAATTCGACAGACAGATGCACTCACTGCGGACGCTGATGAGAATCTTAGCCGAATTAAGCCAATCGATCGTCGTCCGCGCAATAAGTCCAACACATGCACATATTGTGGCCGTACGTTTCGAAGGCGATATTTGCTAGACACACACCTCAATATCCATACGGGCAGCAAGCCACATCAGTGCGAGATGTGCGGCAAACAGTTTCGAGCCGTGTCCACATTGAGGCGACACCAGCGCACACACGAACAGCGAGAGGCGCTGCAGTGTCAGCACTGCGACAAACACTTCACCCATCGTAGCGCCCTGCTCAGCCACGAATTGAGGCACACTCAGGTGCGTCGCTTTGCATGCAGCAGCTGCGACAAGTGCTTCTATACGACCAACCAACGGGACACCCATCGACGCAAACTGCACAGTGCACAAAGATTCAATGCAGATAGGGATGCGATCACGTCACGCCCTTTGCCATTGCCCTTTGCCTGCGAGCTGTGTGAGAATAGCTATCGCAGTGCGTCCACTTTGAGCACCCACAGGCTGAAGAAGCATTACCGGCAGGCCAAACACAGTTGCGAACAGTGCGACAAAAAGTTTGTCGATGCTGATCGTTTGCACCAGCACCAGTTAATACACGTTAAGCCTGAAGTTCTATTAAAATAATATATAACTAACTACAGCAAAATCGTGATTGATTTATTTGTCAAATTGAATACTTTTTACCCCACAACAGCGGTTTGGACAAGTCCAAAAGCAAGGCAAGCCATATACGGCTAGTTTAAAATTAGTTCGTTAACAGAACATTTAAGATATTTTCGTTAATACGGCTTGAAAGCATAGAGGACCTAATTCTAATTGGCGCCTGTTTTTTGGTTGATTCCTTTGAATGCGCGTGCAGTGCTGTAAAATATCGAAAGCTAAAACAGCTGTTTAGCGCAGACCATCGAATCAAAAAATACGAATTGATTGCGTTGCCTTTGCGTAGCCTGCAACGAATTTCCAAAAGCATACAAATGTTTATCAGTCGTTGTTGTTGTTGTTGTAGTTAGCAGCTTACAAATCAAATTGAATAATGCTTAAGACCTTGAAGCCGGATACATTTGCCGGCATACCAAATGCCAAGTGCGGCGAGGTATATTTCCAGAGTCTAAACAGCTATCGCATCGATTGCACCTTCTGCGAGATGAAGAGCTTTGTGTTCGCCGACTTTCTGCTGCACATACAGAACGAGCACTTCGACAATGGACTGCTCAATGCGGGGGTGTTGGTGCCGAAGCAGGAGAAACTCGAAAATAATTCGCCGGAAATAGTCAACAATCATCAATCGCAGCTCAATCCATTTACCTGGCATGAAGTGGCCAATGATGATGATGATGCTGATGCTGATAATGATGATAACAGTGAGCATGCATTTATCGAAGATCCAAAACAACTGCAGAACAATGATGGTGATGATGATTATAATAATACGGCTGTGGAAGATCCGGTTGGGTTAACTAACAGCATTATGAAATGGGACAGGAGCAGCTTGGAGGCGGATAATGTGCGACAAACACGCGCTCTTAAAATTGACTACAATGAGGAGTCGGACATTGAGAATACTGATTGTCAGCAGCAGCAGGAGGAGCAGCAGCAGATTGCATCTCTTAAAACCAAAAAGGAGCAACTGGCCTGTGCGCAATGCAGCAAGGTGTATCAAAGCAAAAAGACGCTGAAACGTCATATGGAGCGACAGCACAAACGGTCAATAAGTATCGTTATGGACAACACAGATGTCCACGATGATGATGATGATATCGTGGACGACGACGACGACGACAACAACAACGATGATGATGATGTCGACGTCGGCGTGGACTATGCACCACCCAAAAAGCATGCTGGAAAACCGCAAATTGAATATAAATGCGAACACTGCGATAAAATCTATCATGGCAAATACACATTGCGTCAGCATGTGAAGCGAGATCATGATATTAATCGGAGCGAAGCGTTTGTGTGCCTGGAGTGCAACGCACAGCTGCCACGTCTGCGCCAGCTGGACGAGCATGTGGTCAGTGTGCATGGTGGGGCGCCGTGTGTTTATTGCGGCCGTCGCTATAAGACACGCCACGAGCTGAAGCGCCACCAGCTGAAGCATACGAATGAACGGAATGTGGCATGCAATCATCCCGGTTGCGATAAACGCTTCTTTACCGTCCGTCACATGCGCAACCACAGCAAGGTGCACTCGGAGCAAAAGAATTTCGTATGTGAAAGCTGTGGCTACAGTTGCCGCAACAAGGAGACGCTCCGTGTCCACCTGCGCAGCCATACGGGCGAACGTCCGTTTGGTTGCAAGGTGTGTGAGAAGCGTTTCCCATCCCACTCCGGACTGCGGGAACACATGGCCATGCATTCGACAGAGAGGCCTCATGTGTGTAAAGTGTGCGGCGCAACATTCTCCCGCCAGAAGGGCCTCTACCATCACAAGTTCCTTCACGCGGAGACGAAACAGTTTGTGTGCAAGCTGTGCGGAAATGCCTATGCACAGGCAGCTGGATTGGCTGGCCATATGCGCAAGCATCGCAATGACGAACTGAATCGCTAATAACATGTCTAAGATGTGTTATCTTCTAAATCGGATCTTCCAACTAGCATCACAATTTTCTATTTTCATATTTGCATATTATCTTATGTTTTTATGTTTAAGAACTCAGGCATAGGTTAGACGCATACAAAATGTATACAATACAATATATATACACATACATATATAACAAGTGCATCACATTTTATGTACATATTCTAAGATAATTATAATTATATTATCAGATCAAATCGTTTTTCCCAAAGTTCGTTGCGTTTCAAATTGAAGAATCGATAAGTTAAGTTGTGCCGATTGCTGCTATCGATAAGAAAATGCGTTCTGTTTGCTGTTTTTGGTTGGTTAATTGAAATAGGGTGGGGGGAATTAAAATTTAATTTTAGCTGCATTTTGACAACAATTAATCACGGCGCAAATGCCAAGAGGCGCGTTTAACACATAATGCCAACGATTACATTTAGCATACGCTGCGCGACAATGACCGGCAAGACGCTTGTGAGTGCTTGCATTCAATTGAATCGATTTTACATTTTCAATTTTCCATTTAAAAGGGCGGAGAAGTGTTGGTCAAGCAGTTCAGCAGCTCAACGAGAAGAACAGCCCATGTGCGATGATGCACTGCGTCATATGTGCGAGTATTGCGGTTATCGGACACGCATACGCTGCAATTTGCGGGTACACAAGCGACGCCATACTGGTGAGAAGCCCTTTCGGTGCAACATATGCAATGCATGCTTCGTGGCACGTTATCAACTGACCACACACAAGGAGCGACATTTGGACGATCAGCAGCGGCGCCGTCGCCATATGTGTAAGGATTGCAATGTTGGATTTTTGAGTGCGCGCGCACTTTATCATCACCGGCCACTGCATGCAGCTGTGAAGCAATACCAGTGTACATTGTGTAACAAATCCTATGCCCAGGCAGCTGGTTATGCGCAGCACAAGCGTTGGCACCGCCAGCGTAATCAACGAGCAACGGCGTCCACCAAGCAACAACCAACTACTAAATAATTCAAATTTGCGCGCGCATTCTTACATACATGGTGGCAACACTTAAAGTTATTTCGATAACACTGCTGTTATTATTATCGCTATTGAGACATTGTTTTGGCATATGTCTTTTGCACTTGTTGTAGTTGACTTGTTTATAAAGATTTGTTTTTATGGCAATTAATTGAAGTAATAAAACGGTGCGCAGCATGTTGAAGCAGTGTCTAATCAATGTGGACTTGTCGCGGCTGCATGCCAAGCAGCAGCTGCTACCCAAATGCGGTGAAATATTTTACGAAAGTGATAACGAATACTCCAGCTTTCAACTTATTTGCTGCCTCTGCGAAATGAAGCACTTTGCCTTTGACGATTTTTCGTTGCACATACGCAATGTGCACTTTGACAAACAAGGCAAGCCGCGCACCCAAACATCTAAGGCTCCAGCATCCAGTAATCAGGATGCACTGCAGCAGCGGCAGCTTCATCTTATTAATTCGAGTCCAACGCTATTGACCGAATTTAGTGCCAACGATTGCCATACATTTGTGTCAAAAGATATGTCCGATCATGATGCTGATGATGATAACGACAACGATGATGATGATGATGATGTCCATGGCCTTAACACATTGCGTGTCTGTTCTTTCAGTGAGATCCAATTGGCAAACAACGAGAATGTCCAAAGTGATGCAGAGAGTTCTCACAGTGATGACGAGGTGGAGGAAGCAGTCACAGCAGTTGCACATATCCTTAGCGATGGTGATTACCATGACGATGATAATGAAGATGACGATAATGATATCGATGACGACGATGATGATTATGATGATGGTAATAGTGAAATTGGAAGGCAATCTATATTTAAGGTATTGTCCATGAAAATGTATTCATTGCTTGCATATTTTTTACATTGCAACCATCATCTTTGCAGAAGGAACGCCCACCCAAGGATTACAAATGCAAATATTGTGAGGGCAAATACACAACGCTTAAATATCTGAATATACACCTCAAGTTGAGTCATCCGCATCCGCAAGGCTTCAAGTGCAGCGATTGTGATGCCACCTTTGATGTGAATCGTGCCCTGGAGACGCATCGACGAAAGGTGCACACAGAATTCACGTGCACCATGTGTGACAAGGTGTACAAAAGTTCGCGGACACTATTGCGCCATGTCCAGGGACATTCGGGTCTGCGACAGTACAAATGCGAGCATGAGAATTGCGGCAAATCCTTTGTTAGCCAGCACAATCTCACGTCGCATCGTCGCGTCCACAGCACTGATCGCAATTATGTGTGCGAATTGTGCGGCTATCGTTCGCGATATCGTTTCGCCCTTGTCGTGCATCGACGCACCCATACGGGAGAGAAACCATTCAAGTGTCAGACATGCTCCCGCTGCTTTGCGTCCAAGTCGCTGTTGAATGAGCACCAGGCAATGCATTCCACGGAGCGGCCATTTAAGTGCGACAAATGCGCGGCGGCCTTCTCCCGTCCCAAGGCACTCTATCATCACAAGCATCTGCATTTGGGCATCAAAAAGTTCAAGTGCAAGATCTGTAGCAAGGCGTATGCCCAGGCAGCTGGTCTCTCCGCGCATATGCGTGGTCACAAAGTACAAACCGTCAATGGCATTGCCGATGGCGTAACAACAACAGCCACGTCCTCCTCCACCCGCTATTGAGTGTCTAGAAGAGGCAGACTTTGATACTAGTA
Organism: Drosophila mimica; assembly: GCA_037043585.1. NCBI lineage: Eukaryota > Metazoa > Arthropoda > Insecta > Diptera > Drosophilidae > Drosophila > Drosophila mimica. The sequence continues at coordinate 495,325 of JBAMBE010000312.1, read as the reverse complement.
TTAGGATACCTGAAAAGCATTTTTAATTATACAGTTGAGGTTCGCTAAACTGATTTGCAATTATCACTTCCGTATAGTGAAGTGATTCTGTGGTCCAATTTAGCGACGTTCGACTGTACAAACTGCACAAATTGATCGAATATTCATTTGTTATTAAGACCATTATTAGTTATAATCGGACACGATTAAAATTGTTTTAAATAATGCTGTTGTATGTGTTTCAATGTAAGACGCACAAAACCAGGCCACAAAAATCATACCATCGGTTATGCGTTCTAATATTAATAAATTATTTTAAAAATCTATCGTAATATATATATGTATGTATATTGAGTTGGTATTTTTAAAATGCATGTGATAAATTATTGATTTAATTTTACAAATTATAATTATTCCGATTGATTAAAAAAAAAAATCAAAATCTTAACAAACATATTTAGAAGTACATATGTATATTCCTCGCACATATTTGTGGGTCAACTTCCCAATGACTTATATTGGTTGAGAATTTACACCCAGCACCCTGAAGACAAAAAATGATTTTGCTATGTCCCCCACAATATTCCTATTTAGACCCTGACATAGACAAAGTAGCAAAGGATGCTATCTGGCTATAGTATATATATATATATATATAGAGCATCGGTGAATTTTAACATATTTGATTCGCTTCAACATTTATTTCGAACAGGAACTTATAACTAGACGCATAATAAGTTTACATTGATATACACGAGCTGACCTTTTTTCATGGTTTTTGCTACATGCATTTGCCTTTTATAATACTTAAAGTATATAAATATTTATATATATATATATATATACATACATATATATATAAATAAAGTATTTAGCGTAAAACACAAATAAAAAAAATTGAGGAAATGTTTTACATACATCCTGAAAACTGACTAGACAGCAGCGTAGCAAGACTAAACAGCGGCTGCTTAAAAATTCCATTTACATACATACTATTTACATACATATACAACACACATATATACATATGTATATTCAGATATAAGTATGCATGTCTGTATGCAGGAGAATTTAAGCCCAAACGCGTATAGTGTAATCCCAGCTGCCAGTGGATAGCGCCGTGCCATCGGGCGACACCTGAACGCAGGAGACTTTGTTCTCATGACCATACAGGAGGCAGACGCGCTCCGATTTTAGTGTGTCCCACAAGTTGACCGTGTAATCATTGTAGCCGGCGAATAGCAGTCGGCCGCTGACAGAAAAGTCTACCGAATTGACGCCAAAGATGATGCTCTCCTTGGCAAAGACGCCCACCTCGCGATCGGCACGCATATCATACAGTCGACAGCTGCTGTCATCGGAGCCGGTGGCAATCGCATCGCCGCATGGGTGAAATTTAACGCTATTCACATCCGATTGATGGCCTTCAAAGGATTGGACGACATGGCCGGAGCGCATGTCCCATATGAAGGCCATGCGATCACAGCTGCCAGAGACGAATGTGTTACCCGTCTCATTAGGCGCCAAATCGATAGCCATCACATCGCCGGAGTGACCATGAAAGCTCTGCAACAATTGCCCAGATTCGACATCCCAAAGTGCACAGGTTGAGTCGCCGCTGCCGGTGAGTATTTGCTGATCCGAATTGGGATAAATGCAGCATGACATGTAACTGGTGTGGGTGCCAACGGTTCGCTTCTTGGCAGCCATTTCTTCATCGGATGTGATCGGATATACGGTCACTTTATTGTCCAGTCCACCGCAGGCAACATAATTACCAGATGGCGCATACGCGCACGCCATTATCCATGTGGTTGGCATTGTGACGGCATGCTCTTTGTTTGTGGTGAACGCATCCCAAATGATTAGGCGACCATCTTGAGATGAGGAGATAATGTGTCGCTTATCGGGACTCCAGTCGGTGCACAGCACCTTCGCCTGATGGCCCTTTAGCACTTTGCGCGGCTTTATGTTCACATAGGCGATCTGCTCGAGTCTCTCAGCAATATTGGAGAGATTGACATCGTTCAGCTTTTGGCGCTCCTCTTCCAGTTTTGTTTTCAAATTTTCCGCCTCCTTCAGCAGGCATGCCATCTTTTCATTGGCAGTGGCATTGCTGCCTGCAGCAGCGGCACTCTCCGACATTTTTTCTAAATTGATTTGAATGTTTATGTTCTGTCCGTGCCGTAATGTTTAATGTAAAAGCGGGGGCGAAAAATCAATATACTAGCTGCACTTAGAAAAAAGTGTATACACGAATACACAACGGGCGGCTGCTGCCAGTGTGTAAAATGCATGTTGTTCTTTACCTTCTGCACAACACTGAGCAGCACGCGCAAAGACAAAGAGAATTGTTTGCTATCGGTTGGTTAAGCACACACTCATCGCTAGGGACAACCAGGAAGCTCTGGCTCACTTCTGACGGCTGACTTGCATAATAAAACTACTCACAGGGCGCAGACAATGACTGTGTACTAACATGGTAGTTTAAATAAATGCAAATCGTTGTTGCTGCATTTAATGTGCGCTAAAAACATCGATAGTTGATAATATCGATAATTGATAGTGTCATCGTTGAACAGCTGTGTTTTCGGTGCGACGGTAGCTTTGATTTTGGAGCCTAATGTGACGCCAAACATAAATGGGTGCAATTTTAAAGAGCGAGTGTATTGCAATAATCAGGACACGACAGGATGATCAAATTGCAGCCACCAACTATGGACTACGGCCGAACATATTTCAACTTTCGTTGTGGCGAAGTTCTCTGCCTGGGCCCCACCAGCTACGATGTCTGCTGCGCGCTATGCGGCCAGCGGTTGCCATTTGATGGATTTCCACAACACTTTCGACTGGAGCATCTGAGCGAGACAAAGATTGAAGACTGCAAGCTGTTCAATGGACAAGATGCAGAGGAACAGCAACTTGACGCACCAGTGGTGGAGGTGGACGTTGAGCCGCTGGCTATTAAGTTTGAGGATGACCCCATTGCACATGATGAGACTGCACACGAGTCCAATGAACATGTACACGTTGATTTGGCTCAGATAGCGCTGCTCGACCAGGAGCACGAGACTGATAAGGATGCAAATATTGCTGCTCCATCTGCTGCACTTACTGAAGATTCGAATGATGACAATAGAACAATTGCAACTCGTCGACAACAACGCACAGCAGCCCTAAAAAATGTACTTGTTCAGCGATCAGAAACACTTCTGGACTGGATGGCAGCAGCAGCCGCAGTAGACGGCAGCGATGCTCGATGTCCCGAAGTCAATGGGGATTCGGCAACGGATGCCAACGATGAGGAAGAGGACGACACCAGAGACATGCTCTTCCAGTGTGATCAATGTGAACGCGCATACAACACCAAGCGCAGCCTGCAGAGCCACAGACGCAGCAAACACAATGTGCGCAAGCCAACAAAATCAGCACAGCACAGGATTGCCACAGATCTACCCATTATGCCGTTACCAGGAGGCAGCGTGCGCCGTCGGCAGAACAAGGGACCGGCGAGGATCTTTAAATGTGATGAGAACGAATGCAATCAGACATTTCGCACGGAGCGCGATTTACGTGGCCATCGATGGAAGCATACGGGCATCTTTTGCGATATTTGCGGCAAGCCATTTACGCAGTCGGGGAATATGATGCGTCATCGTCAGCGGCATAGTGGAATCAAGCCATACAAGTGCCAGGAAGCCGATTGCGAGGCGACATTCTACACTCAAAAGGAGCTCACATCGCATAACATTTGCCATACGGGCCGCATGCCGTGCATCTGTGAGGTGTGCGGTCGTCCATGTCGGGATCGTGGCGTCCTCACTGCCCATATGCGACGACATACTGGTGAACGGCCGGCAAAGTGTGAGGTATGCGGCAAGGCATTCTATAGCTTCCATGACCTCAACGTGCACGCTGTCTCGCACACGAATCTGCGACCATTTGTCTGTGATGTTTGCGGCGCCACATTTCAGCGGAAAAAGGCGTTGCGCGTCCACAAGCTCCTGCATTCAGAGCAGCGTAAATATTCGTGTAAGCTGTGCAACAAATCATTTGCGCAATCAGGCGGACTAAATGCCCATATGCGCACCCACGAATTGAATCGACACAATCGGGCGAAAGCAATTGCCAAAGCAGACACTATCACAACCACTTCCACAGCTCAGCTGGAAATTCCCATCGAAGTGGATGACGATGTAAACAACGAGGACGATGACGATGACGTTGACGATAATGAAAATGATGATATTGATGATGAAGAAATGCTGCAGGAGGCGGTAACCATTGAGCTGATCCAGGAGGAGAATGCTTCACATGTGGAAGTTGTTACCGTCGCCGCTGCTGGCAGCTGGCATCAAACATAACCCGATGCAACAACTACACCAACTATTCCTAAGAACTGCGTTGTGTTTCTATTTTAAGCTTTTTCAAGTATCTCCACTTGCAATGTAAATATAAAAACAACCATGAACAGATATTACTATGCTCTACAGCCTCCGATATATACTCCCGAGCCGACTCGGGAATGTTTCTCGTCACAGTTTGTGTCACATGTCTCGATCCCAGATGCTTGTATAAATGTTTTGTATACATATAGCGGTTAATTAAAATGATCTATTATCTCTTGACTTATCAGACGATATTCTATATTCTAAAATTCCAATATACATATTAAATTATAGAAATAGACTAGCCTGAGGAGATAGCTAAGATTCTTGCGTACAAGGATACTGGAATGAGCAACAAACAAATAGCAATTAAATTATTGATAATATGTTAAAATTAAAAGAAACAATGGACTGGATAAAAATGCTACGTCATCTAAAATTCTATTTGATTTAAGGTTACAAATATCGAAACATCGTGTTCAACAAATTTGATGAGGTGGTATTTAAAAGGATTGGAGGAAAATTTGGTCAAAGCCAGTGTTGACGAAGCACACTAAATAGCCAGATTAAATGTTGCAATGAGCACATGTCCTGGCCCAGGAGTGGCAAAATGTGATATTTTCTGATGAGATCAAATTTATTCTCGATGGTCTAGCGGCTTTAATTATTATGAGCATGATTTAAAAAAGTCTGAGACATTTTTTCCTATTTAAACCTGTGAACCTTTGGAGCATCAACCACACCCAAATGCCTTATTCTAGCCGGATAATGCTCCAATATGCAACGGGCCTGTCGTGGGTGTTTTCGGGATAATTTTTTAGAGTGACTAGAAAGATAAGCCGACCTGAATCCCATAGTTAACATATGGGGATACGTGCTCCATCGAGTTTAAGTGGGTAATCGACAGTTTAAGATAGTTGAACAGCTACGAATGCTGTCGTTAAGGAATGGTCCAAAATCCCTTCATCTGATTTCTAAAAAGTTGCTGAATCGATGTCAAATCTTACTTTTTTTTTAGATATAAACATATCTGGAGGCTGAACACATTATTAATTTGATGCTTTCGTGTAATTTCTACATATTATATTAATGTATTACCAATTTATTAATCGAATTTCGCACCTTAACCTCATTAAAAAAAAAAAAATTAATACAAATTTAATTACTTTTCTTATTTATTTATTTATTTTACCAATTTAAAAAATGTACTTTTTTTATTTTGTTAAGAAATAATAAATAATAATCGAATCAACACACAATTTACTCCTCGTAAAAATAAATATAAAAATATTTATATTTGGATTATTTAAGTAATATACATTAAAAATCAATGACTGGCAAGAGACAAGCGACATCGCATCTGGCCCACGAGAAGTGGGAACAAGAGGACGAGCTCGGGGAGCGAGGCACATTCAAAACAGCGCCGCCTCAAGAATTAAGTGCACGAGTTTTCAACAAAGCCGTGGATTAGTCGAGGGCAAACAGTAATCCGTCACGCAATTGGGCCGCAGATCCCGAAGAGGTGGGTGCATTGAATATGGCCCTTGTTAAGTTCCTTCAAGAAAGCATGGACAAGACCCATATTGCATACTGACGCCCGTATTCGACAGCTACGTCAAGCTCTTGAAGAAGCTGCAAGAGAAGAATGTTCGCAAGCCCAGAACCTCCAGGTCCAACATCTGCAACTGCTGCTCCACAAGTTGCCAGCTTTGGCATACCCCGCACTACGGCTAAAGAGGGTGCACCTTCTGCGCTTGCTCCGGGCTTTTCGTATGCCAAACCGACCACTCCCACTTCCGAGAAAAGTGCGTTGGCTTCTACGCCTGCCCCCGCATCTTGTTTGGCAAGCCCAGCACCACGGCCACAAGGGCCACGAAAAAATCTGCTTCAGCTGTGAGGTTCTCTTTTGGCATTTAAAGAACTATCACCAACACCACCGAAATAGCTTCACCGTCCTTGAGTGCTTTACGCGGTTTACGGGTTTCGGCGAGAACAAAACGACCGCCTGCAGTAGTTTCTCCTTTCCAAGTGCTGCATCAGCATTTTCGTTTGGTAACGTAAAACTACCGGTGGTGTAGTTCAAGCAGGTGATTGAGGACGATGCCATATTCCCGAAACGGTGCAAGGTGTATGAGAAAACCAGACTGCTTGCCCCAGTCGAGGGGCCAAGCCATTGTCCATGTTACTGTGCGCGAAGACCGCCGAGGAGGCCGATGATCTATTGGAGCAAGTCAAGAAACATATAGTCTGAACAACATTCGCTCGACGCGTTCCCTGCTGCTCATCAATTTATGTTATTTGATCGTTTGCATCAACAAATCATGAAAATAAGTTAAGTATACCCTAGTAGAGGATATAATTAATTAGTAATAATTCCGATTCCAATTATCTGTGTTTAACGCCATTGAATGATAATCAAATCAGGACTAAACATATTTGCACCCATTTTCCACTTTAACAATGGTAAATCGAAAATAAAAAAAGATATATCCAAAATTATCGGTACAAAAGTGTCCTTTATTCTGCGTGCGGCTCTCGCTACTGAGGTACTACATAAATATTAATATGCATGTGTATATATATTTATATGCAATACATATGTATATTGCCTGAATATATGTAAATGAGTATATTTGTATTGCAATCTGTAGACGAGCAGAATATTGCTTCTAACAAATGCAAACTAGAAAATAAAAGGTTTTAAAGCTAAAAATACAAATAAATATATTTATGTCTACGTCAGAAAATAACAAAATGGACGTTTTTGTGTTTACAACAGGAATGCTTCGAAAAACAGCGCTTAGCAAACAACTAGAATAAGAAATAATTATAATACAAAAAAAAAACAGGCAACAACCAAATTGTAGAGTTTAAATAGAAAATAACTTAAAAAACCAAATTGTAGAGTTTCAATAAAAAATAACTTAAAGATTGTGACAGACTGACCAAGGTCTAGACGGACTAATTGAGTAGATAATGTTTCACGGTATACCTATAAATTCACTGATCATAATCTTTAACAAAACTTAACGGAGAATGAGTAATTTTTGTTTGTTTTTGATAGAAGTGTTTTCGAGCAACTACTTCATTATAAACGTTAAAATATAAAATGCATGTAAATGGATACAAAAGTTGGCTTACTACTACTATATATGTTGTATATATCAGTTAAGATATAGTTAATCATAGCTTGGGTATAAAAATTGGTTGGCTGTGATGTTGTGTATCTGTGACTAATGCTCATACTATGTATATGTATATATATATATATATATATATATATATATAAGATCTATATAAAAAATATGCATGTAATTTGAGCCAATTGTTTTTTTTAAGTACTATATTGCTTCGTTTAGATTCCGACTTGCGACATGATGCTTAAACAATGTTGATCTCAATCTTGATGAGCAGTCGATTGTCGGCACAGAAGCCCAATTGCATAATATTGGATATGTTGGCATATTCGAGGAAGCCAAAGCCACGGGTGCTGATCGCCTCGCGCGGCTGATGGAAGGCGAGTATCTCTGGTTTGGTCATAATGGTGTCGTGCTGCGAGAGACTCGCATCGCCTGGATGCACCATGCACAGCTTGATCCGTCCCTTGAATGGCCAGTCCAAATGGAAATCGTTCTCCGATTGCATTAGATGCACATGCAAACTGAGCACATGCGGCTTCCTCGGCTGTATATTCAAGCGGGCACAGAACTTATAGCCATACGGCGATGTATAACATTCATGTGAATATGCCAGATTATTGGCATTGGCGCGCAGGCGATCAACCAGAGCGCTCAGCTCCTCAATATGCCAGACGATAGTGCCGTTGCTGTAGCGAGCATCGATCGGCTGCTGTCGTCGCAGCTGCTCTTTCAGGTTATCGATGCGGGACTCCTGCTCCCTGGTGCGCTGCTCCAGCACAACGATGCGCTGATACATTGTCTGAACGATTTGCTCGTCGACAGCATTGGCATATTGTGGCGGCGGTGGCAACTGACCAGCCTTATGACCATTCTCCAGTGCTCCACTGCCAGTGCTCGGCTTTTGCGGCTGCCATGTGGCGATGGCGGTCTGCTGATGGGCCTGCAACATGAGTTGCAAGTGATGCGGCATATCCGTTTTCAGATGCTCCTCCAATTGATTTGTCTCTGGGCGACCAACAAAATCGCATTTAATACTAACAAAGGGGCACTTCTCCTCGAGCGGTTGCTGATGCTGCTGTTGCCGCCGATATGGGCAGCTGGGCAAATGCTTATGCAACTCAATGGGTGAGGCGATGACGGCACAGCCGTGCGGCGAATTTGGGCACTTGTGCTTAATCTGTTCAATCTCACGACGTGTATAGTTGTCGGGAAAGATGTCCTTCTCCGTAGACAGCTGCTTGTTGTCCAGTGGACAGCATTGATTATGATTCTGCAGCCAGTCGCTGAGGCAACTTCTGCAAAAGCGATGACCGCACGAGGTCACCACCGGCTCATTCAGCCAGTCAATGCAAATGGCACACTCGTAACGCGAATCTGGATAATCCGTATCGCCATCGTGCTCTCCCGACGTATCAGAGGCACAATAGTTCCGATTCAGCGCCAACGTCCGTGGCGGTGTGCTCTCCAATACTCCGGCTCCGTCGCCACCAGCTGCATTTGTTTTTGTTGTTGTGGGTGTGGTACTGCTGCTTCCAGCGATGCGTGTTCCATTGCTGTTACTGTTACTGTTACTGCTATGCTGATGCTGATGATGATGGTGATGCTGCTGTTGCGGCTGCGGCTGCTGTTGTTGCAGCTTCAATTGCTTTTGTTCCTGTTGAGTTCGCTGCATGGCGTTGCCGAAACGTCGATGCATGAGTCTCGTTTGCTCGATGCTAGTCTTAAATTAATTTTAGTAGCCAGATCTTCTTGAGCACTAAAACTGCAAAAGCATCGATGCTTAAATCGATATTATCAGTGGCCTTACAGGGATGATCGATGTTTTTACTATCGATATATCTCTACAGGGTGAGCTGATAAATACAATATTTACATTTTTGGTGCATTTTGGATTGAATCGCTAAATCGCAAATCCGCTCGAATACTGGAAAGTTATTTTGTTTACATAACTACTTTAAGGATTAATATAAATTAGTAAATATCTCTTTGTCCTAATGCTGTCAATGTTTGTTTCTCTTCTTACAGAAAAAGTAGTGGTTTCTTAAATAAGAATGAATTGTAATATTGACTGAACATGTTTTGTACGTTTCTTTATCTTAGTTAAATAAAGAAACCTTTGAATAGATTTAAGATATTAAGTCTACATTATTTTACTTTTAAATACATTATTTAACTTAAATACATTTGGATTTTAAATATTTATTTATTCACCAATATAAAGCATATTGTATATATTTTCGATGTAAATAATCTATTGAATGACTATCGATCTTTTTACAGCTTTTTGAAGCGCCCCGCAAAAATATTGATTCCAGAGCGACGGCAGTGTTGCAAATTGCCAGAACATCTTAACAGTATCAAATTGACTGTTTCAAACAGAGTAGTATTTTGTAATATGAGTTTTCTATGTTAAAGACAACAAACTTTCTATGTAGCTAATGAAAATAACAAATTAATTTACTTATTACAAGAATTGGGATATACAAAATTGTACGATTAAATTACTTAGCATCGCTTTATGGAAGTTGCTGAGCTTTACGCGTTCTTTTGATAAAATTGCGCAACACACGCACACTTACTCCACACATACACATGATTCACGGAACAGAGAGACTACAAGAGAGAATGTATGTGTGAGAGAGAGAGAGAGAGTGCAAGATATAAGTAAATTCACCTGCGCGTAAACTAAACACACGAACAGTCGAACTGCAACGTCCGAACCGTATAAAACACCAGCGCCGCACACTCGGAGCGACATTTGTGTGCGAGACGCGTCCCTTAAAGCGAAACCTTAAAACCGAAAGCGTTTTCTATAACATTGAATTAAAAAAACAAAATACGAAACAAACAGACAGCGAGACAGACAAAATTAACAGAATGGCACATTCGTTCACAGTGAAATGCAATTGCAATTATATTTATTTGCTAATATGCCTGATGACCGTGCTCGCCTGGCAGCAGTGCGTTGCCAAGCAGATGCCTTTGCCTGCCAATGTCGCTGCCGTTGCCAGTGCAGCGCCAACAACAACAACAACAACTGCAGCAACACGAGCCCAGCAACAACAACAACAGCAACAACAACAACAACGATATCACGCATCGTACGATAATCATGATAATGACGATGACGACATGAACAGCGATGCATCTTCGCCATCTGCCCGCAAGCGACGACAAGTCTCGGATTGGTTTATAGCACCAAATACACGCTGGTGCGGTCGCGGCAACACAGCAAATGGCACATATAATATATTGGGTGGCGCATCGATGGCCGACAAATGCTGTCGAACGCATGACCATTGCAAGTTTTACATAGCGGCCATGTCCAATCAGTATGAGCTATTTAATTATCGACCTTACACACTGTCGCACTGCAGCTGCGATCGTCGCTTTCGCACTTGCCTCAAGATGGCCCGGGACGAGGATGCCATCACCATTGGCAAGCTATTCTTCAATGTAGTGCAGACGCAGTGCTTTGTCCTCAAGACGGAGACAATTTGCCAGCAGCGCGGCGACTCGAACAACTGCCTCAAGACAATTGAGCGCCGCAAAGCCTATCTCAGGGACAATAAAAAGTTTTAGACGCCAGAGAAGGTAATTAATAACTGAAGTTTGCCCCATTCAATTGAAAATTGTATATCTTAATATAATATAGTAATATCTTACTTTAACTCTTTTGCAGTATATTTAACCAAAGTCTGGCTGCGTCCCCATTTGCGAATTATCTGCCAAATAAAGCATGAACATCGACAACAGCAGCAACAACAACAACATCAAGATACACACAAGAAACATTGCCATGTTTGAAAAATAATGGCGAAACTAAAACTCAAAGCAAGGATGAACGACTAAACAACATAATCATTGCAGAGCATTAATCGCGTACTTAGATACATATACTCTATATACTCGAAAATTATATTAATATGCCAGAGACACATTGATGTATTTAGGACGCATACTTTCCTATACATACAGACATACATACATAAATGTTCTTATTCAAGTGCTATTATACTGCCTAACATATAATATAAATACATATTAAGTTTTTCGTAGTCGTAGTCGTAGTCGTAGTTTAAAACATACAATCCATAGGCTGCCCTTAAAACCAAGTTTTAAATAGTTTGTAGCTAACACATAGCCGGTCTAGCCGTTATTATGCATATACATATATATTATACATATATAAAAAATATATCCGGGTTTATAAAAAAAAAATTGTACCCTTATTATTTATTAGGTGTTGAGGTATATTTCAACATACATATGTCATATCAGTTGTTGCCGTGATTTTAATCATATATAATCTTTAGTATAATCTTGTATTCGTAGCAATTTTGCAAAAATCAATAAAACGAAAGTGATTAAAAAATTTTCGAAAAGTAAAAATAAAAAATCCCAACATTTGGAATTTTGTACTTTAAACTCTGCAACGTTATCAGCTCAATAATGTATATAAATATTTCTATATGTATGCATATAAAAGATGGCATATTCCGTCACATTGACGCAGCTATTGCTGATGACCCTTTGACACCCAAGTCATCAGACACAAAAAGCATATTTCGCCATATTTTGTTGGTTATTTGTTGTTTACATGCAACATGTACATACTTATATACACATTTAGCTGCTTAGGCGCAGATGCGTCATGAGCTTTTGTTTTTTAATTTTTCAGTTTTGAAAAACATTGTTTCAATTGCGTGGTAACCTTCGAGCGACATCGATTTTCGATAATGATGAGATATCGACTCTGATCGATAACTCGCCAACTAAAATCCATCCACCTCGGTGCAGTTACAAATGCCGAAATTTAAATATGATGTATGAGTGTATTAAATACGAGGGGGGCGTGTCCATTGGTGCTCTATAAATACGAGTTAGTTCCTGATATGACGCCGTCTCGTGTGGTTGTAAAATCAACATTTTGATGATAGCCGACACTTGTCGTAATCTGAGTAATAATTGACGCTAGTTTTTATTATTGCACACTTAGCATTTCTAATTATATTCTGCGTCATCAAGACAACAGAAAGTGTGCAACACATACATATAAATATATATATATATATATATATATACATATATAGACGTTTATTTTTGATTGTTAAACGTAATCATAAATGATTGTCATTTGCCTATTTGTTTAGTGGCAAGATTTTCATTAATTGTTATTGTCAACAAATATACAAACTTCCGAACGTATATGAAAAGCAATTCCGCTGACGTTATTACAGAAATCTAACGGGAATGCAACGCAAGCAGAACCGGGTCTTTTGTACGTTCACGTGCCACAAAAAATAAGACAGTAACACACTTGATCACATCCTTGTTGGTCAAGTAATACTGCACCAGGTGAATGGCCTCGAGTACAAATTGCCCTGAACCCATATACATATATTATTCCAGTTGCATTCCAAAGGTGAACTCTTTAGCTCTTATGGTCCCTGAGATCGACGTGCTCGGACGTCAGACGGACATTGCTAGATAGATATATGATTAAAGGGATGGGGGGATGTTTCCTTTTGCCCATTAGTGATGGATCCATCACATATGACACATATGATATCGTTTCCAACTGGACGAGCACCAACAGCAATAATTGTGGCCTAATTTGAACAATTAGATTTGATTTGCTTGTGCAGTGCTATATATTGTTAATATGAAATTCAGTTTGTCATCGATTTCAATTACAGTGTAGACAAACGCTTTAAGCATCGATAGGTCGATAAGCAATTACGCATGCAATTATTCAGTTATGATATAATTTTAAAATGAAATCCTAATAAATATTAAATTTGTTGTTGACGGTTGGATACACAATTCTTATGGACTATTGTTGCAAACAATGCGATTACGTCGCTGATAATATCGACACTGGTACAAATAGAGACTGATCAGCTCCTCGATGACCTCATAAGTGATGGCGCCCATGGCAATGGCGAATAGCTTGTTATTTATGCCATATAGCGTTTGGCCGATGACAATGGCAAATGTGGGCAGACTGAGGGCCGTGATGTAGCTAAGCGTGACATATTCAAAATGCTCGGAATTATTCAGAGATGACGGCTCGAAGCTATAAAAATATTCATCCGTAAGCGGAGCACCAGGCAGTGGTTCGTTGTGCTCATCAACTTGCTCCATCGGCGACTGAATTGATTGCCGTTGACGGCGTTGCAGCCAACGCACCAGGAGACTGTCCCAAGTGAAATGGCTTAGGAATAACACTGTCGCTGGCACCAACGGCATCATAATCATTAGCAATGTGGGAAACTTATTTATCAGTCCCACGGTCGTCTCATAGCCAACGACTTGAAACAGTGTTACTACTCCATATGATAGCGATGCCATGTAGACGATGAGCCCCAACATGCTCATAAAAAAGCGGTGACACAGCTGCCCATAGATTCGATCCCCATTCTCGAGCAATGCATCGAAGCGGCAGGCGGATCCGGGTATCACAATAATATATTCGAAATGGCATTGTGGACAGGTGACGGGCTCGTTCGGATTCTCTTGCTGGTTCATGTGGATCTGGCGCAAGAGGCATGACTCGTGCACCCACTCATTGGCGCCGCGACAGCGGCAAGGTTGACGCCAATCACGACGAGTTGTTCCCTCATCCGTTTTCAAGCAGATCGCACACAAGCGCTGATCATTATCCATCACGACGGATATGATTCGATTCCTCACGATTTATCAACAATTTTAAAATGAGCAGCAAACGAAATTTCGATTTTAAAATGAGCAACAAACGAGATTTCGACGCTCTTATGAATTTCTCAAGGCGTTGTCAAAAACAAAAAAATAAATTCAACAAAAATGACAGATCTCAAAGCGAGTTCAAAATCAATATCGATTCTATAATCAATAATCGAAAAACTCCATCAGCTGTATTTCAATATAAGCCTCAACTTAAGGAGAAATTTCTTGCTTGCCATTTTGTCAAAACTTTTGCATAATTTTTTTCAAAACTGTGCCGAATTTCAAGAGCAATTTCATTTAATTTGATCATTGTTTGGCCTCTAAATGAAATTTGAAAACACGTTCTTGTGTCGAAATGCTTGTAAAATGTAAAAGACTTTCCACAGCCACCAGAGTTTGGCAAAACATATTTAGATTTAAGGCGACACCAATGCGATGATGCCCCTTTTTAATTCTCAGCTGTGTGTCTGTAGCCTAGATTTCCCATTGCTTTAGTGGTTTATTTATTGTTCCACTGAGAATGTGGCACACGCCAACAGGTTTGTGGCGGCAAGCCGCATACAGCTGGGAAAATAGGCGAAGGCCAATTTAAAGTGAGCTGGAAAACTGGCGACTGGAAAACTGCACACTGGATGTGGCAAATGCAGAAATCACTAGTCACTGGTTAAATGAAAATATATATATTTATGATACCTTAAACATTAACTAATTGATAGTTGAATTGAGGTCAAGACCTTGACTTACTTGCCGTTGCAAAAGTATGTTCTGCAATAAATATTCCTGTTAACACACACACTCACACACACACACACAATTACTATTTGCCGGAGAATAACAATGCACTCAATTAAAATCACATTTGTGATGTGTATTTTTCAAGAACCAAGATCAGGACGCACTGAACTTGTCTGGCCGAGAGCAGAAGAACATTTGGCTGCTGACCGAAAACCAAAATGATTTCAGCCAGAACAGGCCGAAGCCAACTGGCAACTGCTCGAGACGCAACTGCTCGAGACCCGGCCAGATGCCTTTCCATTCCACTTTTTCCACATTGGCAACCTGCTAAAAGGCAACAAACGGTACACAAAAATAAGCGGCAAACAGCAACAGCAACAACAACAACAACAACAAAGAGCAAAGCTTGATTCAATTGGGGCAACTGGCCTGCAAACTGAACTGAACTGAACAGCTGAAATGGAGATGAAGACGCTGCTGCACTGGGGATACTTTGTGTGCCACATCGGGCTCAGAGAAAGGGAATCGCAACGGCAATAGACTTGCCCCACATACGAGTCCAGTGAAAACGGCTGCTTGGAATTTCTAAATGGAAAATAACATAACAACTTTTAAAAGCAAAAATTGTTAAGTGAAATATTCTTTTTAGGAATATCAAAAAAAAGTTGGAACTAAATAAATAATTGCATAATTTTGAAGCATTTTCTCTACAAACTTGCAACGAACTTGCCAATTTAGAACCCAATAATTAATTGCATATTAAACACAATATTGTCACTATTTGAATATAATTAAGAGTAATTAAGAATCATGCATCACATAAAGAATTATCCCCAAATAGTCCTAGAAAAATTGAACTGTCAAGTTACAATTTCTTTATCAAAATCAACTGTTGGCAAAAGCGACGATTTCTTCAATATTATTTTATTCCAATAAATTTAATTAATCTTGAATTAATATTTTCTGAAATACAGAAATTAATTATGTATTCTGGAATATTTAACTTTTTCACTTGAAACTAGTGAAATTTGTTCAGATATCTGCGTAAACAACAACAAACATACAAAAACTCATCAGTCAACAGATTGTTCCTATAGTTAGCTATATAATAGAAATGTCTGTGATTTGAGAAAGCCAACTCACAACTGGTGTTAACTGAAATAAAAAGTGAATCGTTTGGTTTTGTATAAAAATAGTTTTGTTTATTATTTTTTCTGTTTCGCGTTTTGGTCTCTGATTGAATTGTTTCAAATTAATTGTTAATAACTATTACCTGCTAATTTGTACATAAAAATGAGTCAGCAAGCAGCACTTATTATTGCATATTTATAGGCGCGCGAGGGCGATCTGATGCCCCCACCCTCTTCCCTTATCCCCGACCCCCACCCCCCCATCGAACACAGATGCCAAACAAAAAACTTGCAACAATCAACGAATGGTGCAACAAAGGGCAATTTACGCTACAAGGTTAATAATATTGGTTAACTTGTTATTTTTATGTCGATAATTATCGATTACCGATTTTGTTGATTGGTTTTTTAGGCAGATTGAATTCGATATTGCTTTGAATATATGTATCTAGAACGATATATACGATTAATTATAGATGATTTCTTTTTACCTTTTTCTTTTTGAGAGCATGAACAACAAATTCGTCTAAATAATAATATTAATTGTTTGAATAGTTTGTGGCTTAACGAAGCTAATTTTTTTTTTTTTTGCAAATAATTTCATTCATTTAGCAAACAATTTTCGATTAAGCAGTTTTTTTTTAAAAACTAATATTGGCATTAGCGACGAATAGATGTATATTTACAATCTTTATATATATATATATGTATATATATATATATGTATATATATATATATGTATATATATATATATGTATATATATATTTTTTATATTATTTCAATATTGATTTCTGTCATTATCGAATGCATATATCTTTTTTTTGTATGTATGTATATAAAAGAAGTTTAGACATCTGTATATATAATGTTAAAGTCAAATTTTGATGATCTCATGTGGATTATAAGTTGAAATTTTTGTTACACATACATACCTAATTATCGTATCCTATATAAATAAATATATATTTTATATATAATGCATATGTAAATATATATCATTTGGGATAAGTTATAAGTTATATATATGTATGTATAAATTATTTGTTTTTTTGTGAAAATTAGAGCTAATCACCTTGCAACTTATGTACTTTTACAAATTTATAATTATTATTTATATATGTATGTATGTCTATATATACATACATACATATATAGTTTTCTATTTGTATGTATAAACGATTTTTCTTCAGACTTAAGAATTGAGTTACTGGTGTGGTGTTTAGAATTACATTTTTATGTATTATTATTATTATTATTATTATTATTGTTGTTGTTGTTTTGGTTTTTTTTTTGTTATGTTTTTGGGCGTGGCTAAGGCTGGCATCTAATCAAAGAACGCAATTGGAGACAGTCGACAAACATATTGCATTTATAAGCAAATATACGTCTATATGTTTGTATATATGTATGTATATTTTGTAGTAATTATATATGTACGTTCTATCTGTATGTTGTGGGAGATTATAGATTTAACATGGGCCAAATTCTACAAAAATGTGTGTGCTTCGTTTTCTACTCGAGTAGTTTTAGATTTCTTTTCTATTATTAAGGCAAATCGCACAAGTCAGGGGTTGCATATATATATAAATATATATAACTAGTTTCATATATGTAGAATATATGTATGTATGTATGTATGTATGGTACATTCAACTAACATACATAAATACATACACCGCTTGAGTTATTTAAAGCTGATATATTTTTAAGAGTGGAGCTTAGGGGATAACATTTTTTTTTTTTTTTCTTTTTTTTATGTTTTTTAATGCAGAGACTAACGGAGATAGTATTGGAAGTATAAATATATGGTTTGATATTTATTGTATACCCTTGCAGATGAATCATTTATATATTTGAATATTCTATTCCGTCCGTGTTTTAAAGCTATCTCCGAATCCTGGCATAGATCCGTTTTATATTCTCTGTGCAACATTAAAATTATGCATAAAGCACTGAAGACTTTCAGTGGATTTTGTTGACGTTACAAATGTGAAAAAACACACTTAAAGCTGATGCTGAAGCATTTTTTTTTTAATTAATTACTAAAGCTAATCTTCAAATGTTCGTTTTGTTGTCTGGCATTTATCAGATACAGTCAAACTGCCCAATTCACAGACAGATATTAAATAATAATTGTGAAAGTAGTCGTTATGTTAAATTGAAAAAGTTTCGGTATTTGGAAGTATATTTTTTTGTTTATAATTGGAAGCATTAAAATGAAAATGAAAAAAATGAATTCATATTTAGCAGAATACGTTTGCAGTTAGAAATTCATTAATGGGAAGTTTGACTGTAGTATGAATGTGTATGTTTATCTGCTTTCTGCAAGGGTATCTCAAATTCGGCACTCTGAATGTTTTTTTTTAGCTGGTTTAATTGTAGTGTTTGTTTTTATTTGTGTATTTCTAATGCACTCGTTTTGCTCTCCCCCTCTCTCCAACTATCCCTCTCTCTCTCTCTCTCTCTCTCTCTCTCTCTGTCTGTCTGTTGCTTTCCCTTTCCAATGTACGCATGCTTGAGGTATCAATGTACTTGTAAACAAAAAATAAAAAGAATATAAACAAAACTGTTGTCGTCCCACTCGTATTGGTTTTCCCGCTATTGCCGTCTCTCTCAGAGGCGGTATTCGTAGTGGGCGGAACGGGAACGTCTCGCACCGGAATACCA
The DNA here is from genome assembly GCA_037043585.1 of Drosophila mimica. Taxonomy (NCBI): domain Eukaryota; kingdom Metazoa; phylum Arthropoda; class Insecta; order Diptera; family Drosophilidae; genus Drosophila; species Drosophila mimica. Next base: position 476,576 of record JBAMBE010000312.1, on the reverse strand, counting down.
ACGATACGGCACTCGCTGCTGATGCAGCGCAACGCCCAATGCCAGATTGGAGTGTGTGGCGCCACCGATATCCGCGCCCGGACTACGCGCCAACTGCAGTGTCAGCGCCAGCCGTGCCTGCTAGGAGGATGACGATGCCGATGGCGATGGTGTGCTGGCGCTGGATGTGTGGCAATGTCGTCGTTGCTGCTGCTGTTGTGTTGCCACCTGTTGCACCTGTCCCGCTGTTGGCGATGGCAGGCGTCTGCCCAGAATGCCACCAATGCCACCGGGCAACGTTGCGCTGGCATCCAAATAAGCCTCGGGACTGAATCGCACTCGACTATGCTGCGATCCAATCGAACCCTCCTTGGCACTCAAATAGGAGCTATCATCGCTGGTCAGCGAATCTGGCGGCGTTGCATTTGTCGGCGTGCCCTGCTGCGATGAGATGCTGCCATTGTGTGTGCCACTATTGTACTTCTTCTTCTTCAGCGAACTGCGCAACTTGCTGCCACTCACCAGGGGCAGCTGCTGCTGCTGCTGCTGCTGTTGTTGTTGTTGTTGGGGCAGCTGATAGTTGAGAGCATGCTGCTCAAAGGGCAAAGTGGCGGGACGTGTGAGTGTGACGGCGGCGGCGGTGGCAGCGGCATATTTGGTGTTGGCCAGCGGACTGTGCAGCATACGATTGATTAGCTTGGGTGATCCGGCGTAAAGCTCCTGTTTGCTTGGCGGCGGCGGCGGCGGCTGCATTTGCAATTGCATTTGTGCCGCTGCCGGCGATGTTGGCTCGCATTCGTAGTCGGCAACATTGAGATTAACGTTGAGATTGAGATTGTTGTAATCGTAGAGCAACTCTTCGTGCTCCTCCAGCAACACATTCGAATTGTTCGACACGGTGGATGGGGTGCGTCGATGGCCGCCAGCACTGACCCCCATTTGGGGTACACGCGGCGGCGGTGTTCGCGTCTGCAACGGTGGTTGCAATGTCGCCGATGGCACTGCCACCACAGCCATTGCCACCGGCACCTCATACGGATACTCCGGATACTGATAGTAGTCGGGCAGCCGATGATTATAGTCGTACGAATAGTCCGGATACGATTTGCAATCCCGCTCATAGCCAAAATTCAATTCCGGCCGATATGGAAAGTAATTGGAGCCTGCAACGATATACAAATATAATTATCAGTTTCAGTTTGAACGAGGTCGAGTGTGCATGACTAGCAGATACCCTGTGCTTTACGTCAAATACCACAACGCTTTGTCAAAATTACAAATTGCAATATAATTTTTTAATTAATTCGCAATTAACTAATTAACTTAATTTGTGCACATTCAGAAAAATAAATAACCTAAAAATAACAGTTTTGATTTCTTATTTTCTTAAATAAGATACGAAAAACCCTGGCTTTTATAAATATATTTTCTGAATAAAAAGGTGAATTTGTAAAATTCGAAGCCATTTTTTTTTTCTGAGTGTATGAGATGGACACATGGTACTCCATGGTACTCTACAGATGGACATATCATGATCGTTTCCCATTCTGCCTCTTGCAACCTCATGCCTTATGCAACAAATGGGAAGCTTAACCAAACCTCACCAAAGTAGCCATTGCGATAGGCGCCGCCGCCATCGTTGGAGTAGCTGGGACCATTGCGCAGATAGTCGGCGGGCGCATAAAGGGGCGGTGGACCAATGCCGCCGCCCACACGGAACTCCTCGAAGCCATCGTTGGCATTGGTGCAGCTGCTGCTGCTCAGTTTGCGACGTGATGATGGCGTCGCCGGCTGAGATGAGCCCGAATACAGCACCGAATGTGGCACAGAATGTGGCTGTGTTCCCTGCATCGATTGCTGTTGCTGCGACTGCGACTGCTGCTGCTGCTGCTGCTGTTGCTGTTGATGATGCATCTGATGTTGCGGCGTGCGCTGCACGGGTGTGTAGTAAGGTTGACTGCCGCCCACGCGTCTCTGTGCCACAGACTGCGGCTTGGACGTGCCCATCGTTGTGTCCAGCGGTGAAAAGCTGCTGCATTAAATGAAAATATTTCAAAATCAATTCTGGTTTACAATCAAATTTATAACGGATTTTTAATTAATTATTGTGCACATTAATTAATTAAAAGCGGAATTAATCGGAAAATCTTTAATCACTTGGAAATTATCCATTGTCATTTTCTATAAATGCATCTTGCATTGAAAATTCGACTTTTGAGATCTAATTTTATGACTAGTTTTGAGCTGCAAAATGTAGTGCAATTTTATCCAGATGTGTGTGATTTATTAAAGATTTATATATGTATATATATATATATATATATATATATATATATATATATATATTAATATATATTTTATATATTATATATATTTTTTTTATATATTATATATATATTATGTGATACTTTTAATAGATGTATTATTTTTAATTTATTTTTATTTTTATTTTTTTATCAGAATCGATAGGTACCACTATATCGTATCGCACTCATAGGAACGATCGATCGATATATATATTATATGTGTATATATGTAGATATATATATATTTTTTTAATCCTATATTCAAAGTAGAAAACGTGATTCTAGGTTACAATCCATATAAAAATTCTACCCCAAGAAATCGGCTTTTGCAATGCCATAATTTTGTCAAAACTGATCCGATTTATATATATGTTTATATATATATATATATATATTAATGTATATGCATATGTGTGTGTGTGTGTGTATTTCACTTACCATGCATTGGCCGCATTATGCGACCGTGTCGCCTCCAGCTGCTGTTCAGTCTGATCCATTTGATCCGGCTGCTGTTGCTCCTCAATGGTTGGCTTCGGTGCCGCCTTCAAGGCGGGCAGCTCACTGAGGAGCGTAGGATGCACTGGGGACACATTCGACATGCGCACATCGTAGCCAGCCGCGACCCCCGCCAGCAGCGATGCCATGTTGTAGAGGAGCAACTCGATCACGGATAGCTTCGGCTTGCGGGCTGCATCGCCGGCGTAGAGTGTCGGCAGTGGCACGTTGTTGGCGAAGCGACTGAGCAGATATGGCGATGGCGACATTATGGGCATATTGGCTGGTCCTGGCCGCCACTCATCCTTGCTGTTGCCCTGATAGCCTGGGTGGTTGGCGTTCCAGTTTCCACGTTCCAGTGTTGCAAGCGTGAACAGTTGACAAAACAGGTTTTGAGAAACATTTGGCTAAGTGGACAAAATGTGCGTGGCCGGCGGGGTGGGGTGGGGAGGGGGTGTGGAGGGAACGGTTGGGACAGAGAACACCGCAAGCAAAGATCCACCAACACCGCGTTTAGAGAGTTTCAAAATGAGGCAAAAATATGCCAGGCCTGAGCACTTACAGCAAAAATTAAAATAGTTAAATTTGTTTTTTTTTTATTGTTTGTTTTTTATTTATTTTTAGTTGTTTTATTGTCGGTTTCGGTTTCTGTGTATTATTGTAGCTGTTTTTTGTAGTTTTTCCCTTTTTCTTTAATATTATCATTTTCTTTTTGTTTCATTTGAAGAGTTTTTTTTTGTCCAATGAAGAGTTATGTTTAAGTAACATCCAAATAAGAAAACAAATACGTTAAAAAAACGAATCAAACAAAAGAAAAAAGCAAAATATAAAAATATTCAAGCCAAGGCTGCTCGACTAGCAGATACCCCGTAGCCATAAAAATTACATCGCTCTTAGATTTTGAATATAGATTTTTGCTTTTCTTCTAGATTACAGAATCTTCGAGATTTACAGACAGACAGATAGTTTCTTCTTCTTCAAATGGATACAGGGTATTAAATTATCAAAACTAAATTTAAAAAAAAAAAACTTGCATACAATAAAACATACGATTTTTTTTCTTGTTTTGTTTTTCATTTTTCATCACAGCTTTTTTTGTTATTATTTTTTTTTTTGTTTAATTTAAAATAAAGAATACTACAAATAAATAAAAGCCAATTTGCAAATCAATCTAAATAAAACTGTGCACAGAATACCAAACAATTTAAAAAAAAAAAAAAAACGTATAGAAGAAGCAGAAACACACAAATTGTGACAAACTTCTTTCATGTAAAATGTGAAAAATGCCATTTGACTAAAGCTACGTTCAACTGAGAGGCATTTTTTCTCGTGTATCCATATAAATATATATATAATTTGTATGTATGTAAAATTAGATATGTTTAGTTAGAAAAAAAAAATCGTTCTCTTAAATGACAACAAAATTGTTTTTTTTTTCTGTTTTTATAAATACATCGTTTTTTTTTTTTTGTTATAGTGTTTTAGAAATAATTTCTAATCAACTTGCAGAGGAGTCGCCAAGCAATACCCTCAAATACATATATATATATATAAATATATCATATCATTAATGAAAGATTAACATATATATATATATTTTTTTTTTAATTTTTTATTTTTTTTACAGCCAGCCACTTATACAGTTGTTGTCAAGTATAGTTTGTTTCACTGGTTGCCATCTTACAGAGAAATCGGAGCGTATCTTTAACGCTACTTGGGCTATGGTACCTGAGGTAAAGCTTTCAAAGTCAAATATAAATATATATGTATGTATATGTATTCCATATCTTTCATTTGTGATTCCACAGTGATTATCAATTCTTCTTCTTCTTCTTCTTCGTTCCCATTGCACACATTTCGTTTAGGTTTAGGGTTTGAGTCGTATCGACTTTTATTAGCGCCCTTAGCACTCCAGTTTAATATGTTCTCTTAATATCGATATCGATATCGATATATAAAATCGATATTTGTAGTTGACATTCTCGAATCAAAATTGCAATATATACTTGTCAGATTTCAAATACCTTGGCTCTGCAACTTATCTTAACTGATTTGCATCCTTGCAACATATTTCATTCAACATTTTTCATCAACGTTAAAGCTAATCTCGCTTTGAAATCCGAGTCCATCATTTTTTGTAGACATCCAAAGATTAGCATTCTCCACATTCCCAACACATTGTGGGATTTGGGATTTTCTTTAAAGCTTTTGCCCAGCTTTCTTCGAATGGAAATTTGGATTTTTCTGCTTCTTTCTTTTTTTTCTTCTTTTTTTGCTTTATACTAAATGTATGCAAGTGGTAAGGATCTGGATACCTAAATATCTGTGTGTGTGTGTGTGTGTTTGTGTGTTGTGATTTAGCCTATGGTTTTAATATAAAACAATGGGAATATGATATACAAGTATATATGTTCTACATAGTTTAGTGAGATGTATTTGATTGATTAATGCTGAGAGATGGATCGATGGATCGATGGATGTACGGCATTTGAATCACAACAACCAGCACAACAAGTCGAAATAGATGATGAGCTGTCCGTTAAAGCCACACATACACACACACACTCACATTTCACACACACACACACACACACATCAGCACACATTTTGTTTCAAAAGCGCTCCAATTGCTCACAGGATTGCGTTTGCGGCTTTTTACTTTTGCGCTTTGATTTGCCTGTTGCAAGTGGCAACTGTAATTCCGTTTCAAAGGGATCGATTGCAGTAAATTCCGCTTTGGCCATTTGCAAGGCATCTGAGCCGAGTTTTGTGTATTTCTTTTTCGAATTGCGTGTAAATAGATTCATGAGCCACTTGGTGCCACCAGTTGAGTGTTGTTGCTGCTGCTGCTGCTGCTCTTGTTCCGGTTGGAGTGGCGCCTCCACCGACTTGGATTTAATAATGTAACGCAAGTGTTTTTTCTTTTTGGTATGCTTGGAGTGCTGTCGCTGTTGTTTGGCCTGCAGATCCTTGTTCATCTTGATCACATCCGGATGCGGTTGGACATCGAGCATGCGACGCGTGTGCAATATGCAGTTCTCATGTATGTTATCGTTATCGTTGTCGTTGTTCTCGTTATCGTTATCGATGCGTTGCCACTCACTATCGTTGTCGTCGTTGTCATAATCATCGCCAGCCTCATCAGCATCGCCATCGCTGGAACTGTAGTTGGTGCCAAAACTAATCGATGCAATTGACACTTGATGCGGACCCAATGCCTCATTGCCAACAGCTGCCCCAGTTGCTAATCCTGCAGCTGCTGCTGCTGCTGGTGCTGTTGCAGCTGTTGGTGAGGTCATTTGAAACGTTACGGAACTTTTACGCGACGTGGAGCAATTGGGACGAGGCGTCTGTGTGACAGACGCTGAGGTGTCTATGGTTGATGACGAATGTTCCGAGGAGCAATGCGAATTCAGTTGACGCTCCTCCTCATCCTCATCGTCATCCAACTGGTCCTCGTCGCCATCGTTGCTATTGTGGTCAGCAGCATTTGGTTGCTGACGAAAGAAGCAATGACGCGGAAATTGCGAACCGGATGCATTGCGTTGAAATCGACCCTCCAGATTATAATCCGTACGCGTTTCGGTTAAACGGGTCGCCGAATTGTACATGGTTAGATCACCGCTGGATTTGGAATTCACACGCTCGCTACTGGCCTTCATCTTTTTGGCCACATCGCGATAGAATGCCCGATCGTACGTATTATTATCGCCTCTCTCCGGCGGCACCTCTGACGACACTAGCATCGTTTTTGTCGTCGACGTTGACGGCGTCATCATCATCATTGTCGCTGTCGTTGTCGTCATCGGCTGCACAAATTGGCTGTCCAGCGAGAGTTTCTTGCGGCCAACGGCCGGACTGTTGCCCAGGCTGCCCCCATAGCGTCCGGCACCGCCCACAATGGGCGCCATTGCCACCGCCGAAGTGCTCGATTTGAGGAAATGAAAGCAACCGGTTGTTGGCGTCAACGTCTCCGTTTCGGAGCCATCATCTGATATTAGATGCATAATATTGTATGGCTGATCCAGACCATTATCCTGGCTACGGGCGCGACCATAAATGCTCCGATTGCCAATGTTGTTGTTGAAATTGCTATTGATATTGTTGTTGTTGTTGTTGTTGTGGTTGTTGTTGCTGTTGTGATTGCCGTTCAGTCGTGGCGATGAGATTGTATTAGTTTTATGATTACTATTGTTATTGCTATGAATGTGATTTTGGTTGTTGTTGTTGCTGTTGTTGTTGTTGTTGTTGTTTTGGTTGTGGTTGTTGTTGGTATGCATTATTAAATATGGCATACCTGTGGCGACACCACCAGCGCCCGCCGCACACCCGCCGCCCAAAAACAGTGGCGTTGTGGGCGCGGAGCCGCCCACATTGCAACTGCTTATCAATAGCTGTGATGCGATTGTTGATCCAATGTTGTCGCTTGTTGCCGAAATCGTTGCATTATTATTGTTGCTGCCACCCCCAGCCGCAGCTGCTGCTGCTGCCGCTGCCGCAGCTGCTGCAGCAACCAGCTGCTTCTTGTCCAGATTGGGTGCACTCTTGCTAAACGACGAGTGCGTGGAGCTTTGGGCCGGCCATTCGGTCTGACCCCCACCATCCAGTTGGAGCGGCAACAGTGAACGCTCCCGTTGATGCATCGTCGACGGTCCCCATGTTTTGTTCTTGTGGCCATCGGTGACTGATATTTGGCCAAATGGTCGGTGATCACCAAAATTGCCAAATCCACCAAAATCCATCAAAACCAAATTATCCATAAAAAGCAAAAAATCAGCAACGAAACAAAATGGCAAAAAAAATAAAAAAAAAGAAACAAAAGAAAAGAAAGAAAAATATAAGTAAATAAATAAATAATTCAAATAAAGATAATTCTATGCAATAAAAAATTAGCTACTAATTTCAATTCAATGCATTCCCAAAGTGCAAAGGGAACAATGGAAATCTTCAAATTACTTTACTTTACTAAATATTTGGAATTTGGACTGCTATTCGTAGTGTTCCATTTCCGTCCGTTTCTAGGTATCAGATTTATGTTCGATTCCAGTCGTGTCAGTGACCAACAAAAACAGTGTTACATTTCACATGTTTCATGCAAATAAATAACAAATAGCAATAACTGTGTTCCTTTCCCGTTCGTTTCCCGTTCAAGTAACCAACAACACATTTAACAATAACTCTGTTCGTTTCCATTCGTTTTGAGTAAATATTTCAGTTACATATAAAAAAAAAAAACTATGATAAAAATAATATACAAATTCAAAGATCTCAAATGTGTTCCATTTCCGTTTGTTTCGGCATGCAAAAGTATTTTGAAGTTTGTGTAACTCGTTTCAGATTTCAATTTCTTCTCTTAACTTGCTAGAAATGGAACAGTCTTCAAATATCAGCCCTAATGGTGTACATTGTACGGATATATTATATATGAGATGGACTTAAATTTTGGAAGGGATGTTTTACTCACGTGTCACAATACGCAGTCGGGCTACGGAGGGTGAGCCGGGTGGGTCCACTTTGTCGCATACGGCCGTAATCGTGTGACGGAACTCGGTTGGCAGTGATATCTGCAGCGCTTTCTGTTCCGCAATAAAAACACAATACTTAATTAGAATAGTTATTGAAATGGTCAACAACAAAAAAAGGCATAACGGTTTTTATGAAACAGGAGGAAGGATGCATCTCCGACCCCTTAAATAATACGGATCACAGTCGAGTCAATATAGCCAACTCCGTCCGTGCGGATCTCAGAAGCTTGAGAGTTTAGAATACAGGTTATCGTATATCACGCTCAAATCACTATCATTTAATCGATAACTGCCTCTGTTTCGCGAATATCGATACAAAGAGATTAACGATAGCAATAAAAGCTATAATTTTAAACGCTTCTAATTAGTATATAGCGTATATTGACCTATTAAAATAGGTCTAGAAATCAACTACATCATCCGTCAGATACGTCAGTCGCTAGCCAGTGATTTAGCCAGTGAAACAGCTGGAGTCAGGGTATATCGTAGTCGTATATAACTTGTTCTTGTTTTCTATTTACCTTTTTGCTCTTTTTGGGCTTGCGTTTTGATGGCACCGGAACGGGAACGGGCACCGGAACGGGCTGCATCATTAGCTCGCGTCCGATTATGTTGATCTCGCGCTGCCGCAGCTGCACCTCGAGCTCGTGCAGTTTGTTTGCCTTCTCCAGTTGCTTCTTTTGCATGCGCACCAGTTGCTCCTCCTTGTTGCGCAGTTCCTATGGATTTGCCACATGATAGAGAACGGAAACGGAAGTATTGGCAAAGAAGGGTTTTTTAGTGCATGGAACAAAAAAAAAAAAGAAAAAACCAACAATAATTTAGACTACTGCCTAAGGTGAAAATACTCATGCAATAATGCTCAACTAGCAGTGAGTGAGAAAGAGATAGACAAAGTGGGGTGGGGGTGTTGTTGTTGTCGGTGGTGGGGGAAAGGCGTTAAACAGAAAACTCGTTAAAAAAAAAAAACGACAAACACAAAACTTGAAACCAATCGCAATGACCAAAAATAGTAACGAAATCAAAAACGGAACGGAAAATCGAGCAGTAAAATTATTTCTTTTTTGCTTTCCTTTTTTGGAACACGGCGCGCTTACCTCTTCGATGGTTTGGAAACGCTTAACATGATTTTTTTTTTTGTTTTGTGGAGTTGGGTAACAAATATTGAGGGGAAAATTTGGTAGAAAAAAAGCGAATAAATTAAATAATTAGAAAATTGTTTGATTGTGTATATGATGGCTAGATAAATATAGAGATACGTAAATATATAATGATCAACTGACGGGGGAAGAGACGCGAGAGAGGGAGGAAGAGAGATATTGCGAAAGTCGCCTCGAGATCGTTGCAAGTTTGGGGAACAATTTGAAATATGATACGATTTGGTGATGATTTGGAATGGGCAGTAGATACCTTCTCTTTTTCGCGCAAATCGTGCAGCACCTCGGCAATCTCCTTTTTCCACTGCTCCTGCTGATGATGAAACGATTCCTGTGGCGTTAACGTAAACTTTGAGCAAGCGCTACTCTCCAGCTGTTCAATAATCTTCTTAAAGTCCGGTCTCAAATGCGGATCACTTTCCCAGCAGCCTGCAGAACACAAACGAATGAAACGCTTAATTAGTCGAACATTTTGTATTGATCTCGAGATGAATCCAATCCATAGTTTGGCAGGCCCAAAAGGTGATGGATGTGCAACATGCTGCACTTGCTTCGTTTCTGATTTTCTTATTTATACTGTTGCACTCACTTTTCATGAGGGCTGCCCAGGTTTCGGGGCAGGTTTTTGGTATCGGCAACGTTAGCGTATTGACAGCGACGCCATAAGCAACAGACAGCGGATCGAATCCCTTATACGGCGTCTCGCCGGTGATTAGCTCCCAGAGCAGCACACCGTAACTCCACACATCGGAGGATCTGCAAAATAGAAATACGCACATATATTAATTATATATAAATATATGCGATTAGATGGGCTGGGTAAGGAACTCACTTGGAGTACATGCTCCGGCTGATGACCTCGGGCGGCATCCAGGCATAGGTGCCAGCGGCGCTCATGCATTGCGTTGTGTACATTTCACGGGCGAGGCCAAAATCTGTGATTTTCAGTGTCTTATGATGCAATTGGCTGCCCTCAATTGCCTCATAGATGAGCACATTGGATGACTTCAAGTCCCGATGTATTATCGACATGGGCGCCTCGCTGTGCAAATAGCTCATGCCACGCGCAATTTGTATGGCCCAATCGACGAGAACATCGGGCGGTATTTTGCCAGCGAGTATGCGATTTAAGCTGCCACCACGTGCATATTCCATGACCAGGCACAGTTTCGTTTTCAAGCAAACGCCTCGCAATGCGGCCACATTTTGATGTTTTAATGGCCAAAAGAGTTTGGCCTCCTGGAGAACATTATCACGCATTCGTTGCATATCATCGTCGCCCGTTTGATGGGCAATTTTAATGGCAACCTCCTCGTTGTCATAATAGCCGCGATGCACTTTGCAAAAGCCACCCGATCCAATTACCTCCTTAATGTCCAGTTCCGTGTAATCAATTTCATGTGGCAGCTCCAACGGATCCGCATCCGTAACAAAGTTGCGCGGAAAAACACCCACCTATTAAAATAAAAAAAAAAAAAATGGAAATAGAAATCAAATGTTAACGAAATGACTAATATTCTGTGTGTTTCCCAATCGGATCACACTGATAACCCCTAACGAACAAACCTTATCACCGATCTTGCCCGTCCACCAGCCGACATCGCCAGATACTTCGCTGTCCGTGGACAACACAACGACAATTTGGCCGCGTCGCAGCGTCAGCTCATCTTCGCCCTGTGCATCATAGTCATACAATGCCGTCCACAGGCTAGCATCGGCGGCCAGTGTGGCATCCTCAACACCCCCGCCACCATTGGTTGCCTCATTTGTGGCGTTGTGCTGCTGAGGATTATTGCTGTTCCGACTGCTGCTGTTGCTGTTCGTGTTGGCGTTGGTGTTGTTCTCAACGTGCTGCTCCTCGCTAATTGGGAGCATGGCCAGTGAGTGCTACTCCTCTACCCACTCGACTTCTTTGTTGCTGCTGCTAAACGATTTGCCGTCGCCTGATCTCGGCCAGCATCAAAAGCTTAAGCATGGGACGAGCCCCTGTGTTTAGCTGCAAAGACCTAATCAAAATACAAATAATGAAAAAAGTGATAATAACAATAATAAGAGAGCATCTTTAGGAAACCACCCTTCCCACCACACCTCTCCTTATTATTATTATCACTTACCCAAGTTTCGATTTCACTCCTTCAGCTGCTGCTTCTTCTGCTCCAGTCCCGCCCGCCCCTCTTAGACGAATAGAAAACAATAATCAGAGACAAGACTCACACACACACTTGCACTAAGAAAATTGAAAAAAAAAAAAAAATGAAAATAATAATACGAAGAAGAAGAAGCAGAAGAGGCAATGGCGCACAGATTGTTCCGTTTTCCGTGAGCTGAAATCAGCTCCGTGTTGTTTGTAAATTGTTTGCGCAACTTCTTTTTAGCTCTGGACGCATTTCTTTTAAATCTATTTCGTGTTTTCTTTTTGTTTTCGTTTTTCCCTTTTTTTTGCGTTGCTCTTCGCTTGTGTGTGTGAGTGTATGGAGAGAGTCTCTTTGGGTCTTCTGTTCTTTGCTGCTGCTCCCGTTTTTTTGTTGTTTTTCTCTTTATTTAGTTTTGCTGAAGTTCTCAATTGGAATTGCTTAGCTTCTTGCGTTAGCAATGTATTGATTTCGGGTTTCGTATATGTTTCGAAAACATAAAAAATAACTTATGTTGAGAAAAACTTGCTGATAGAAATATATCGACGGGCGATAGACGGCCGACACACGACTGAAAAAATAGTGGTCGGCTTACAATGTCAAGTGTGTAAAGTTACTGAAAAATACTGCAAGCGATTGCCACTTAATAGGCCTGTTGGCTCATTTTTGCGTTCCAATTGCTCACTGTTAACATATCAATAAGTAAAAGCAAAGCTGTCGCATATTTGTGCAATGATAGCATTTGATTTATATTTATATAGTTATAGTTTCATGATCAGTATTAAATATTAAGTTGACCTTATTTATTATTAAGATTACAAAATCATTTTGCTTACTAACTTAATGAACAACGAATTTAATGCGATAGTTTTAACATGCAAGTGAATGCTGTGATGTTAAATTTAAAAGTAACAGCACTGCAAATTTGATTTTCCAGTGTCTGGCAACCCAGGCCAACACTTAACAACTGTCTGGCAACGACGCTGTGGTCTATTTATCGTACGCAGGACGATTTCGATGATAATGCGGCAAATGCGAATTGTGTTTCAAAATATAAATGCAAAGGGAAGTTGTGTGAGTACTATATATGTATGTTATGTAGAGCAGCAAAGAGGTATGTGGTCAGACGGAGTCAATGCAGTATTGTGTATACGATAACATCGCACGCTCTCTCGCTCTCTTTAATCGTTGTTGTAGACTTGCCACTGATTTGGTCCAGCAGCGTTGGCAGCAATAGCATTAGCATCATAAGGCTGAGGCTGCTGCTCTGCTGCTGTCGCCGTTAGCAGAGCATATACAGCACGCAGAAAGCAGCAAAGCAGAAACAGAAACGGAGCCAGTGCCAATGCACGGGCCACGGCGCAACGGCTGCTGTTCTCGCACACACACGCACACACCGAATATATATTTTCGCAACGTTCATCGCTGAGTTTAGTTGAGTTCAGTTCAGTTCAGTTACGCGCAAGATTTCAACATAAACTGTAGCATAGTTTGCGGGCACGGACAGAGGTAAAGGCGGGCGTGCGCAGCACAAAAATTGCACGGCAAGAAATCACCAAATCGGAAACAGAAACATTAAACACCAACGGAAACGGAAATTTCTTGTCTCAGTTGCCACACAGCTATTTAAATAATTCTCAGGCGATAAATACATTTTTTTTACTTCGAAATTTTACTAATCTTATTTATTTTTTTTTGTATTTTTGTACATAAATCTGCAAATTGGGTTGCAACCATTTTAAGTTCGCTCACCCGCTGCATCGTAATTCGACAGAAAAAACACGAAAGATAAATTCGCCAAAAAATTTTTGATAAAATTTGCAACGCTTTTATTTATTTATTTTTTTTTTTGTGTGCTTAACGCGTTGCCGTCGCAGCCGCCGTTGCCGTCGCCGTCGTCACTCAATTTTTTTTTGCTCGCTGCGTGCGCGTTTTTGTGACTGTGTGTGTGCTTTGCGTGTGTGTGTATGGGTTTCCGTGTATATGTAGGCGAGAGTGTTACATTTTTTTTTGTTCATGGAACTCTCCTTAATCCTCGTATGCCAAATAAAAGCAAAATGCCTTTGAAAATGTGAGGCAAAAAAAAAGCTTAAAAATCACAAATAAAACAAAAAAAAAAAAAAAAAAAATATGAAGTAGAATAAAGAGTAAGAAATAAATCAAACGCACAACTCTTAAAGAGAATACGACTGGCGCTTAAGGCTCCATCCTCCTTAGACTTAGTAGAAGATGAAGATGATGATGATGATGACGTTGATGACGACGATGATGACGATGAAACAAAAGCCAAACACCAAAACGATACGCACAAATCTATCGCAACGAAATGCAACGTAACGTCAAGTAAAAATTCTAAAAAAAAGAACAACAAAAACAAAAAAAAGGTACTTTGATGCACACACACAAATATATATTTCTTAATAACTGTAACTGAACTGTTTATGTGTAGGTTTTAATTTATTTTTTATTATTTTTGCTATTTTGTAAGTGACGATCTTGCAGCATTTTCGATTCTACTCTTTATTTTCTAAAATCAAAAGTAGCAGTATATTTATGCATGTATATGTGTGTAGATGTGTATGTGTGCACATAAATTCACACACAAAGCTGTTGCCTGGCCTATAAAATGGCTGCCTTAACAGCAGCGATGCGTCGACGTCGACGCTGGCAGCGTGGTAAGCAGCGCGCAAGAAGTTGAGGTTATGTCTGCGCCGCAAAACGTGCTTTGGCTGCCCGCTGCCCTTGGCATAAAATTGTCGATGCTGCTGCGGATGATGCTGCTGCTGCTTGCTGCTGATGCTTGCTGCTGCTGCTTGCTGCTGCTGCTTGCTGCTGATGCGTGCGGCTGCTTGTCCCTCTTTAGTTGCTTGTGTATGCTTTGTATGTGTGTGTGTGTGTGTGTGTGCGTATGTGTGATGGGGGAAAAAGCATTGAGAGTGGAACTTTGTGCTAGCTCATCCACAAAATCTTGAATACTCCTGATTCTGGCGGTACTATCGCCAAATATATAATTACAAATGGGTTGAATTTGACTTCCACAATAATAAGATGCTATCTAGGTTTTGAACTCATTGTAGCAAGCCACTAAATGTAGCAGATCCATCACATCAGCGTCTTTAAATCTAGGCCAATAGACAATAAAGGACTCGGTCTGCATCCGTTTTGGGGGCATATTGAGTTAAATTTAGTAGATGAATTTTTGTCGTCTATCTCAAATAACGATTGTCTTATTTCTTATTTTTATTTATTATTATTATTTTTTAGTGAATTTTTTAAATCAAAATACGAATAGAAAAACAACTTTTTTCAATTGTATTTGTCTGATTATAAGATCAAAGCAGCTTTGTTTTGGAAAACTGCAGGTCGGGCTTCTAACTTAACAGTTTGAACCTATAAGCGTCGGGTTAATGTTTGTAAAAAAAAATCGAGGTTCAAGAACCAAACCCAATTGTGCAAAATTGTTTCGAACCGTGAACCGAACCAACAACAATTTTTGTAGCGTTACAAAACTGTTCGCTTATTTCTAGGGTCTGTCTATCCATATGGCTGTGTGTGTGTGTGTGTGTGTGTATTGGCTTGGCTGACATGTCCTTGTTGCCAATTTTGACCTAGCCCTACTTGTGGGCATTGGGCTTTGTCCTTTGTTGAGAGCCAACTGCTTGCGCCTCAATGGCTGCGCAGTAGCAGCATTCGCCTTTCTTTTTCCTTTTCCACTTCTTTTGATTTGTGGCAGCTTTAAGGAAGCGGCCCTTTTTTTATTATTTCGTTGCATGTGTTTTTTTTTTTTTTTTTTTTTTGTATTGCTTCCTTTGCACATTTCACGAACGTTTTAGACTTTTATTTCATGTGCAACGCCGTGTTGCATACAACATGCCCTGCTGGCTGACAGGCACTTAAGACAAGCGGACAAGCGCAACTCTCGACAGCTGAGACAACTATGGGTCACACTTATGTGGCAGTTGGACAGACAGCCACAGATTTCGAATGCATTCCTAAAACAAAATCGCGTATCTTAGAGTGGAATGTCCTAAATGTTGAATATCTTTTACCTTAAATTAAGATTGGCCATCTTAAAATAAAAACAAGAGAGAACGTTGCAGTCGGAAGTAACCGACAGCGAAATACTATGATACCATAAGTTGTGTGCAGCCAAGAAATACTGTCCAAGTTCGCCTTTCAGATTGAGGTAGATGTAAGATAGTAACACTTCTTCGAAGTTTGGCAACTTTAGCTCTTAAAATATGGAAGATATGAGCTTTTCCAGAAGAAGGTTCCTCATAATCCTCTTTCCAAGTTTGGTAACTGTAGCTATTAAATAGCGGGAGATATGGGCATTTATCGGTTTTGGGGGCGGGAGTGGGCGTGGTTCAAAAAAATTTGGAGGTGTGGAGGTGGGCGTCGGATGTGGGCGTGGCATATGCCGATCTTTGAAGGACATCGCCAACAACCTACCAACCAAAATTGGTGACTGTATCCATAAAATTGTGGGAGATTGTGGCTTTATCGATTTGCGAATATAGATTTGATCGATTTTCTAGCTCTTTAGTGGACGTAGGACTACAATCTTAACTCTTTATCTATTCGGTTCCAAGTTTCATGACGGACATTGCACAAAACAAATATACTATTATACCTTTATAATGACTTCCTAAAAATAAATAATGAAAATGAAGACAGCAGTTGTAATTTGTAGAATATGTATTAACTTAATCCAAACATTTATTTTTGTTTCACTCTTTAATACATTTTGTACTTAAATCAACTATAAAAATTCCATGAAAATACTCGTAATTTTTCATATATTTGGTAAATACATTTCATAGAAATTATTTCTATTTAAACCACTTCCAGAATATAATCCATATTTCAGTTGAAACTTATTTTTATATTTAGCCATACATTATTCTCTAAAATGGAATTAATTTAATAATGCAGTTTTCATAATATTTAAAGCAAAACTTTTTAGCCAAAATATAAAACAACAAAAAATTAAAAATAAAATCAAAATAAATAAATGTTCATTTTCATTAAAATATATTTATCATAAGTTCCTAGAATGAACAAAATAAATAAATGATTATTTTAATTAAAAAGTATTTATCATGATTTACTAGAATTACAAATTATATATCTAGCCCACGGGAGAAGTTAGTTTTGAAAAGCTAAAATTTGCCTGAAGTATTCACCTGAAAAGTCCTGTATCAACAATTTTATAGTTATTCGGACTGAAATTAATCTATATATATTCTTGATCAGCATCACTAGCTAATACTGGTACACTAATGTCCGTCTGTTCTATTTAAGTATATAAATATGTATATTTATATATCTTTTGCTTACTTAATTGCAATTTATTCCAATTTTTATTTATATATATATACAGTGTCTTCCAGCCGGTTTTGAACGGTGTCTAGCAAGAAATTTAAAGTGCTATAAAGTTTAATCGAGGAAACAAATTCAAAATGTTTAAATGCCAATTTGTTTAATTCATATCACATTTGAAAAATAATCTTTAGTTTTTACTAAAATATTAATTAATTAATTAAAGTGAGTCAAAATCTGAAAACATATCCAAAAACGTCTTCCAGCCGATTTTGAACAGTCTTAAAAAAAGTTACAAATTTGG
Source organism: Drosophila mimica (assembly GCA_037043585.1). Classification (NCBI taxonomy): domain Eukaryota; kingdom Metazoa; phylum Arthropoda; class Insecta; order Diptera; family Drosophilidae; genus Drosophila; species Drosophila mimica. The sequence goes on along the minus strand of JBAMBE010000312.1, from coordinate 459,356 downwards.
CGTATAAAAGCTTAAATAAGGATGTTAATACTTAGTATGATATCCTTAACAGCTTCGCTTAACCTATTATTCACAGTTGGAGCACAGTTCCATACTGAACTTTTTCCTTATTTCATCCTGCACCTATTGAGTCAGTTTTTGAGCCGATAACTTAAGATTTCCCCTTATTTTCTTGATGATCCTCGGCTCGTCCTGCTCGGTGAAAATCGGGTTTGGCGTCATTCCGCCCTTGTCCTCTGTCCGATTTTCGTCGACGAAACTGCAAATGATGTAGAATACAGTTGAGGTGCTTAGATTAATCATTTTAGCTATTTGGCGATATGAATATCAGATTTTTAAGTGTTCCAGGATGAGTTTCCGTTGATCAATGGTAGTCCGTTTGCCCATGGTCCTTGTTGGCTTATTGCACCCGAAATGCAGGAAAAAACTAAACTGACTACGGAGGATTGGTCTATTTATACCAAAAAAATTCAACTTTAGGTTAAAAAATCCAGGTTTTATGGCACCCAGGTGTCCATAAAATAACTGTTTAAAAAGGGCTGGAACCATAAACTTAGGTACTTTTTTACATAACCCGACCTAGCAGGTGGGGAAACCCCAGTTTATTTGGGTCATATATTCATTTTTGTGGTTAATACATGTACCTGCCATGGGTCTTTGGGGTTTTGAAAAATAATGAATAATTAGTTTATGGCAGGCAATTGAAATTTTTCTAGACACTGTTCAAAACCGGCTGGAAGACACTGTACATATTTATAATATATTTTATTGACTGGTTGACTGCGGTCTACAATTTTCTCTGATTTAAATTATTAATGATTTCGATGGATTTCGATTTGCAAAAGCTTTTAGTTGTTTTATTAATTAGTTTACTTTGATTCAGGTGTCAGGTGTGTCAAGGCACAATCGAAACCGTATGGAATTTAGAATCTAATTCGGAATCAGAACGTAAACTCAAAATTAAATATTATTTGCCCCGAATGGACCGTATTGGAACCAAGAAATAACGAAACTGAACAATTCTAACTAAATTCGTGCTAAATTCGTTTCGATTTAACACCCTGTTTTGTTTTTTTAAAAGTGTTATTTTGTTTTAATTTTAAAATAACTTAATTAACAATACGATATGAACGAGACTCAACTTTTGCTTCTCAATTCCAGATCGCGCCCAGCCGAGGAGCCGCTACTCAAATATACAAATATATATATATATATAGTAAAAAATAAGACTTAAAATAGAAAAAATAATAATATTTAAAAAGTAGTTGTGAACCGAATGAATGATGTGTAAAATGTTAAAATTGGAACACTTAACGAGTTGATTGCGCACAAGGATTGTGCAAGGATTCAAAAAGGACGCCGACGCCGGGGTGGGTGGGGGGAGGCGCAATGCAAGCGAACAGCAACCGATCAACGCTAAGCGCACAATCCTCCGGCACACCGTCGGCCTCAACGGTATCCTCGTCACAGGGCAAGGTAAGTGAGATTCCGATTTCTATCCCGATTGATAGTTACTTACATATGTAGATAGATAGATAGATGGATAGATAGATACATGGGTAGACTGATAAAGTGATGAACCGACTGTTACGAGTGAGGCTGATGATAGATAAAGCGGGCACATCATTATGAGAATGGGTGTGGGTCACACAAAGAACAGCTAACGAAATGATACAGACCAAAAAAAAAACTGGGCGCCTCATTATGTGCGCCCATTTGGCAGCCAAAGCGGCAACAATGACGCTTCATGTATTCCAATTCCAACACACACACACAGAGAGTCTGCTCCCCAAGGAGCTCGTCCAAAAGGACGAGGCGAGCGGCGAGATTTGGCTTTTGCTTTTTTCCGTTCTTTTTTTGTATGTTTTTTTTTTTTTTTTTGCTGCTAGCCCCTAAGTGCCTTGGGCCGTCTGTCCGGATGGGTTGCCAATGCCCCAGTGTATATATGTATACGTGTGTGTGTGTGTGCGCATCCCTTGCAAGTGTCGTTTTGTGTGTGTGTGTGTGTGTGTGTGTGTGTGTATGTTTGCAACGCCTCTCAATTATGCAAGCGTTAGCAACCGTCCCAGAAGCACCTCGGAAAGTACTCTCTGCTCGCTTATCGTTTACCAAAACAACCAATCCATACACTAACCGCCCTATACATATATATGTATACACACACACACACACACACATGTGTATGTAATTAGTCAAATATATAACTCTGGATGACCACAAGCAAATAGGAACAGGCTTCTTCTTCGGCTACCCTGTTCTTCATTTTAAAGTACAAAAATTAAATTAACAAAACTTGTGAGCAAAATATATATATCAATATATATATATATATATATTTATATATATATTTTTTATATATATATATATTTGTGTGCATTGATTAGTATTACACGTGCCTACTAGCTCAGATAGCTATACCTATTGAAAATTGGTATTATGAACTCGTGTAACAACAAATGACAGTTGCAACAGGCAGCTTCAAGCGTTTATTCGTTTATTGTATGATTTATGTTTTTTTTTTTTTGGTAAAAATTCCTATTTCTGAACACTGAACAAAATATTGACATTATCCTAGAATCGAGATATTTGAGTTACTCGTGTGCGAAATCGGTTAATCAAGATTCGATCTGGTATCAAAGATGTTACATCTTAATTGTAATCAAAAAACTATATTGGTTGTTAATTATTTGTTGCATTATACTTGGTATTTGCCAAAATTGAAGCACACATCATGTTGCACCTTTGATTAAACTAAATGATTACCCAAACAATTACTTGTGGCCTGAAAAGAGCAGCATTAAAATGAATGTTAACATTTGAATTGACAACACTATTTATGCAAACTGCCTGCAGCTCATTACTATAATTATGAATGGCTTGTCACACACACACACACGCACACGCACACACACACACACACACACACACGCACACTCGTTGTATTTATAATGCCGCATTCAACATTTAAAATAATCATTTGGACAAAGGAATCGGCAACTGGCAACCGCAATAAATTTCAACTGCATTTCTCAATTTTACTAATTGCGCACATTTTATCATTGCCATTGCCCCATTGCCATTGCCCCATTGCCATTGCCCCATTGCCGTTGCCCCATTGCCATTGCCCCATTGTCATTGTCCTGTTGGCAGCGGTTATTGTAGTCATCATAACAATTTGCAATGGCAATTTTGGAGTGCACTGAGCGAAATTGAATTAATGAGCGGCGGCATATTGATTTCAGTTTCAGCTTTTCCAAGGCCATTTTCTGTGGTGCATCAAATTTGTGAAGCTCCGCCATCCCCATTCAAAACAAGAAAAACAACGCTCGCACACTCCATATTCCAGTTGCAGGCGGTGGCTCGGTGGGTCGCATGGGGCATGTACCATGTGGCATGTGGCATGTGGCATCCTTTTGTGTAATTCTGTGTCGCATTTTCATCCATTTGCATTTGGCAGTGACGAGTTTCACGCTTTGCGTTTTGTTGCTATCGCTTTTAATTAAACATTGCCGTTTTTGCGCAGACATACACTTAAAACACACCAACACACACACCCCACACACACACCCCCCACACACACACACACACCCCCACACACACACACACCCACACACTTGCCGAGACGCCCACACAGCTGTTCCATTTAAGTTGTTGACAACAACAACAACAACAACATTTCAACATACGCCCATTCAGTCAGCTGCGTCTATCAAGTGAGTGCGAGAGAGAGAAAGAGCGAGAAACAGAGAGAGAGAGAGAGAGAGAGAAAGAGAGCTCATATTCACCAGCAGCAAACACTTGAAGGGCATTGCCAAGAGGCACTGCTAGGCAGGCTGTTTTTTGGGTTACGCCAGAGGGGGCTACAGAGAAAGACGGAGAGAAGAGGAAGAGGGAAAGCGTTGCTTAGCAGCTGCTGCTGCTGGTGCTGCTGCTGGTGCTGCTGCTGCTGCTGCTGCCTTTGGCCTTGCTCGACGCAATTTGAAGTCGAGTTGGCGACGTCGCTGCTCTGTGTGTATGCGAGCGTGCGAATAAGTCATAAAAAGCCACTAAAAATCTCCGTTTGTCATTACGTAGTGTCATCATCAGCATCAGCAACAACAAGAACAACACACACGCACACGCACACACGCACATGAAAAAAAAAACACAAACTTTTTCTGCTACCCGCAAAAAGTAGGCAACACTATTTGTTTTCTGCTTTCGTTTCATCACTTGTCAGCTGAGAAGGCAACTGCAGCGAGACATGCACAAAAAGAGCGAGCGATAGACAGAGAGAGAGAGAGAGAGAGAGAACGAGAGGGACAGTGATAGAGGGGGATAGTGAGCTGGCAAACGGAAGCAGCAGTAAAGCTTATAACTGTACCTTAACTGTACATTTTATTTCTTCCTTTTTTGTTTTGTTGCCAGCTTTGCCTGGTTGCCATTGTTTGCGTCTTAAATGCAAATCACATGCCACAGCGTTTGCCATTTTCGCATGGCCATAAAGCCTATTTACAATGGCCATGATTTCGATTTGTGTGAATGAAATGTGTTTAGTGCATTCATTCAAATTACCTTTTTTATACCTTTGACCTTAGAAAACTTGTCATTATACGACTAAAACAGTGTTGCAAGTGTTGAAAAAATTAAAAAAATATATATATATATATGTATATATATATATATATATGTATATATATAATCATTACACATATTAATTTATTCAATGCCAACTAAAGTCAGTCCAACTTAAATTCAGTTAAATTAAAAATAAAAATTCAAATAAAAAAAATAAGAAATATTTATAAGAAAGTCTTATTGTAAGTGTTATACAATGGTTCCAATTTCAATTCATATAACACACACTTTACATAGACTCTTGCATAAAAAGTTGTATTATTTAATAACAAATTAAATAAACTATTTAAATTTAAAAAATCGTATATTTTGTTTGCTCATATTTTGATTTAAATATCTCACTGTGCGCACTTTGGGCTTTTAACACTATCACATACAATGCAATTTTGTGTGGCAAGCACTGTTATAAAGAGTCACAAAAAATTAAAAATATACTCGTAAATAGCTCTGACATATGTACGCCCATTAATAGGGCATTTGTTTAAACTATGTTCATATATGTATAAAAATAGAATTCGAAATATATTTAAGTGTTTAAAAATAAAAAATCACTTGATTTTAAATGGAGACAGTGAAAAACACATTTAAAAAAAACGAAAATTATTTCTTTTTTATTTTTTAATAGTGTAACCTAGAAAAACTTCTAAACAGCTTTAATATTATTAAAGCCTTTATAGTTTTGATCTTTCATATTTTTCATTTATTTTGACAAGGGTAATAAGTGTGTAATGAAATTGTGCTAAAACAAAAGGAAAAAACTCTGAACACACCAATTATATATGTTCCTGATCGGGATCAGTAGCCCGGGCAATCCATCTATTTCCGTCTGTTTATCAGTTCTTCAGAGAGCTATAGAGTTGAAGAGTAAAAAGTTTATTTTATTAAATAATTTAAACGATAAAAATCCACACGATACAAATCGATTACTGATTTATTTATACGTTTTTACGTTTTTAATATTTATAACACTGCACATTTTCAAACGCTCAGAATGAGTAACGGTTTCAGGGGAGGGTATCACATAGTTTAAAAAAAAAAATCAAAAATGTATACAGCAAACAAAATGCAGTTAAATAAGAACAGTTTGTTTGTCTTATATATGCAATTGCCGGGTTGTTAAATTAAATAAGTTGCACTTCTTATTTGATTGTGTGTTTGAGCGTGTGTCAATGTGAAAATGACACTCGAGGCAGCCTGTGACAACGAGCACACCTTTCAGAAACCTGCCAAATCCAACAGCGAAGTTGTCCAAACTTTGCAACTATTGCCATGAAATAGGAAAAGTTTTTGCTATCGTCTAAGTTGTTGTTGTTGTTGTTGTAGTTTGTAGCACTCCTCGGTAAACAACAAGTGCAAGAAAAAATAAATTGGCAAGTAACGGAACATTTGCTTTATTAAGTAAACTGTATGTGTGTGCATGTGTATGTGCGTGTGTGTGTGTGTGTAGTTGTATGGGTATGCGTGCTTTTAATTCACAAATTTCAAAGTCGCATGACAACGCGTCGCGACGAGAGCCATAACGTCGACGCTGGCAGCGACGCACATGTGCGTCTGTGTGCCGCACACCAATGCGCATGTCTCATCGCCAGAGGGCAGGCAGCGAAACAGGCAGCGCGGCAGGCATTAAAATAGTCATAGTACACATCGTACGCTGGCAGCGCGTCTGACTGACTAACTGACTGAGTGACTGACTGAAGTGTGTGTCAGACTGAATTTATCTGAGCGAAAACCCAACGAGCAAAAAGTCTACACAAATATTTCGCAAGCAGCTGGCTCTGAACAGCTGCAGCCGCCGCCGCCGCAACCAACAATAACACACTTTAATTTTTTTCAGCACATTTTTTTTTTGTATATTTTTGTACATACGTTAAAGTCTACACTGCATAGGGCTGGCAAGTCTACAAGCATCCAACCGGCTTAATGCTGTGTCTCTCTCTCTCTCTCTCACTCTCTGTATTTATATATTTCTCCCCGCTTCGCACTCATTTTTCGGCCAGACGTTTGTCTGATTAGCCAGCGTCGCGGACTTTGTTTTCTTGTTTGTCTGTGTCTGTGTCAATAGAGATGCGCAAACAAATTCAACTTGAATGCTGCATGTAAATTAATATGTTGTTATTAAACAAAAAGCTGCACGCTGCAGTTAACTCAACGATCCGCATATGTAAAAGAAAAAAATAATAAGCAACTTATGATGCAAGTGTGTCTGTCTGTGTCTTGTGTGTATCCGTATTTAACAAGACAAGACAAAAAAAAAAAAAAAAAACGGAGCAAGGGAGAAAAAGCTGAAATGGCATCTTCCGACATTTATGCGTACATATGTATGTATGAATATGTATGAATGTATGTATGCATGTATGTCAGATATGACAAGTCAAGTGTTTTCTGTCATTGCTCGCATTGTTGTTTTGTTTGTCTGATTAGCAGCAAAGTCAAAGCACAGTGTTTTGTTTCTGCCTCACGTCGCCTCGCATGCCAAAAAATGTAGCATACATTTTGGGGCCCACTAAGTTATACTATGCATTTGAAGGAATTTCTGATTTTAGTTGATGGTAAAACGGTTCTTTTAGTCACGAGATGAAAAATCCATCAACTAATGCTTAATGCTATACTTAATTGGTAGTGCTACATTAACTTTAATTGCACTATATTTACACTTTGATGTCGTATCTATATTGTAGTACATACATATATTAGTTTTGTGAAATTTCCGCAATGCCGTCCGTCCGTCCGTCCGTCCGTCCGTCCGTCCGTCTGTCCGTTTGTCTGTCTGAATGCACGCAACTTTTTTCGACACCCTTAAAAATAGAGACTTGAAGCTTGGAAAATACACTGGTTGTGCCTGCGTCACAAAAAGTGAAAAATTCGAGTGCTACTTCCATTAGGAGGATTGGATATCGATAAAATCGATAATCGCAAGTCGATAAAGCCACACATCTCCCACAATTTTAAGGCTACAGTTAGCTAATTTGGTTGGTAGATTGTTGGCGATGTCATTTAAAGGTTGTCATATGCCACGCCCACCTACGACACCCCAGCCTAGTGTACCTAAAACTTATAAGAGGCTATATCTTCCGCAGTTTTTTAATTGGAAACCTCAAAATTGGTGGATATGTTACAATAAGCCGCCTTTAAGAACTGATAACAAATTTCTATGGCCACGCCCACACCAATGTAGGGCGCCAATGCCGATATTTCGGAAAGTGTAAATCGATAAGTCCGCATATTTCCCACAATTTTGAGAATAGAGTCACCAAACTTGGAAGGTAACTTGCTGGTAACGTCCTTCAAAGATCGGCATACTTGTACATTTTCAGACCACGCCCACATCCTCAGCCACCCACGAACCGTCCTAGAAATCTGAAATGTGCACATCTTCCACAATTTGACAGCTAGTGTCACCAAATTTGGAAAGTATGTTACTGGTAAATTCACTAAGGGATCGTTAACAAAATGTATGACCACGCCCACCCCAGCCCTTAAAAACAATAAAAGCCTATATCTCACTCTATTTAAAAACTATATTTAGCAAACTTTTAAGGTAGTTTACTTAGATTGGCCTCCAACATTTTTCCGCCCCAAACATTTGCAATGCCCAAATGTCCCGCAATTTAAGAGCTACCAAGATCGATACACATATCTTGGAAACATCCACCCTGTTCTGTGGCACGTCTTATTAGTGGGTATAACTTATGGTATCAAAGTATTCCGCAGTCGGTTACGACTTATTAAATTTAAATTATTACTATTGTCTTGTAAGCGGTCTGGCAGAGCAGAGCACTGCGTATCTAAGCGATCTGGCAACCATAGAGTAGTTCGTTTTATGCATTAAGTTGGCTGCGCCTAATTCAATTGCCATGTTTTTTACTTTAATTTTGTACAGTCGATATGTTGTGTACAAATGTATGTATGTACATACATATGTACATACAAGAATTTAGTCAGTGTTTGTATTTGTTCGGCTTTGCTTTTATAATTTTTGTCTTTTCCCATTTGGCCACTCACCATTAACAGCAACACACCCATTAATTTTTGAGGTTAGAGCATTTTATAAAGCTTCTGTACATATGTATATCTTTGCTTCTATGAGTGCAAGTGGCTCTAAGTCTCTTTCCCTCTCTATCTCTATCTTACTCTCTATCTATGTGTGAATGTGTGCAATGAGCTTCAAGAAGTCAAACAAGAATTGTATGTTGGGCAAACCGACTATAAAATACCCTTGCAGATCGCAGTTGCCAACAATTTTTAGTTCACTGTCAAAATATAGTAGGTGATAGTTTGGTGTTGATAAGATACATATATATATATATATATACAAGTTGCTACAAAGTTTACAACAAAATTGGAATACTCTTCTGTAAGGATATATAAAACACATACACACACACACACACACACACACACACACAAACTGAGACAAGGACGCTCATATGAAAACAAACGCATAATTTAAGCGTAATTGCTGTCATTTTTCATTCAAGTGCGACTGTGGGACTGACAGGAGATGAGCGCTGGAATGTAGGATGTGAGCAAGATGAGTGGGGAGGTAGACGAGGAGAAGGAGGAGGAGGAGGGGGGGGGGAGGTCTGTCGACTGCGACTGGCAAATGCGAATGTGAGTGCGACTGCGACTGCGGCTGCGGCTGCGGCTAAGGCTGCTCCACTTTTGAATCGATGTCGCCGCTTGTCCGCCACAAGCCCCACTCTATCCATATATCTCTTATATACATACAAATATATAAGAGTATGTATATGTATGCGTGTGTGATTGTGGATGCCAAGTGCCATCATCCGGCACTGAAACGCCAATGATTATGTCGCTGTTTTTGTTTGCTGCTGCTCTCGAGTTGCCCTTTTGAAGACCATTTGAATTAACTTATTTAATTTTGGTGCAAGGCAGTACCTACTAAATATATCGGTATATTATATAGCTGCCTAGCTCGGAAAAATCTCTTATCAATTTAGAGAGTTGTAAAGCGTCCAATGAATGTATTGAGTACTTATTTGATATTGTAAGAATCTTTAGAAAATTTGGAATGTATTTTAAATGTAAAATCTTCAGCAAATAATTTTAACAACAAATTAAGCTCAATAATCGGAAATCTAGAATGTCTTCATAAAAATAAGTATGAATAGAAGTAGTTCATTATAGTTTTTTCGATCAATGTAATATTGATAAGCTTAAATTTTTAAAAATTATGTTTATATTTATAATATTGATGATAATTAAAGATTGCTGCTAGTATGCTGCACATATGTTTTTTTCGAGCAGCTACACAGACGATAGCATAAGAGCCACAATTTTAAATGTACAGTGTTTCACAGCCTATTTGGAGCAGTGTCAAGCAAAAAATGTAATTGCCTACCATAAACTAATTATACATTATTTTTAAAAAATTTCAAAGACCGTTGGAAGGTACATTTATTAACCACCAAATTTAATATATGACTCTAATAAACTGGGGTTTCCCCACCTGCTAGGTCGGGTTATGTAAAAAAGTACCTAAGAATATGTTTCTAGCCGTTTTGGAACATTTACATTATGGACACCTGGGGGCCATAAAACCAGGATTTTTTTCGTCAGGTTGAATATTTTCGGTTTTAATAGATCAATCATCCAGAGTCAGTATAGATTTTTACTGCATTTCGGGTGCAACAATCCAAAAAGGACTATGGGTATATTATTATGGGACTATTGATCAACGGAAACTCATCGTGGAACACTTAAGTACATACTAAGTATTAACACCCTTATTTAAGCTTTTATACGCAAAATATGTTACTGTCTTTAAACTGTTCCAAATAATTTGTTACATGAATTTTGGATATGTTTTCAGTTTTTGACTAGTTTTAATTAATTAATTAACATTCTAATAAAAATTAAAGTTTCTATTTCCAAAGGGGATATAACATTAAACAAATTGGCACTTAAACATTTTGAATTTGTTTCCTTGTTCAAATTTTATAGCACTTTACATTTTGAGCTTGACACTGCTCCAAATAGGCTGTGAGACACTGTTTGTATTTCTAATTAAAAAGATACGTTAAAAATAAAATCGCACGCCAGTTTAGAAAATCGTGAAATCTGTAAATAGTAATGTTTATTTTAATTTTTTGATCCACACACATACAAAGAAAACCATACTTTGGAAATTAGACCTATTTTTTGGAAACTTTGTAGAATGTTGAAGACATAAATGGAAAAGTGAAAAACACTGTTTTTTACAAATACTCTTTTTCATAATATGGGGCGTGAAAGAAAATAAATAGCAGAAAATGAGTAAAGTGTTGTTTGCTGGGTATCTCCTCGTCGAGCTCTCTCTCTCTCTCTCTCTCTCTCACGCTCTCTCACTCACTCTCTCTTTCGGGTAGCTTAGTTGATTTGCGGCCAGTCTAATCATATTAAGGCAACAGAACTGAAACTGTTTGTCGAGTTGTCCTCATCATCAGCTGCTGCTGTTGTTGTTGTTGTTGTGTTTGTTGCAGTTGCACCTCTCGCGCAAATTGTTTGTGGCATTGTATTGCGTCTCGTTGCTGCCCCCTCCGTTGGCTGTTTGCCAACTTTATTCGAGTCGAGTCGAGTTCGCTTGGGCTTTGCATTCTCGAGTGTTTTGTTTGTTTGCTGATTTGTTTGTTGGCTGCTGTCGGCAATTGTTGCCGTCGCTGTCGCATTCCGTGTTGCAACAATTGCACTTTCGCCACGTTGGCTTTTCCGCCCAATTCTTTTGTGCATTCCGCATGTGGCGGCAATTGCCGTTGGATTCGCTTTCGAGTGCAACCTTCGACCTCCGCCCTTCACCTTTTGTACCACATAATTTGCCATTTGACGTTAACACGTTTCTTTTGTCCCAATACGAACACCGCACATATATTTATAAATATTTATATATATTACTGAGTAATACAAGTATACAAAGAAGAAGAAGAGTACCCATAAGTGGGTAAGCTAAAATTGGCCAGTGAAGGAACCGAGATAGGTGCCTAGCAGAAGTTAAATGGGGTAGTTAACACTACATTTCGGAGTAGGTACCAATCAGAGAGTAGCTAACAGAGGGTACTCAAGTGTAGGTAACTACCGGTTGATAAATACCAGTGAGTAACTTAGGGGTGTAGCGGTATCTAACTAAAACTACCAGAAAGTATCGGAGAGCTTACCTCTCAGAGAGTGAGCTATAAATGGATAGCTAGGGATACCCATCTGTGGGCTGTGGAAGTACTGAATTGAGAACCTAGAAGTGGCTACCTAACGGCGGTACGTACCTTAAAGTGGCTAATTACCAAGGTGTACACATAACAGAGGCAGCTGAAGTGGATTCTTACAAGTGGATACCGAAGTGGTTGTCAAGCTTCGGGAAGACCTTTAGATCAATATTAAATGATATTGGGCTCTAAATCGTATATGAATCATACAATTGTTCAATTCTATCTTTAATTGCATGAGAGGATTTAAGTTTTCAAATTTATCGAACATTTTCGTGATAAATATTTATTTATATATATTTAAATTTGTATTCAAATCGCTCGAAATAAGCTTAAACCAGTTTCTATGCTTTGATATTTTGTGTTAATTCCTTGTAAATGAATAATTAAAATGAGTAAACTTTTGGCAACAAACAAAAAAAAAAAACTTTCCTTATGCATAATGAAAATGAAACTGTTAAATTGCTACCTGCTCTGGGCAAGCGGTTATCAAACTCAAAATGTTGACCCAAAATTGGCGTTAATGTCAAACTCAAAAGCCAAAAAGCTCATTAGCGCTATACAAAATTGTTTTTCTTTTTTTTCCAGACCAGTCGCCGATTGCAGAACGTAACTAAAACTAAAACGGGAACTGAGAGAGCTCTATTACCCTTGCTCTTAACAAAATGCTTGATGCTACAAGTGGAGGGGATGGGGTGTGTGTGTGGGGGGGTGTTGGGTGTTTTCGTCCACACGAGCATAATTTGTTGTAATTAACATAACGAGCCAGCCCAAGCAATAATGGGCTAAAATTCCCCCTCCCCTCCCCCCTCTCCCTCACTCACCCCATCCCCCTCCACACACACACACACACACACACACACACACACACACACACACACACACATATACATGCACAATTAAACGCCCACATCAGAAGACAGAAATTGCGATTTCTGCTGTTCAGTTTGAGTTGGGATTGGGGATTGGGGGCCTTGGGGCCTTGAATAACTGGGTCCAAGTTGCCCGCATTTGCGTATAATTAATTTGTTTTTTTTTTTTTTTGCCTACCCCACATACCTGAAGTGTGTAACCACCAACACCACCACCCCTCAGCCCTCAGCGCCTTCTCTACACACATTAAACATTAAACATTAAACATTTTGTAGCATTTATGCAAATGACTTTATGAGCGGGAACATTGAAATCTTGAGCATAGGAGCAATTTTCTAGACACACAATGCTTCTTTGTGGCTGGAGCGAAACATTTTGTGTTTAATTGAAAGGTTTTTTAATTTATTTTCTAAATTGTATTTTCAATTGTTGAGCGCATATCCTTTCATGTTCACATTAGTGCGAAATTGTTGGTATAAAAAGCGAAGCATTTAACTCGATTTAAAAAAAAAAATAGTAATTACAATATGAGAGCTACTATTAAATTTTAATAGTTGTTTAAATATTACCCATTACTTTATTTTTTATTTTGTTTATTTAAGATAGAATAAGAAATACTATTATACCATAATTTGTGTGCAGTCAAGAAATACTGTCCAAGTTTGCCTTTTTGAATGGGAACACATTCTGTTAATTCTCTACTAATAAATATGTATATGATTTGCATATAAGTGAGCGTGGCTATTAAAGACGGTGAATTACACGGGGAGAGCAGACACAAAAAATTGTATAATCTACTTTCACTCTTAAATTCCGGAGATATGGGCTTTTCGAGATCTTAGGAACGGGAGTGGGCGTGGCCCAAAAAAATGATAGAGAAGGAGTTGGCGTGGTCCAAAATTTTGCTTCCACATTTATGAAGGGTGTTACTAGCAACATACCTTTAAAATTTGGTGACTTAACCTTTTAAATTGCATGAGATATACGGTGTTATCGATTGTCACCAACAGAAGTATCGGTTTAGGTAGGCGAAGTGGGCGTGGCCATCAAATTTTTTATCGATCTCTTGGGGGAGTTACCAGTAACATACTTTCAAAATTTTATGACTCTAGCTTACAAATTATGGAAGATATGCGCATTGTAAATTTCTAGGGACGAAGTTCCTGGGGGCGGCGGTTGTGGGCGTGGTCCAAAAATGATATGCCAATCTGGTTACTCTATTTTTAAAAGTGTGGGAGATAAACGGAGCTATCGATTTACACTTTCCGAAATATTGGCATTGGCGATTATGGGCGTGGCAACACAAATTTGTTATCGGTTCTTAAAGGCGCCTACCAGTAAAATACCTACCAAATTTTGACGTTCCCTACTAAAAAACTGCGGAAGATATTGCCATTTAAAAATTTTTTGGGCGGGGGGCTGGGGGCGTCGCAGGTGGGGATGGCACATGTCGATCTTTGAAGGACATCGCCAACAACCTACCAACCAAAATTGGTGACTGTATCCATAAAATTGTGAGAGATATATGGATTTATCGATTTGCTAAAATCGAATTTATAGATTTTCGAGCTCCCTAGTGGTCGTAGGATCAAAACCTTAACACTTTAACTTTTAAGGGTCCTTTCCAGTATATGTTCCAAGTTTCAAGTCTCTATCTCTAAGGGTGTCGGAGAAACGCGCGTTCATGCAGACGGACAGACAGCATGACGGACATTGTATAATGATAAAGACTAAATATTTCTTATTTTAAACCCGTTTTTTAAATGTAAACTATTATAAATTTATAGTAAAAAAATAATTTATTATAATAAAATTGCATAAAAACTATAGATCTTGTTACACAAAACGGATTTACATTTTGAACAATAAGCTTGTTACCATTTAAAAACCTGGTACAGGGTATCTGCTGGTCGAGCTGTTTCAACTGACTAGATTTTTGTGTTTTCTTAATTGGATTATTTTTCTTAACCTACTGCAAACTACACTTGTGTACAGATAATATATACAACTCTCTAACTCTCTCTGTTGCAGCAACAAGTTGTCGAACTATCTGGATATGTTATCATTCTCGTTGAGAATGCGGAGGGTAAAATTAAATTATACGGCTCACCGTCCGATCGCGATAATCTGGAAGTGGGCGATGAGATACTCGAGGTCAATGGCCTTAGCCTGGACAATATATCACGGGGCGAGGCCATTCGTCACATACACGATGTAAGTAATCGATTTAAATCGATCTGATTAATAACTGTACTTATTTGTTCGATTTTCTTTTTCACTTTTGCAGTGCATCAAATCATGTACAATTTGTTTACGTGTACGCAAAAAGAATGATTCCCGATTGGGTAAGTTATATATATATATATAATTATATATATGTACGTATGTACATATGTAAATTTAAAAAAAATAGTCTTCTTTTAGTTTATCGATACACCAGGCACATTTGCCACATATCGATAAATATCGATGCGATATCCTGATGTCTGGGAGATTACATAATCTAGGCTTACCAAATTTGATACGCAGGCATCGTAGTAAAGGAAATACACTTCTTTTCGACTTATTCTTTTCTATTTATAGATCTGCTAGAGGATATCTCTTAGTCGGGCAGTCTGCTATGAAATTCACACAAGCGGCAAACAAACTGTTAGCATTTAATTAACATGCCTTTAGAGCAATGCTTTTCAAAATGCGCTCGCAGCTGTTTTGTTAACTGTTTGCATTCATTAACCAACTGTGGTGACTGCTCAACTGCACCTTTCTAGTCAAACCAACTCATTTCGCTCTCTTTCTCGCTCTCTCTCTCCCTCTCTTCCATTCTCCGTGTGTTTATTTTTCGCTGCTTGGCGCTGGTTTGAGCATCTCGCGCAGCTTTTTTTTTCGTTTCGACGCTTTTGTTTTTACAATTTGCTTTGTGGTCAGCAGCTCCAAACGTTTTACGTTTACGCTCTGTCGACCGCTCTCTCTCTCTCTCTCTCTCTCTCTCTTCCTCTCTCTCGCTGCTCGCTGCTCTGCGCACGATTTTTTTTGGGGGCTAGCTGCGGCTTTGGCAACTAATCACATCAGTTGTGCGGCAACTGTCGCTGTTTGTCGTTGCGTCCACATCGCAGTGTGCTGCTCATTCCCGTTGCGAATTGCATTCGGTTTCGTATCGTTTCGCGTTGTGTCGTGTCGTGTTTTTATCGTTTCGTGTCGTGTTTGCGTAGTGCCGGCTTCCGCGTCGCCCCCTTTGCCACGTCCCACGATCCCATATTGTACGTTCAGAGTGCGCGCGCGCGCGTTTTGGCTTTTTAGGGCAATTGCGACTGCGACTGCGCCAGCGTTTCATTGCCATCCCGTTTCGTTGTAGAGCGCATTTTTTATTTTTTTTTGTGCTGTTTGGTTTTTTTTTTAAATATTTTGTTGGTGTATCTAATTTGATTTGTGTGCAGACACAAACACACACCCACCCACATACATAAATATATACAGACATACATACTGTATATGCAGCAGCATACAGCAGCCACGGCGACAGCGACGCGTCTAAAGTAAGTGTGCACAAATGCTTGTCAAACTGTCTAAACTTGCTCTTTACACGTTTTGTACGTGTTTGTGCCTGTCTGCCTGTCTCCCCTCTCAGCATGTCTCTCTGCCTGTCTGTCTATTTGTCCCAGCTGCCAGCTGAGCTGAGCTATGTATGCACGAGCCATGAATCAGCAGCGACAGAGACAGCAACAACAACAGAGACGGCAACAGAGACGGCGGCGTCAGCGTTGCGTTTTTGTTTTATGACTGCTTTTTGTGTTTTAAATATTTTTGTTGCTGCTGTTGTTGTTGTTGTTGTTTTTGTTGTTGCTTTGTTTTGGGGCGAAGGGCATTTATGCAATACACGCAGCAGCGCTGAAATACATTTGTAGGACAGCAACAGCAACAATAAAAAACATTTTCGTTTTCTGCTTTGTTTTGTTTTTTTTTTTCTATATGCCGGCAATGTTGACGTTTTTTCCACTTGAAATTCAGTTGAAAACTTGAAAAGTTTTCCCTGCAATAAAGAAATATGCATTTTCACATGTGTGTTTGTGTGTGTGTGTATTTGTGTGTGTTGATTCAGACTTTACAGTTTGCTTATGAGCCATTAAAACAGCTGTCAATTTTCACATGTTTATACCCTATACACAAAATAATTACTCATGGGGTGTAATGAATTTGCATATAACACGAACAATTCAACAAGGCAAAAGTAAACATTTAAAAATGTGTAAATAAACAAATATTGTTATCGATATACACATTAAAAAGTAAAAGTTGTACTGTGTACGGGCAAAGCCGGATAATACCTGCTGCTATATGTACATACATCCATACATATGTATGTAAGTATGTTTGTATATAAATGGTACTCACACTATTGGAATGCAATACTAAAAGAGCAGCGGAAGCAAACCTAACTAAACAGTGCTCTCAAACTAACAAAGCTCGGCTCTCTTCACTCCTCTCTCAGCAATGTAACTCGCTCTCTTTCTCGGAAATGAGAGAGGGAGTCAGAGAGTGAGAGGTAGAGCTGAAATAAATTCTTCTTGTTGATTTGACACCTCTGCCAATGATCGCTGCCATTCACATTTCACATAGAAAACGGCACCAAAACAGCAACAAATTAAAGCTGGAATGGAATGGGAAGTGGGCAGTTAGTTGACTGCGGTAAGTGGTAGGTGGGATGTGGAAAGTGGGCACTGTTGGGAGTGGGAGTTGAGTGCGCTGCCAAAGAGAGTCAACCAACTGGAAACTGCTGCTGCTGCTGCTGCTGAAAGATGAAAATAAGCAGATGAAGAGACAAAAAGAATGTCGCAAAATAAAAAATACCTTCATACATAGTATAAGTACCGAGAACGCTTACAGAATTCCAGGAAAAGCTGCTTACGTTTAAGTGGCTTATAGTGCTGCCCAAACTGTATGTGTAACGGCAACTCCAAAAAACTTGAAAACGAAACACGTTTAACATGTGTGTGTGTGTGTGTGTGTGTATGTGGAAAACCAAAAACCGCAACAAGACCAACATGCGAAACAAATCCCAAAAGAGCTACTACAAAAAAAAAACATCAACTGACACAACAGACACAGTGCTTGCCCAACTGCAATTGCCCGATTTCGTAGGGGCGTTGTTTTTTTTTTTTTTTTTTTTTTTAATATTATTTGTCGTCGATAAAGCGTCCAAATGGAGGCGTAAACAATATGTATAGTTAAATAACACAAGATTATAGACACTGAATAATGAGATTTACACTGGCCGACAAGCAAGTCAAGTTACTAAAAAAAATATCTATAAAAAATCTATTAAAATAGAGCTGAGGACTTTTAGTACAAATGAAGAGAACTGTTTTGCTGACTGCAACCCAATGCATTTTAGATGCTTATGGCATACTACAGTAAAAATAGCCATGCACCATGCACCATGTGGCACGACGGCTGACCAAAGGTTTACTTTTTACTTCTATTTTACTTTTTTGTTTCATTTTTTTTGTTGCTTTAGCTTAGTACATTTTTGTGAAACTATGTTCGTTATTTAATGCATCGACAAAGTTTTTGCCGCAGACGAACTATCAGAAAAGTTAGTTGCAGAATGTCATCGACTTCCTCCTAATAATTAAAAAGGGCAATTAGGCAACTTTTTTTTTTTTTGGTAAATTGTCAGCACTAAATTTTCAGTAGTAAAATAAATGAAAATTGTCTAAATTGTCATATTTGACATATTTATCTATCGAATGCGTGTGTGTGTGTGTGTAGATTGATGATTGATTGACTGTCCGATTAATTGATTGATAATCCTTCGAAAATTGTATATTCTATGTGAGAGTAGGGTAATTTTTCTATTGATATATTTAAGCATGTTTTAGAGAATCTAATTATTGTAATCGAAATTAAATCGTTGCACAAATTAAGTCTTATTTTTAATTTTTGTTGGCAGACTGGAGTTTGTTTTTATCTTCCTGGAGAAGTCTCTGGCCTCCAGGAAGACTCTTAATCAAAGTTATTTTAACGTTTCTCTTCGCTTCTTAATTGATTCCGTATTAAATTATAATTAATGCAACATAAATATTGAAAATAAATTACTCCGATTTTTTTTAATCCTTTTGTTTTTCGTCATTCCCTTTTTGGCAACATTTTCGAGCAGCGTTTTTAAACTGTTCAGTTTGATTCTGCTTCTTCTCTTTCTGCTTTGCTTCAGTTCATCTCTCAGCTTTGTTTTCACATCTTCTTCTTCATCTTCATTTCTGCTTTGGAATGGAACATTAAGCCACATCAACATTGTCGCATTATCTTTTTGTTTCTTCTTTCTTTTGTTATGCATCTCTATTTATTCTCTATTGCTCCCCACAACATCCCCCCACCCGAACCCAACTCTAAATCGAAGGAAATTTTCTCTTTTTTGGGTCACTTCAACCAGCAAAATGGGCGCAAGAATTTCTAGTTTATTTCTTAAAGCTTCCAAAAAAAATAAGTTGTTACTCATTACTTGTCTTGTCTGCTCACACACACACACAAAAACACACACACACACACACAAACACACACACATGGAAAGAGACAAACGTTAGCATTCCAAAGTTGTTGTTGTTGTTGCTGCTTTTGTATTAAGCGAAATCAATAGAGCAACCAAGATGTTGAGAGCATCCAACAGATGGGCAGAGAGGCAGACAGAGACAGAGAGACATAGAGAGAGAGAGAGAGAGACAAAGACAGAGATGCAAAGGGAGAGAGGGAGAGCAAGAGATACTGCTTTGTCTATTGCCCACGGTCCATGCAGGTGTGTGAGTGGGGTGATGGATGGGGGAGGGGAATTGGGGGATGGGGGAGGGCGATTTTTATTGCTGGCTGCTGCTGTTGAGGCTTAGCTTAAAATCCGGTAAGGCAAGTTTCTTAACGTCGCTGCTCGCATTGCTGCCTTTGCTGCCCTGAGAGTGTTTCTTACGATTTACACGCGCTCGATGATGATGATGGTGATGGCGGATACAATTGAGCGCTTACCACACACACAACCACACACACACACACACACACACACATGAAGAGGGAGAGAGAGAGAGAGGGGGGTTGATGTGTGGTTGGGCAGCCATGTGCTACGATGTGTAAAAGTCATTGCCTCAAAAGCGACCCAAAGTCTTTTGGCCATGGAATTGCATGCTGCACACAAAAGATAGTTGTTCTCCTTTAGAGTGGCGGGGGTGGTTGTGGTGGGGAGCGGGAGGGGTGGGGGGGGGTTGGTTGGGCGATTTAACTGACATTCAATAGCCTAAGCCAATTCAAACTCTTACCCACCACCCACTCCGCCTTCGTCTTCATCTGTTTGTTCTTCCATCTGCTTTAGCAGCTGATAAGCAGCTGTGAATTGTGTTTAGGTACGTGTATGTGTGAGTGTGTGTGAGTGTGTGAGTGTGTGTGTGTGTCCGAGTGCATTCATGGGTACATTTAGAGCATCATTCACTCAGTTAATGCAATCATTTCAATACTCTACCTTTGTTCTCACAGTATCAAGAGTTAATAGGATTTGTGCAATTTCCTTCAAAGCGCACAGCTGATGATTATGAAATCGATAACATTGCTTAAGAACAATTGAGAGGCACCAAATATTTCCTGATTTGAGTTTGAGCTGCTGATTGTTGAATGCAACTTGTTTTACATTCTTTTCAATTTGTTGTTATTGTAAAAGATCCGTAGTTGTTCCTGTGTTTCGGCTTACAATTAACTGATTGCGCTTAGTAGAAATGCGAGTCTTCTTGTTCTTCTTCATATTTAACTGATAAAGGGGTGAAAGGTGGAGGGGGCGACTGCAGGTGACGTGTCCAGTACCCAGAACCCAAAATGGCAACCTGAAACTTCAGACAAATATTGAAACTGAAACTGAAACAGAAACTGCACAAATCACTGAGTGGGTGAAAGGACAGTGTGTGTATGTGTGGGTGTGTGTGTGTGTGTGGGTGTGTGTGTGTGTGTGGGTGTGTGTGTGCAATGTGTATTGGGAAGTGGGTAAATAAGGTGTAAATTGGCTACTACAGTAGTAATTGAAAGACGAGACGAGACCCCACAGAAATAAGTGAAGAGCAGAGCGGGGCAGAGAAAATCATGTGTGAGGCAATCAAGCGGGCAAATAAATAAACAAACGTGAGACAATGCACACCTGAGCAACAACAACAACAACAACAACAACAACAACTTCAAAGCAGCACACAACTGTTGGAAGCGTGAAAAAAAATAAAAGATGATGGGGGAGAGCAAAAAAGAAAAGTGTAAAAACTTTAAACAGAAAATGCCAGCAGCGCTTTGAAATAAATTCGATTTAAAATTAAAATATCTTAACCCATTAAAAGCGAAGCTAACTTTTATTTTGAATACTTAATTTGAAAATATTATGAAAAACTATACAAGAGAAATGAACTTTTCAGAACTTTTTTTATTAATAATACAAATTATAATATTTCATTAAAAAAAAAATATATGTGTATACATAAATTAAAATAATATAACAATATTAATATTGTTATTATTATTATATACTTATTATATAATAATTGAAACACTTCAAACTGATTGCTCCCTGAGGACGAATCCCGACGATATTCGAAATTTGTTTGGGTAAAAATTTAATACACTTGACCGGAGTCCAACAAAATATTTTACAACATATTTTAATTTTTAATGGAAATAAGACAAACAATTTCAATAATAAGAATATTAAAAACAAAATTAACTGTAAACTCAGCTAGTTTTTTTTCCTTAAATTAACAAGCAAATCAACGGACTTGATTTAAAAAAGACAAATTTTAATTTACAGATAAATTCACAAAAATGTGCAGAAGTGAAGTACTAAAAAAGAAAAGCCAAAATGTGGAATACCCTTATTCTTTATTAGCGTCATTCTTTGTATCTCTGCTTGAAAACACGGCTATTTGAATATTCTCAATGGCTTAACTACAGTGGCCGGCAACGGGTTAAAGGGTAAACATATACGCACACACACACACACACACACACAGCTCTCAGTTCCCACTTCACACACCCCTGCCACCCCCTTCAATGTGAACTTCTCTTAACATTTAATAGAGCCATTTTAAACTGAGTGCGTCCGTCCATCAGGTAATCAGCTGACTGCCTGCCAACCATATTTCACTTTTCATTCTCCCCCAGCTCCA